>WYDK02000041.1:5763286-5858186 GCA_009867345.2 Toxicodendron radicans | reverse complement strand
TTCTCCAGAGCTTCCATCCCAAAGTAGAATGTATCAACATGAAAAACCAGGGATATGGATTGGTAAAAGCAGTGACTATGTTTATGAATTCTCGGACGGCAGAAGTCTCTCAGTGACTGATGAGACCACTGCTCATTTGCTGATTCTAATTAGAGAGTTTTGACTAGAAGAAACTATAAAGAAGGAAAAATCCTGTCACATATTTAGATTCACATAATGTGCTACGGTATCAAGCAGGTTCTTGGAACATACGCTGGAGGCAAAAAAGGATTGTTGAGCACAGTGCAAAAGTGTTACTGCATTCTCCAGGCCATCCTGGAAATCCAACTCTTGCTCAAAATCGGTTGCATTTCTTTAACATTTCTAATAGCATTATGAATAGCATTTTTGAAAAAGTATTTTGAGTTGGAATTGAGTTGTATTTAATGGAATAGGATTTGAATTCGAAAATATGTTTGGTAAATTTTTTCAAAGAAGTTTTTAAGGTTTTTTAGTGTATTTTTGGAAATATTTAGATTATTTTTTTAAGCCCCAACATTTGTTAAATCACCTAAACACGTCGACAATAAAAGTTTTAAAAAATGACAAATGCACCCCCATCTATAAGAGGCTGCTGGCTGCCATCTTCGATCGTAGGAGGGTGGCAATGTCACGGCGCATGGTCGGTTGGATCTGGCCAGTCGTGTATCAGTAAGGCCGTTTCCGACCATGGATCTGTGATCCATCCATGGCCTGAAATAGGCAGAATAGATCCGGCTGTTTCTTCTGCCAAAGATCTGGTCGGAAAATGCCAGAACAGGGCATGGCCGGCTGTACACCATTAGGTGGTCGACCACCTGTGGCAGACTATAAACTTTTGGGTGGGAGCGTATTTGTTAGTTTGTAAACTTTTATTTTAGTAGATTTTGAGTTTTGATTTGAATTTGGAAAAATGTTTTGAATATGATAGGATTTCTGGAATATTAAAACAAGCATGTATGGGATAGAATTGAGAAAAGTGTGCCAAATGGAGCCAAAACCCCATAAGCAGATGGGAATGAAGGAAGGAAAAGTTAGGAAACATGTACAAGAGACTCAAATAATTGATTGTTTCTATCAGGGTTACGTGAAGATTGGATCTCTGTATTGTTCTTGTGTAGCTGTGGATTTCGATGGTGTTTGTGGTGTGGCATCTCATTTTCTTCTATGTACTTGTGTATTGGTTGTGAAATAAACTCCAAATGGTGTATGTATGCAGTGGCTTGCCTTCTTCCATTGGATTCTTAAGCCTTTTAAATTTAACATGCCACTGGTTATATGGATTATCTCGTTGATCGATTCTAGATCTCAACTAATATGTCTATGAAATAACAACATCATATTAACTATGGAAAAATGAAATATATAATTAAACTTATTGTATATATATACTGCTTTATATATTTGAGAGCAAGTGTGAGGTTAAAGAACAAGATGACCTAAATCTCTTAAGATATGATTAAACCTCCATATTATTAAGTTTTAAGTGTTAAAATGAATGGTTTTAACTCATAACCGTGTATATTTTAACGGCTCGGGACGGCTACCAATTTATTAACGGCCGGGGGCTTGTGTTATCTCATAAACCTTAGGGGGTTTTGTTATTATGTCGTATCTTAGGGGTCTATGTTAACCCATTTATTTAGCTTCTTGATCATTCAATTTGACTCTACAATTACATTGAAATGCTATGGTGGGTATATATAATAGGCCCAAAAAGGATCTAAAAATGAAAAGCACATGAAATTCAAACAATATTTTTCTTAAGCAAGAGGATTCCATCATACTCGAGCAGGAATTCAAGGTCAAAAACCCAAGTAATGGGTCAATTAAGGCTCTTTGCCCAATCCAAACGACAACCCAACAACCAACCCAATAATATATAATAATTTTCGACGTTTTTTAAGGAGAAGTTGACGCTTGACTTGACACGTATTATAAAACCTTCTAATACTTCTACTCAACCGTCATTTCTTATTACTTAGATGATTACCTTAGCGGTTGCTTTAACTTTTCAACAAGGCATCACAAAACGAACAAGCCAAAGGCAATGGTTCTCGTACTTATTATTGATTTATGCATCGGAGAGATCACGACAACAACGCCGTTAATACCCCCTCTAATGTTGGTTTGATTATATTGAGGAATGTTGCCTCAAAGTATGAAGAGGCAACAACACATGGGATTCATCATGTATTACCCTTCATGTGTTTGTGAAATTGACAATTTTCCAAGTTTTGTATTAAGCACTCAGTCATGATCATGTTATTGTGTTGTTTATACGGTACGTCTTATTGTTAAATATTTGATTTGATTGCAATCCAGCAGGCATATTTTATTTTCAGTGAAGCATCCATCTAGTTGTCAAGTCTTACTACAAATATTTAAACATGCCATTTGGAATTAATTACCAAATACATCTTTATGTATATTCACTTCATTTTACTCTTATTTTTTAATGGGTTTTTCTACTTGTTGTAACTACTTTAATTGTAACCCCTCCCGCTAACAGCCATAATACAATTCCAATAATAATATATTTTCATCGTATTGGTAAAAACTATTATTTCGTTCTTTCGAATTGCCTCGATTCTCCATTTTTATTTACATCAACAAGACATACGTAGGATTCGGATGAATCTACAAGAGTTTATATAAAACTCACAGATCTAATGTTGGATCACTATAGCGAATAACTGAAATCAAAAGCGAAACAATAACACAACCAAGAAGGAAAAGCAAGAAGAATTTTTAAAATGGTTCGAATGCTTGATGCAAATCCTACATCCATTGTTTTTGTATTGTTGTGCGTATTTTTCACAATACAATGACGACTATTGATTACTCTTAATGAAGTCTAATTTTGGGATTCATAAATTAGGGTGAAAAGTCAGTTTATATATTATTACAGTAACAGACTTGTAATTAAAGTTAACCTAATTACATGGACAGGTGGCGCAAATCCACACTCTAGGGTTTTAGGCACAACATATACCATCTAATCTTAAATTGTTCATATATTAGGATAGATCATTGCAATTGTTGATCTTCAATGAGAAATTTCTAGTAAGTGTGAGTCATCAGCACACATTGACTATATTCCTACCCTTTGTACACACCATCTGTCGCTCCTATTGATTAAATGATCTGATAAATTGTTTGGATCGCGACGATGTGGGTGATTCACTATCTATGGCATCACGATAAATTCATTAAACCTTATCATTTAGAAGAAGAAGAAACCGTAACATTTATAACTGTCTGAATTTAATTGAATAGATATTATCTATTTTGAATTTTATCCGATCGTTTTTCTGTACGCTAATGGGTTGTTTGTTTTAAGGCTTAACATCGGAATCTTTCACTGAAAAAAAAAAAGGCTTCTTTAATTGAAGGGATGTGAGAGCTGAAATATGTTGTTGTGTGTCTTTTAATTAACTTATTCTTTTGAGGAATAATATAATATATTATGTATGGTGAGACAAACAAACAAACAAACAGATAAGCTGAAATAAAAGATGAGTTGGTACGTTACATATAACTGGGTAGACGACAAATAAATTTGCTTGTTTCTTTCTTCTTGGTTCTTCTATTTCTTTACCAGATACTCTCAAACCCTTATATTTAAAAAAAAACATATATTTGCATTCTGTATTCCTATTAGGGTTATTCTTTTAGTCTTATTTCCGTTTTTTGTAATATTTATTGTATATTAAGGTGAAATCGTGCATGCAACAAGCAAAAATGGAAAGATTGGAGTGTGATTACTTGTCTAATTAATTTAATTATCCAATTAATTAAGATGATAATTCAAAAGTCAAAAGGCAAAAGGCAAATCGGACAAATTGGGCAGGCGGCCCTTGAGTTAATCCAGGGACAATTGACAGTCATCTTGACTTTTTTGCGCTCAAATTGAGCCAATTGATGGAATTCGCCGGAAGAGATTTGGTTTATACTTAGTTTTTTTCACACTCAATAATTTATAATTTTGAACGGTCCAGAATTCAGGATTTTGAGGTGCGAAAAATTGTCCCAGCCGACGTTTTAAATCCAAATGTCACGGCATCTCAATTTCTGGGCCATAGGCTTGTTTTGTTTGGGGGAACAGTGTTGGACTAAAAGACCCGTCAGCACCAACTAGACGGCATCTAAAAGTCTCAACTTCTGGACCATAATGGCACGTTTTGTTTGGTAGCACCGTGTTGGATTAAAAGACCCGGCAGAACTAACTAATGATGTGTATACTGTATAGTCAACTGTTTTGACCCATTGAGCGTACTAGAGTAATAATCTAGTGCTGCTGTTCCACTAATTCAAATTTTAATCCCAAGCAAGGGGCATTGACGCGACCCGCCCGCCCTCTCCGACACGGCTCGTATTTATAGTACCGACTTCAAATTGAGTACAAATATTACACTCATCACCGACAAAAATTGAAGTAATATAAATTCTTTTAAATGTTTTTATAAAATAATTATAATTAGTTTTAATTAGTAATTTCATAAAATGTTTCTTTATTTGACTTATTGCTAGGTATAATATAATATCATAAATTTATTCAAATCTATAAAAAATTAGTCACCGACATACCCTAAATGACAAGGATGAGTAGTGTCCTTTATACATAATTGTACCCCAAAATGACAAGAATTATTAGTGTCTCTTATAATATATTTATGCCCACTATGTGAATTTTATTTGGGGAAAACGGTGGAGCATTCAACAACCTGGACACCCAAAAAATATAAATATTTAGACAAAAAAATAATAATAATTTACTCAAACAAAAAGGAAATTCATTAAGCTAAAAATAAATAAATAATTAAATAGACGGGCTTTAATGCTATTGCCTTCTTATTTCAAATCTTCTCAATAGAAGTAGTACAGAATCATTTGAAAAGGGATTGGTTTATATAAAACCCAACGCATTGCCGCCCAGCCAAACAAATAAAGGTTGGCCTTGGCCACCTCAACTTAATGCCATTTGTGAAATGGTGGAATCCCCACATTTAAACAACAATATATGCGGCTCTAAATGTAAAACTACCTCTCCCATTATGGTCAAATGATAAGTCATTTAGTCATCGAGGGTTTTGTGTTTCAGCCGAGAGACAATTATCGGATTTACGAACAAAAAAAAAAGCGTAAAACTTGTAATATACGCATTTACAGATGCAATATCGCTCAATAACGAAAAGTGAGGGGTCAAAATTCTCTGATAAGCCAATCAAACAAAAACTTGTGTACAAAATACTGCTTCTGTGAAAATACAAAGCATGTATTTACAAAACAAAACAACAATCTAGGCCTTTTAAATCTCCAAGTAACAGCCTGATTGAACATGCCCAGAAAACTCTATAGGAGTTTCCATACTTGTCCACTTGTTACTCTTTAAGTCCAACACGTAAGCCATGTGGGGCTCACCGAATCTTGCACGTCCAATCACCAGCAATTTCCCCTGCCACGTCGTCACATATGCCATGTCGGATACCTCAGCGGGTAGCTTGGACACTGCTTGCCACATCTCGCCTTTTAGTGCCATCACTTCGCCTTCATGACACATGTGTAAATCCTCGTCATCACCACCTGTGCATGTCCTCGGACAAGTGGCAGATTTCAGAAAATTCTCTTGTACGTGGCCCCACTGAAACTGTTCCACGTCAAACGCTTCGGCGTTTCCCTCGAAACGGCCTTGCCCATTGGTAGAATATCCACCGATGACGTGGAACTTGCCATGGTGGAAAACTCCTTTACATTCGTCACGCTCTTTTGTCATGTCGGGCAGGTGGGCCCACAAGTCTCTTTCCACGTCATACGCCATTGCTGACCTCAACGCATTCTTCTCATCATCATGGCCCCCAGCGACATACACCGTCCGATCACCATCCGACGCACAACCAAAGAAAGACCGCCGTACACCTGGCATATCCGCTCCACGGCGCCACGTCGCCGATAAAAAATCAAAAACAAAAACCGACCCCGAAACCTCCCAAGTAACAGGGTCCAACCCACCCATCACAACAAGATCCGACCCGACGGCCGCCATCTGGCAAAACAAAGGCAGCCCACTTGAAGAAAACCCCGGAATCGGCGGCAACTCAGACCATCGACCCGAAACCACCTCCAAAACAGAGACCCTGTAAACCGGGCTAACCAGTCTCTTTACAAAACCCGAATTCGTATTCGGGTCGACCTTAGCCTGGGTCATAACGACGAGTTTCTGGCTATGGCAACCGGCTTTTCGATAGCGGCGGAACTCGGGGTGGTGAATCTGGTGGTTCCAGGTTTTGCATACAGAGGAAACAGTACGGAACTGCTTGTATGAGAGGCGAAATAAGCACTGAAGAGCGATGTCATAGGGAAGATCCGGAATAAGATCCATGTTCCGAAATTGAATGGAAGAAAAGTGAGAAGGAAATGGAATGAAGACGAGAAGATTAAAGGGTCGGGGTTTATATAAGGGCTGATGTTGATAGAGTGGAGTATATTATGGACTATAATAGATAAGTGTTAAAATAAAGTGAAGAGGTTCTAGAACGACCGGTGGAACGAAACGTTTCGGAACGGGACGTCGTTTGTTTTTGTGATTCTGTTAACGGAAAAAGGAAATAGAAAAATTCTGTTGGCTTAGCGGAAATTACGGAGTTATCATCAATCTCTGCATAATTAAATAAGGAAACATACTGTAGAGATTCGGAAACTCGTCATTTCCTCCTTAATTGGATAAAAATTTGAATAAAAAGATTTTGTCCATCATTAAATCAAATTTAAATGAGTGACAGAAATTATGTCTTATTATTGGCCTGAGATAGATTTTGTAGTTAGGTGATTTATAATTTAATGGTCCTCATTGTTCTAAAAATTAACATAAAGGTCCATTATTGTTAATTAAAATTTGTTATAAGTGACATAATATAGTGTTCCAAAATATTTTTTTCGATATCAAATACCTTTTTTTTTTTTTTTTTTTTAAGTTGCCCTTTTCTTTAAGTGAAAATAATATTTTTCAATGTGGTATTTGTAATATGATCAATTATTATATTGTAATATAATTTCTTTTAATTTAATATAAAAGAATTTACTCTTCGGTTGTGAAATATAAGGGTTCTAGACAGTTTATATTACAATTTTATAAATCGTATATTTATTCTTTCACATTATGTTATATTTTGTAAATAGTTAGATTAATAACTTGAATTTTCTTACCCAAGACACTAATTAATAACTATTAATATTCGATATCAAATACCTTATTATATTTTTTAAATTACCCTTTTCGTTAAGAAAAATGTTAGAGATTTTTGTATTATTTTTTCGTTTATAACATTCCAAAAATAATAGTTTTTAATGTCATTTTGGTAATATGATCTATTATTATATTGTAAATATGATTTTTTTTTAATTTAATGCCGTGAAATATAAGGGTTCTAGATCGTTTAAAATTATATTTGTTTATATTTTATTTTTATAAATTCTAAATTTATTATTTTATATTGTGGTATATATTAACTTAGATTTTTTAACTTAATTTAAAACGCTAATTAATAACCATTTTTTATGACCCTAATTGATAATCATTAATAAATCATAATTCAACGGTTTAAAAAATAATGAAAAAACATGTAAAATAGCTACCTATAACTTTTCATTCATCATAATTGTATGAAATTCATGTCACTATTAAACATCGAAAAACTAAGTTAATATAACGTGACTTGTTCGTAAATATAATATTTTACATTAAATAATAAGAATTATTTCTATCGTGAAGTTAAAGGAGTTTGTATAATTAAATATTAATTAATAAATTAATTAGTTACAAGGCTTTGATTAGATAATAAGATTAATATATTAAAATAAGTGAAGTCACTGGGGTCCACGTGGCCATCAACAGTTTGCCAAAGTAAAAGAGATAAATAATTGAATTATTTAATGGTCATATGACGTGGCGACACGTGGGTGGATTAAACAATGAAAACTTCTTTCTCAAAGTATTTTTGTAATTATCGTTAAATAACGAAGGTTTAGTTTTAATGTGTGTTAAATTAATCGTGACGAATCTTATTGAAAGAAATGTTATATATACAAAATCGAATAATAAATTAAAAGATAATATATTTTTATAATTATTTTGATTTTATCACGTGATTTAAAGTTAGAATTTCAATTTTATAAATGAAATACTCTTTTTATTGAAAAAAAAATTAAATTATTTTACATTGTTTTGATTACTTGAGACTTAATAGTATCTAATGAATAAGGGAGAACGAACATTTTCCACGAAACGACACTTTTTACCTGTCAATTTTCAAAATGACATTTTTTTTTCACCTGTTGAATTTCAAAACGATACTTTTCCACTCACCGCTATGTTATGTTACTTTCCCACCTGTCAATTTTTAAAATGACACTTTTTTTTCACCTGCTGAGTTTCAAAACGATATTTTCTCACTCACCGCTATGTTCCGTTAGGAAAATCCGTTATTTCATGGTAATATATTTTTCTCTTTTCTTCTTTCTCTTTCGTCGCCTTTGATTCTGATTACGATTCTGACTAATTTGTACCCGATCGGGTGCGATTTAGTCAGAATCAAACCTAACATTTTTACTACAATCTTCTCATACAAATCAACAGACAAAATCTTCACTCTCATACAAATAAATAAAAAATGAAAAAAAAAATAGTTGCCTGCAATCTTCTCACCTTCTCACACCAATTGACTGGAATCGCACATAGCCACTATAATCTTCTCACCTTATCACAATAATTGGCATAAATAATTAAGATGTTTAAGTTAAGTAGTGAATTAATTAAAAGTGTTTATTATTGATTGATATATGGTGGGACTTTTAAGGAGAAACATTATCTAGACACATAAGGGTTAAGCTAATATTATGCTGAATAATTTTAAGAGTTGACCTTGATTTAATTAAATAATTATATCCCTTAACTTATGGATAAAACATGAACCGAAAGATGAAGATTTTCATTAGTATACGTTACAATTACAATAGTAAAAAACAAACCACACAATGAAGGGACATCATGAACTTAATTAAAATTGGAGTAAACCACATGTTTCCACCCAAGGTTTCACGAATCTATAAGTTTCCAACCCTGATTTCTTATATTCTAGATTCTCACCCTTAAATTAATATTGTTAGTGACTATTGGATTTTGACACAAATACAAATGGTGTTATTACCAAAATACCCTCCCATATTCTTCTTCTTCATCTCCCCCTCCTCATCTCCAACCACCTAGTCATTGCCATTGCCACCACCACTTAGCCACTGCCGCCACCCAGCCACTGTCACCACCTCCACCCAGCCACTATTTATTTAAAGGAAAATACGTTCCAACAATCTCCAAATTAAACTTCAATTCACTCTTACTCGTGACTGTCTTGTGAAACTATCAAAGAGGCGGCAAACGGCGTTTGGTGAGCTACCAGAAGCTGGGGTGATGAGGGGTTTGATGTGGGGGGATGGTGATGCTAGGGGTAGTGATGAGTGAGATTTTGACTGTCGTAATCAGTCGGAATCCAGGTTGAAAAGGCAAAACTATAAACCTAGCAGCAACTAGTGTTTGGTAAGAGCAATCAGGTGGAAATCAAGGGGGTTTTGGTGTAGGGAAGACGGGGATGCTGGTGGTGGTGTTGGGCCAAGATTAGACCTGAGACGGGAGTCACACCAACTGGGAAAAAGTCGGGCATTGGTTCCATTTTTTCGGTTTGGATCTTTGCTTGATTTGAGTATTGTTGGATTCTCGAATTGTTTTAGTTTTTATATCTATGTTTGATGTGTTTTGAGAAACGGGAGATGAAGTTTTGATCTAGTGGAGGTCTAGGTGCCGAAATTGCACCCAAACAGATGCGATTCCGGTCAAATGAGATATGAGATTTGGAATGACTATTTTACCTTTTAACCATTAAATTAAATGATTTTATATTAATTTAGGGTGTAAATATATAATTTATGAAACTAGGGGTGGGAACCGAGGTTCCGAAACCTTGGGTTGGAATATGCCGTTTTACTCTTAAATTGAATGATTAAATATAATATAATCTGATTGAAGTCTATCCATTTATAAAGTACTGAGCTGGAGATGGAAAAATTTTAATTTTTGTGACAAGAATGTCTAAAGATATGTGGTGTCATGTCGGAAGATAGTATAATGTTGTTTTAGAATTAAGTCAAGTGTTTGATCATTTAGTGTCTGGGATTTTATAAAGTTCTGTTTTGTGGTTATGAAATGACAAAGTTTACGGCTACACTATTCATGCCCATGTGACATGACCAAATTAAATGTATGCAGACGTATTGATTACCAATTTTAAACTTCTAAACAACAAAAAATAATTAAAAAGTTAATACATCCAATCTTGTAATTGTAAAACAAAGAGCAAAGACCTCGTGCGGCTTTAGTGTATAAAAAAAAAAGATTGAATATTAAGTAAGTTTAAATAAATCCACCCAAAGAGATGGTGCGGCCTTAATACATAAATAAGAGATTGAACATTAAGTAAGTCTAAATAAATTTACATAAAAAATTTGATATTTAACGTGGTTTGACACAATTTATATATATTCACGAATAAAAGAAATTTATTATAGTTTCATGAATACGATAAACAAAAGTATATAACATCATACTCTCATATCAAATATCACATGTTCTCACATTCTCTCATAACCTTTAATTGATTCTCTTCTAGTATATAGGATGTTCTATTTCTAATTGGATTAATATTTCAACTGACTCTCCTAATGACATTCATAATATAATTCACATCCTTATAACAATTATATTTTTCTTTAAATTAACCTTTATAAGAAATAACAATTTTACAATGAAACAATTAGGAAAACGAGTCACATATCTAAGGGTGAGAAAGTCCGGATACTTTGTGTTATTTTTAGGAATAGGAACCGGAGTTGGAATTTGCAGGTTCCTAATATCCGGTTCCAGTTTCTAAAAACTTGGAACCAGAACCTGAAATACAAGTTTTGGTTCCAGTTCCAGGTTCCATGTCTACTGGAACCGAAACTGAAACCACACAGTGTTGATTCTATTTTTTCAAAACCAAAACCTACCCTATGATGATCGTCGGAACCAAAAATTGGATACCTATCGATTCTGATTCTACCTTAATTTTTTGCTTTAATTAAAAAATATTCCAACAATCTTCATCCTGATGTTGCGCATGGTGACAAAAGGCATATTAAAATAAACAATTTATTTAGAATCTTTTTCACATAATTAATAAAATTTTAATTTGTTAAGATGATTACGCCAACACATCTAGGTTAGTTTAACCACCAATCAAATATCAATCGTTCACCTCCATTTTAATTCATGAAATTATTTTATTTATTTTTAGATATTTTAACACATAAATGAATTACCTAATATTTTACTTTCGATTTAATTGAATAAATTATTAGAGAAAGTGAGAAACCAATGGGTAATTAATGTCAGCAGATATTGACATTAATGTTGTTAATTATCCAGAAGAATCAAATTCACATTTTGCTTCTAGAAACTCGAACGAGTCAACTGTCTAAATTAAAATAATTCCAATATTTAATTAAATCAAACATCACTTGACTTATTATCCAACATTAATTAAGTTAATATACCCACAATTTTGTCACCATATCATGGATTAATATGGCAAGGTGGCATGAAGCACCCACAAATTAAAATGAAAACGTCCAACTGCCTAACACAACAAATTTGGATGATTAATTTTATTGCAATAGTAGAATTTATGGTGACAACCATTGACTTGTCCACTACGTTTATTTATTTATTTTGGGATAAACTTGGTGAACGCAATCCCATCGATCGTCAACTGATTTTGATATTTGTTGTGATCCTAAATCATTAATATTCTCCTTCTCGATCATTAATTCATCACTCACTACAATCCTTTAAACTTTACTCTCATCAACCCCGTCAATTGTTGGCAATCTAACGATTAGAGTTTGTACAATAGCTTATCCCAAGTTAAATTCTGACAAATCACGACCATCAAAATCTAACATGTTATTACTAAAAGACTCACCAGCCTCATCTCTTCAAAAGACTCACCAGCCTCATCTCTTCAAAAACCTCAACAGTCTGAACCGAGTTTATTCTTTGTTTGTCGTCGAATCAAAAAGTGTATATTAAACAGAATATAAATTTAGGTAATAAAACATTATTTTATTGAAAAGTGCATTAACCCATTATTTGTGTGAAAAAATTCCTTTTACTCTTGAAATTTTGTAGCAAATCTAAACTATTATCTCAAAATTCATATAGTTATCAATCTTACTTTAATATTACAAATTTGTTATTAAATGAACAAACTGAATATTAGAACCAGTCAAATAAACATAAATGCCCAAATCCCAACTATGTTTCAAAGTGTGTAGAACCCTCAAAAGTTTATAAAAAAGAAAAATTCAAAGAAACAATGGCGTAAGAGCTTGGGCATCAATAACTATTATTATTATAATGTCAAATCAAGAAGAAGATGTTTCTGCAACTTTGAAACATTCGACAAAATATAAAGTTCCATCGTGGTTCTGATTGTGCTTGAACCTTCGGAAACTTCTGCATATTCACAAACATATTTTTTTCACTTGTATAAGCTTTCTTCTATGATTGAACCTTCAGAAACTTGAAATTTTTTCCCATGGAAACTAAGGTAAATCCAAGAACAATGGCTGCCCTAAAGACTTGAATCATGTTTAGAGCTAATTTATTAGAGATATGGAGCAGAAGTTGCGTACAGAAAAATTCAAACTGACCCTAAAATTGAAAAGGACTGTTCTGACTTGTATAGTTGATAATTTATGCAGACTGTGCAGTGTTACTGTAGCTGGATACATCAGATTTTCTGGGAATCCAATCAAAGTCAAAAACACAAGATTATTGGGAAGAAATATAG
The DNA here is from genome assembly GCA_009867345.2 of Toxicodendron radicans. Lineage (NCBI taxonomy): Eukaryota > Viridiplantae > Streptophyta > Magnoliopsida > Sapindales > Anacardiaceae > Toxicodendron > Toxicodendron radicans. The sequence continues at coordinate 5,845,227 of WYDK02000041.1, read as the reverse complement.
GCAGATCTCATTTTGAAAAGTTCATAAAATTGATTTGATTTAGATGTGTAGTGGGTTATCGAAGAAAGACCGTAGTTGATATGAAAGGAACATGCGCTCTTCTTATACGGCACTTTTGATGTACCATGCTGAAAATGTTGTATCCTTAAACTATAGTTAATTAATTATCAAATTATCAAATTACTACCCAAAGTTTATATTTCTATTTTCATAATACACTTTCCGATTCGGTAGCGAACGGAGAGCAAAATCAGTTCAGACCGTTAGTGTTTTTAAAGATGAGATGTCGATGAGTCTTTTAGTGGAGTCAATTTGGATTTTAGTGGTCGGGATTGGACGGAATCTAACTTGGAAGAGGCGGCTAAACGTTTTATAAATCGCTCGATTACAGATGATTGGCGAGAGCAAGGTTTTGATAAATGATAATCGGGGAAGAAAATATTGGTACTGTAGGGTAATAAAAATGCTGAAATCGACCGACGATTGGTCAAAATATAAACTTTGAGTAGTAAATTAATATTTTAAAACTTTTTGGATGGGAAAGTGATATTAAGTCAAACCTTGGACGGGAAAAAGTAGTTTACTCTTATTTATTATATTTCAATTTAAAATTAAAGGTAAAATTACTTTATTATATAAATTATTAACTTTAAGAAATGCGGTTTGAGAAATGATTGAAAAATAGAAACTAATTAATTCAATGTAGTGAAACACTTTATCATATTTCATATATAATATTATATCTAGGGGCGTAGTTAGAATTTCTAGTTAGTAAGATTAAAAGATCTAAATTGATAAATTTATAATAAAATATATACTAAAATAATAAGTATAAAAAATGTAATCTAAAAATTTAATTTTAAAAATTATACCTATCAAATTATCAATTCTATAATTGTCCTTGACGATTTTTCATATTATAAAAATATTGCATAATTGTTTTATTGACAGCGTCAAAAAAATAGTTTTTTTCTTGATTAATCCAACCAATGAAAGAAGAAAATATAAGAAATGAGAGGAATTGAGAAAGAGAGAAAACATGAAAAAAAATATAAGTATTTTCGAATTACGGGATTAATAAAATATGAATAATTTTAATAGGATCAAAATTATTAATTACTATAAAATACATACTTATTTTAAATAATTTCAGAATTTTTATAAGGTCAACGACTCCGCTGAATATACGTTGACTACACCCTCAACTATATTCTCCTATAAATTATAGCAAAATATTATACAATACAGTGCAATTAAATGCAACAAATTGGATTTTACTATTGTTATTGGGCAAGATTTTATATTATTAATAAATTTACAGATTATAATTAATTTAATATAAATATTAAAATTATTAATAATTCTATAAGAATTCATCTATAAAATACAATTTCATCCATTAATGATGAATCCGATGACATTTAAATATGATAATTACTGTTAAAATTATTTCCTTACCAATTGTAATAAATATTAATTTATTAAAATAGTAGTTAAATTAATTAACTTTATATTAATTATTAATTAATTATATGATTAATAAAAATCTTATTTCATTACATGTTACGACATAAAATTAGATTCAAACAAGCATGTAGTGACTGCAGATGAACACAAGACAACTAATGCGATAAGATTGCCAGAAAATGAAGTTAGACAATTAGTCAGAAATCAATTCAAGTTTTCAGAAAGGATGATCTTGTTGTTGATCAGCTAAATACAACTATGATTTACTACGAGTCGAGAGAATAATCGTCGACAAATAAACCGGACCTAGAATACAGAACATGCAAGAATCCAGGAAGAAGGTTGTGCAGAAACGAAGCATTTCTACAAAGTAAACATTAATTCAGTCAAGCTGCAGATTTTTAAACATGGAACTCAAAATATAATCTTTAACTTTCTCTTTGTACCGTCCTCCAGAGGTTGCTCGAAATGCTGAACAAGACAACCACACGCGAGCAAGCATCGGCTTGAGATCATGCAAACCGATACTCCACCAAGTCACACATACAAGTTTTCCATTCAGTGCTTGAAGACCAGCTCATAATCATCTCAAAACCTGGCAGCTAGATCAACTAAATGTTTGTATTCATCAGAGACATAAGACTTCACCTTGATGGTAGGTTTACCATCATTGGTTCCTGGAGATGCATATTTTTTTCCTATAACTGTTGTCAAACCTGCCACAAGATAAAAAACCAATTGATAAATTGTACCGTCATAGGAATTATCATAGAAATATATTTTACACTAGTAGATAGGAGTACTACACATTCTACGTCTGCAACTTGGTATAACAGGAAAATTAAAATCAAATAAAGAGGATCTGGCTTTCACCAAATAATAGTTGATTCTAGTTTGTTCTTTCTACTCAACAACTTTAAAGACCTATAACATTTACATTCAGCTACCAAAAAATGGAACAAAATTGAGAAATTCAGATTTCCACCATTTTAAACTACTAATACTCAACATTGTCTCAACATTACAAATTTCATAGATAAAATGGATAAATCCACATGATAAGGTACTCACTCTGATGCACGCGCCCATATAAAAATCTTTCACCTTTCCAATACTCCAGAGGTCTTGACTTTATTCTGGTGCTTCGTCTTGTTCCAGATTCCCATGATGTACCAGAAGCTAGAAAACAACATACATAGTCATTCAAATAAAAAAGCTGAATTTTTTTTAAATTGCACTTTGAATTTTTTGCGAGTAAAAACCTGCAAGGCTCTGCCTACGAGAAATTTCTTCCCGTCTGCATTTTTTGCGTGGATGTGATATTACTTCGCTTTGCTCAATTAGTGGCTCCCCAGTAGATAGAACTTCCTGTTGCAAAATAAAAAAACTTCTGATTGAAACTAAATTCCATAAGAAAAACATTTACTACAAGGAGTGCATAATTCTGATTTAATGAGAAACAGATTTGAAATTAACCTTGTTATGCTGTTCTGGACCAGTGTCAACAGTATTGGAGGAGCCATCTGTTGCATGGTCTTCAACCACAAGATGATTTGCTTGACCTGTTGTAAGGAGAAAAAAGAAAGTAAGAAATATTGAGCACAGGTAAAGCATATTAATTCTGGTGCTTTGTCTCATCCCAGATACCAACGATGTACTGAAAGCTAAAACACCACATATATAATTATTTAAACAGCAGAATATTTTGATTTACATTTTAAATTTTTTTGTGCAAGTAAAATACCTGCAAGGGGCCTACGAGAAACTTTTTTGAGTTTGCTTTTTTTGCGTGGACTTGATTTTGCTTTGTTTTGATCATTCAGTGGCTCCTCAGTAGCAATTTGAGCTTTCTGTTAAAGAAATTCTGATCAGAATTACTTCCTACTAACAAAGAGTGCATAATACTGATTTTTATTGAAAACAGATTGGAATTAACCTCTTTGTGCTGTTCCGGATCAGTGTCTGCAGTATTGGAGAGCCCATCAGTTGCACGGTCTTCAACTACAGGAGGATTTTCTTGATCTGTTGAAGGGAGAAAAAAGATGGAGAATTTGAGCAAAAATAGAGAAATTAGCCAATCTCCTAGGGCCCTAAAGGCATCTCTCTTCATAAGATGGGTGGACGGTAAAACCACAGGTTCAAATCTGCTAAGATGTTTATGTTATTCTGTAACCAAAAGATGAATACAATCTAAGCCCAGATGCAGAAAAGGCGCACTCTACTAAGACAACTCAAACAGTCATGCCCTTAGTAAACCAGATTGAAATGGTAGGTTGTGTGCACAACATTGCAAGGCAATGGTAGCTTGAGTAGGGTAGAATATTCAATTCCGTCTAATCAAATTGTGCAGCGATAACTGGTTTCATTGTGACAAGTCAAACCGAAACTCATGACTACCTGTCAGCTCTACCTCTACACAGGATACTGTGAAAGAAACTGGCACTCAATACGCTTGAATCAAGAGCATATCAAGTTCCAACTCAGGCTCAATGCTGGAATCAAGCATGGAATTATCAACTAAAATGTATTACCAAAAGTCGGCTATACATTGAAAAAGTGAAAAGAAGAAGGAAAAGACTATCATGAGTATTACAGGTGACAGAACTACAGCATTTCTAGTTTCAGCACACATGTTATATTTGGAAAGAACTTATAAGGACTATGAAAATGCTGAGTCACTTAAAATTTATTATGATGGAAGAGTAAGAAATATTCATTCCCAACTCACTTGGAGTGCTGTTCAAAATTTCCACAGTTGAGTCCTCCATGTTGAGATCTGGGTGTAGAAAATCTCCAGCTCCCTGCAGAGTATCTTTCTCATGTACCTTGTCAGAATACCACACAAGAGTAACATTCAGTATCAAGACTTAGCACAGTACCTGACCAAATATAAACAAGTTAAAAGATAAAGTCACCTTGTCATCCAATCCAGTCGGGACAGTTGTCTGAAAATCTGTAACAGCATTGGGCCTACCCAAAATCTCATTAACAACCCTGTTCTCCATACAACTGCTACTATTTTTATTCTCGACATAAGCATGAAATCCGCTTGAGCCAACACCAACTCCCAAACCTAGTCTACTTAAATTATCATTCACCGTATTGTCAGACGAATGAGTAGCATTTCCTATCGTCCCATGAGGTAAACCCAGATTCAAGTCTGCAGCGTCACTTTCTTCTATCATTGAAGACTCCAACTTAGTAGAAGCGCTCAACCCCTTTTCCATGTTAACCTGATCAGCTTGTTTTTCGATACTTTGAGAAACAACAAGGTTTCTAGCTATTGATTGGTCGATATCATGAGCAGAATATGGATCACTTAGTGGATTTGACTGCAACATGCGTTTCTTCAATAATACTATTGAGCTCAGTGGACTCTTTGCTGGAGTTGGAGAAGCTAAAGAAGAAACAGGGCTTTCTGCCTGCTTAGGGGTTTTACTGCTGACTCCTTTTAACAAATTCTGTATGTCTGATAATACATGTCTAGGCTTGGGCAAGTTTGCTCCAGAAGCCTTTAAATCAATCCTTCGGATTGCTTGCAATTCAGGAAGACGTAATTTCTCTAGATCAATGGGTTTAATCTGCAAGTGCTCCTGTAAAAGAGAGACTGGATCATCTCCATCAAGCCCTCCATAATTATCGCTAAGCAATTCATCCAAGAGATCGTTAACCTTCTTTTCTGACTTGGCTATTGAATCTACATACAATATTGTTACTCATTCCATCAGGGTCATTAATTGGATGAAAACTAGCAAGATAAGGAAATCAAAAGCCAAATTGTATATCAGGCTAAAATCTTGAAGGAAAAGAGAGAGGAGTAAAGAAGAGCTGTCACCAATTTGGGTGAATTAGTGACCCTTTCTCTTCAATAGCAGTCACTCACCAGCTAATTCTGTTTCTCGCAATGCTGCAACAGCTAGTTCCCTATCTGGTGATGCATCATCTGGATTGATGGTTTCTTGTTGCACACTGTAACTAAATGGACTGAGAATGTTCTCTTCCAAGGTTTCTTGGGAGGACAGAACATCTGAATAGCGATGCTTGTATTTAACTGACCTCCTGAAATATGGAATTATAAGGCTATCTTCTATAACTAAAGGAACGAGTCCTTAATTTAAACATGCTGAACATACCTCAAAATTCCAGGCCGACGAGGCCGAGCAACCATGGACGAATTTTGCAGATTCAAGTCCATCAAATCACCGCCAGTTTGTTTCTTTAATTCTTTTCTTGCATCTATACAACAATTGAAACACCCAGAGAGCTAAGTCGCAAAACAACAACGTAAAATCCAAAATGCAAAAACATGCACCATTTTGATTGTAATAAAAAGAAGCAACAAACTTTTTCTTACAAGAAAAGAAGCATTAAACTTACTCTCAAGCTTTTCAAAAGCCAAGAAAAACTCTTCTGGATCTTTCAGTTTTTCAATGTCCAAACTTGTTTCCAAATTCACAGTAGGCTGACTGCCAAACAAAGATACAACCACCCAGTTAAACTAACATTCACAACTCTTAAAAGAAATTCCAATTCTTTTTCCAAGTTAATTGGCACCAAATACACACTTTACCTCGAGTTAGGCTTCAAAGAAAACCGAGGTCGCTTCCGACCTAAAGCAGGTCTTCGTTCTTGGGGGTTTTCAGTACCATTTGCAGCAACATGCTCATTTTTGTCCTCTGGTATTAAATAACTTGGGATTTCAGATCCAGCCAGTCCTGAACTACCATCTTCCACGGCTTCCGCCTCTTCCACAATCGTATTCGGGCTTGGTAAGGTCTGAAATTACAGAAAAAAAAAATCGCATAATCCACTTAATTTCAGTAAAAACACAACCAATCACAAACCTCAAACAGCCAAAAAGCCAAATAATTAAAATATAAACAAACAACAAACAGTCTTAACCCTCAAAACTTAAAATTCGATATTCTGTTTTACATTTCTTTAGCAGAAACCAAACAAACCCTAAGAAATCAAGCTAAAACGAACTTAACAAACAGCTTTGGAAACAAAGTACCATGGATTTGAGGAAATTGTGGACGCGATGAAGATCGTGGGGATCGTAGGGCTTAGGAGCGTTTGGAATCGACGCAAGTGTCCGAGGAAACAGCGCTAGACCTGAGTAGCCCTCCAGCGGATCCTCCGGATCGGACCTCCGAGTGTGGGCAGTCATCGTCCAAGTTTGTAGATTGAATTTGAATAATCCGAATTAAAACTGTTACCCTACTCGAAGAGAGCAGTGTAAATAATTCGAAAAGAGGAAGCGAGCGGGAGTCGAGTGTATTTTCCTCTTTCCGGGCTTCAGTGTGATTATTTAATTTTCTTGGGCTGAATAGAGAAATTACAAAAAACTTCCCCGTTTGAAAACTGATGTGATCTGGCGATTGTGGCACTTTCGACATTTCACTTTAAAGCTCCTAAAAAACATAGGGAAAAAAACGTGAACGGCAGGATTCGAACCTGCGCGGGCAGAGCCCACATGATTTCTAGTCATGCCCGATAACCACTCCGGCACGTCCACCTCTTGAAAGTGATATCGATTAATCAATACAACATCTATAATAATTGTTCATTTTTGAATTTGATATTTGAAAGAAAAAAGTTTAAAATGTAAAGGTCAGACTTCAAATCTAAGCGAAGTGAAAAACAGAACCAAAAGTTGAGTCTCAGGAGAAGACAAGGTATCTTTTTATTTTTAATTCAAAATTTTTAGCAGTAAATTTTGTCGCTGAGTGAAATGAAATATATTTGCTGAATCTTAGTCAGATTATTTAATTAGTGTTGTTAATTATATTGTGTTGTATGATTTACAAGTGGAAGTGAAAATGGAGGTGATTGTGTAAAGGCGTGGTCTGGTGAGTGAACTGGAAGTAGTTTTTTTTTATTCTTTTCTGTTTTTGGAAGCAACGAAAGTGCTGCCAGGAAACATGCATTGGTGTTGCAAAGTGGATGCTTTTGAGTTTTTTGAAAATTAGCGGATGAATAGTTTCTTCGTCGCGCTGTAAATTGAAATTGAGTGGAATTATATAGTAATTCCAATTAAATTTTAGTTCTACAGTTCAATTCAATTCTGCCAAACACAGCACAAGGAAAATTCATTTTGCACGAATAAGCGAATTTGCGCAAGTTAAGATCTTTCATGTATTGAATTTCATTCTTGGAATTGCTTATAATATGGCTGAATTGATTTCTTTTCTTTATGTATATATTACTGTTTGAGGACATTTAGGATTGTAGCTTTGCATCTTTGATTTATGTACTCTAATAGCGTCACAAAATTCACAATGATGAGTATCTTTTGAGTTTTGGAACTTCATGTTTATGTTAAATCAGGATAGAAATGTCTTCTAAGTAGCTTATTGTCTAATTTCTTTGGTGTACTTTTTAGGTAAAAGTTTTTTTGACATGTCTGAATCAAGTGCAAAGTTGAGAAATGGGGCTAATAAGATTCAGAAGCGAAATCTTCCTTCATGGATGAGTTCAAGTGACGACAGGAGCAAATCTCATGGAAAGATTTCAACAGATGCTGATAATGATGAGGAGAATGAAAAAACTGAAGAAATCAAACAAGCTAAAGGGCATGATAAAGCACTCGCTGGAGGTAGTCCCTCTAATAAAACTGAACACAGCAAAAAATCTGCTGCTTCTAGTTCGAGTGTCACAAACTTCTCCAAACTTCTGGTGCTTAATTTTATTGGGTCTGTGAATTTGGTGTATTGTAGAGTTCTGTTTTTGACATTACAGCTGATGTTATAATCTCTATTTGGGCAGGAAGGAGTTGTTTTTGTATTGTCAGGGTTTGTTAATCCAGAGAGAAGTATGTTGAGGTCACAGGCCATTGAGATGGGAGCAGCTTATCAAGCAGACTGGAACTCAGATTGCACGCTCTTGGTTTGTGCTTTTCCAAATACTCCAAAGTTCCGGCAAGTTGAGGCAGATTGTGGTACAATTATTTCAAAGGTGTGTGCTTTATTTGTTTAGTAATCCCTAGATAAGGTAGGATTTGCATGTAAATGGCTTGAAATTTTTTACAAGCAAAGACTCAACTTTTTTTTATTATATAAATTTCTTAAATTGAAGCAAGATTTATGAATACTCTTTTCTAGCTCAGTTACTGCCATTTGCTTTATGAGCATTCATATAGGACCTCCTCACTTGTGGTTCTAATTTGAGAAAAATTTTGTGAACTTTAACTCTTACTTAGCATGAATTAGATTTGTTATTTTGCTATGCATTATATTTCACATTCACTCCTTTAAGTGCTAGTTGTTACAGAGGTTTCATACACCTTTCTCTAGCAGATGTCATGCAGAATTCTTGTTGAAAGCTTTATTTGAGTCGGACAGTGTTGATTGGCTCTGGTTTGCCATTTTTGTGGTACTGATCTAGGCTATCTAATCCAAGATAAATTGTATTGATATTGATAATGAGCCCTTAACTAGTTTCCCCATTCACTCATCCAAAAATCCCGAAAATGTTTGTCTTTATTTGAAATGAAATATTCCTTGTTTTCCAAAAGAATGAAATAATCACCTTTTGCTTTTTAACAGAAAGTTCTCAAGTTGTCATCCAGCAAATCTGTCAAGCTAAATCTAGTCTAGATGACAGGACTTGCTTTTGACCTTCTCTATACGATGCCCAACTTTATTTTCTCATTGCTGTGATAAGTCTTGATTGTTAAGTTATTACCTTATAATCATCCAATGACATCTGTTTTTTTTTTTGTTTGTTAAATTCTATTTTTGTTGCCTTAGGAATGGATATTAGAATGTTATAACCAGAAGAAGCTCGTTTATATTGAAAAGTTCCTTATGCATGCTGGGAAACCATGGCGGAAAGGCAATATATCTCATAAAACTGGCGAAGGTAATACATATGCGTACATTCATCTTTGTTGTATAAAATCTTGTCTGAAGAGTTTCGATTACCTTGTTGATGCATGCTTTTTCTCACTTGTTTAGGTCATCTCTTTCATATAAATTGACAATGAAAGTTTCTTGCATTATGTATGTTTTTGGATGTATGAAGCAATTGAATGAGTTGTGGAAAGCCTTTTATGATGATGGAGCTTTACGAAGAGAACCCTTGTATCATTCTCTTCAGGTGTACAAGGATCCTGTTTCTCTGGGATTATAAATGTTCTCTCCTTCCCCTTGCAAATCTGCTGTTTAGCAATTCCAGATAATTTATATGAGCAATTAACTGTTCTGACTCTTGAATCTTCACAAGTTGTCACTTGAACTTGTACATTTATATACTTTCCATACGCATCCAGGTCCTTTTATCTCCTGATTGAAGCCAGATGCTGAAGACCAGTGTTGAAATCTAATTATTATTTGTTCTTTTCACTTTTTGGTTTGGGCATGCAGAAGAAACCCCATCTATAAAATCTCATAAGGTTGAAAAAGGATCACAATTAAAGCCAACCACCTCTTCATCCTCCATGGTAATATTTGATTTTTACATGTTTGTATCATTATATCTATTTTAGCTCTTTCCTCATTTTAATGTAATGCTGTTATCCTTACGCATTAGTTTCAGAAACTAAAATGTTATAGATAAGGTTGTATGTTACCAATCCATTTGCATTATCTTCTTTATTTACCAATGCTAATCTGTTTCTTCTGCCATGCGTTTTGCAGAATAAGACTTCTAATCCTAGCCAAGAGAGATTTTCTCCTTCTGAACTGAAAAAGTGGGCTGCTGATGATTTAAATAAAACCATTTTATGGCTAGAGAGTCAAGAGGAAAAGGTGATTGTCACTTGGTGTTTGTTTTCTAAGAAATTCATCCATTCACTAAATTATGATTTGTTGATTTTCTATAGTAACATTTCTCATGACATTACAACACGACTTCTTAACTTTATGATTGTCCAAGTTTCTTGAAGTTTCATTTATTTAATTACTTTCTGTCAATGAAGTCTTCTTCATCCCTTTTTCATTTTAACTTTCTAATACTTGACTATATTTTATGATCTTACCATGCATGCTATACATGGTATTTTTCTGTAAAAAGAAAGAAAATAAGAAAATGAACTTGAGTTGTTGAATCATTTTAAACTTTTAAGCTATTACCAGTAACATATTTTAGGATTTGGAAAATATTATTTTCCTTTAATTATATGTACCAAGTTTATAGAAAGATGTGAAATCCCACTACATTCTTAATTGGGAACAAGAGTTGCAACATATTAAAGTGAACCTGATATGAGTCTTCCCTTTTTGCAGCCAGAGCAAAGTGAAATAAAACAAATCGCTGCTGAAGGGATCTTAATTTGTATGCAAGATGCCATAGATTCTATTGAACAGAAGCAGGTATTGAGTTTTCTGATGATGCATTTTTCCTGTTAAAGAATGTGCATGATGTTCTGCATAACATATACCTCTTGCTGAGGAAAGTACTTGGAACACTATCCATGGACATTGATATTTACCTAGCAGACTTCGAGTTTATTGATTGTCACTTCTGATTTTTTTTTTCGTTTGACAACTGGAGAAAATTCATTCAGTGTTCCACATCCTCCGTTTGACTGTGATTCAAGAGTACTACACTGGACTTCTGATTAGATAACTGTTCTAACTCAAAGTTACATTGATTTTGAAGCACCTTTAAATCTCATGGTGCTCTAAACTTCTCATGGTTTAGTAGTGTATTTTAGTCCCATGAGACTTAAGAGTTTGAACAACTGATGAGATCGTTGCTCTGATTGTCTTACTACAAGTTCAGCATAGGACTCTTGTACGTGCCCTCCTTGATTTTTGCTGCTAAAGAAGTTGTTATACTATGGAATCATGAAAACTCTTTTGCACTGTCGATTTTACTGAGTTGGTCTAGCTGGCAAGTTTGTCATATTGAGTCATTTTGACGTACATTCCAATGCAATGTGGTGATATACTAAGCTCAATAACACCATCTTATAACACATCTGTTAACTAAAGAATTCCGTATAGATTCTCATGTTAGAAACTTGTCAGAAGTTAAAATCCTCACACCTCTTTACTGGCAATTTTTTTTTTTATAGTTGTCACTTCAGATATAGCCATGCACTTAATTGGCTAAGTTACAAATTATGGTTTTTTGGCAATTTAATTTAACTTTTCTCTGATACTCAGGGTGTGCAGCATATAATGGAGCAGTGGCAATGTGTCCCTCGTGTGGTCCAGGAGCTTGCTAAGGTGGAGGGCAAGGGTTCAGCTGTACTTTCAAAGGGAGATCTTTGTAGTCAGGCGAAGGCCTGGAAACAAATATACGAGGAGGAACTACAGAGGTTAGACGGTGACTCTGCGTCAAAGCAGAAAACGCAAAAGACAAACAAAGGTGAAAGGAGCAACAATAGCAAATCGACAGCAACTCGAAGTGATGCAGCTGGGTATGACAGCGATGAAACAATTGAAATGACAGAGGAAGAAATAGAACTTGCTTACAAAAATGTGACTTCCTAAGATAGCGGACCAAATTTTTTTATATAAGAGGTTGAAGAAGGCTTAATGATACTGGTGTTACTTTACTTAATTGCAGGTGAATGTTTTTAACATAGAAAAAAAAGGTTATAAAACATTTAGAAATATGAAAAACACGACCGATCGCTGTGTCAATTGTACAATCTGACCATTTAACAATCTCCAGAAGTGTTCAGTTGAGTCATATTTTGAACATTCTGGAGATTAACTCTTGAAATCCTTTCTAGGTCAATTAAAAGCTAAACATTTTGGCCATTTCTTTCCCCTTCAATCAATAATTATTATAATAAAAGGTATTGAATATTCTTGATAAAATGTTACATGTTATTGAATGTTGAATGTCACTCTTGCTTTAAGATAAGATAATATTCAAGGAGGATCAAGTTTTTTGTTTATTATTATGTATGATATAATTGATGTAGAATCTTTGAAGATAGATGTAATAAAAGAATTTTCATTTGTCTTTTTCTTTGGTCTCTCTAAAGTCTTTAAGAGTGAGTTTGGTTCAGAGAATGTTAGATTATCTTGGGAATCTATCTTGAGAATCTTTAATAATAGTGTTTGGTTAGATAATGTTAAATTGCTGGGTATGTTAAATTAATATGTTTGGTTGGAATGAAGAAAAGATTACTGGAGTATTTTTTTACTAAATTACCCTTATACTATAAATAATATTATAATAATAAAAATAAAATATAATAATTATAATAATAGTAATAAATGAAAATAATAATTGTTATTATAATAATAATAATAATAATTATTATCATTATTATTATAATTATTGTTATTTAATAGACATACGAGGACATTTGTATATGAAATGATTATTAATTAGGGGTAAAATTGGAATAAGAGTTGGATTACCTCAGTAATCTTTTAATACCACCTTTTGACTTGATAATCTAATTACTTCCTATATTACCAACAGTAATCACTATTGGTATTGAAAGATTACCGAAATATTTTATTACTTGACAAACAAACGTAGTAATGACCGGATTAAAAGATAGATTACCAAGATAATTTTTTAATACCCCGAACCAAACGTACCCTAAAAGTTTCTTATTAAAAGTTGGTATGCTTGCTTCTCTTTGAGTTTGGTGTTATTTTTTTATGAATTTTTTATTTACAAATTTCTGCTTTTACAAGTTTTACTCGAAGAGTCACAAAAACAACTTTTTATCATATTTTGTTTGGGGGAACGACATACATCTACCTAAAGTTTGGCGTAAAGATAAATTGGTATCCAAAAAACTTGAAAGTGATTTTCATAAAAAAATTATGTTTGCTAAAAGACATTAATGTTGGAAAAGATTAGAATGCCCTTGGAAGTTTGATATTTTAGTTTTTTTATTAATTTATACAAACAAAAAAAAAAACATAAATTATAATACAAAATCATTCATATAAAAATAATTTAATAATTAAGAATAATTTGTAATAGCTAATAATAATTTATATAACTTAATTACACTATCTTTTAATTTCAATCCAACAATCAATTAATTATGGAAGTTTCAATTTTAATTAATTTTTTAGTTATAAAATTATTCTTATATAAATGATTTTGCATTACAAATTATGTTATTTTATATAAATTAATAAAAAACTAAAATATCAAACTTTCAAGGGCATTATAGTCTTTTTCACCATTATTATCCTTTAATAAACAAAAGTTTCCAACAGCAACAGACGAAAGGTACCTATTTATCATTTTCAAACTTTTTGAATACTAATTTGTCTTTACGGCAAACTTTGGATAGTTGGAAGTCATCCCCCTATTTTGTTTACTAAATAACGAATCAAAGAAACGAAAGACTATCTATACACTCAAACACAAGACTCTGGGTATAACCCGTGGCCAAATGATTTGTCATCCGGTCACAATTTATCTCACTTGATCTTGAATCTAACTAATAATAACATTTCGTGTGAAGTTATATCCATCTATCTGAAATATGAATTTTTATCATTATTTATTATAATAAAAATAAATCCAAAGTTAATAGAAAAATAATAAAAAAAATTGTTCCCCAATCTCAACAAGTTCAACATAATAACTAATAATTCATACATGACTAGATAAATAGAGGAACATACGATTGAAAACGTTTAAAATAATGAATTCATTTGATTTATTCACCAAAATCATATATACTTAATAAAAAAAAAACAGAATAAGTATTGTTCTCTTTATCATGCCTGCCCAAAACATAAAAACATTTATCAAATACTAAATATAGCTCTTGATTTAGATAGAAAATAAAATTCAATATTTATTTATCTGAAAAATAAAATTAAATAAAATAAAAAAAGAAAAAGAAAAGAAAAGAAAAGAACTGTGAATAGTAAGACAATCAAGGGGCCTTTTAACCCTTTAATTTTCAGCTTTACTTCTTCATCTCTCTTTCTCTTTCTCTTTCTTTAGCTTATTATTCACAGTAGGGTTGCAGCAGATAAACGCCACCACTTCTCCTCCACCACTCTCCCCACTCTCTCTCTCTCTCTCTCTCTCTCTCTCAACACAAAAACCAAACCCGTTTAACCAAACTCTCTCTCTCTCCTTCAAAGCTTCATCTCCCTCGCAATGGGCGCCTCTCTCCCTCCCAAAGAGGCTAACCTCTTTAAACTCATCGTCGTACGCCTCTCCACTTCACTATCTATTTCTTTTTTTATCTGTTTATTCTTACCTGGTTATGATATTTTCGTTTGTATTATTGTTTTTGTTTAGTTTGATTCTGGGTCGTTTTTGTCATGTAAAACCCTAATTCATTGATGAGTTGTTGGAGAATCGGGAGTGGTTGTTTGTTCATTGGTTTTGATTTTTTAGGGTGAATGGATTAATGGGTTAGTTTTCTTTTGTTTAATCGAATTGATAATTTAGCTCATAGTTTGATTTAGTGTATTGGGTCTATTTGTTTTTTTTTTTCTGAATTTAGTTTCATTCTAGTGAGAAAAAGCTTGGATTTTTGGTTTTTTGGATTTTCAGCTGCTAATATTTTTCATGAGTTAATGTTAAGCTGTGGTGTGTTCTTCCTTTTCTTTTTATTTATTTATTTATTTATTTTCATTTGCTTGGCTTCATTTGTACTCTTTTTGTTGATTGAGAAGGATTGAGTTGAATGAAGGAAAATGATTCAGAATGGCTTGGTTTATATGCATATTTGATGTAATCTAAATGTGGATGAGAACCGTTGCATTATATACTATGTATGATGGTAGAATTTTCGAGTTCTATTATGGTGCAAAATTTGTACCTTTGAATTTTATTATACAAAGTGAGCTTAGAACTCAAAATGCAAATTCTAATTCTTTTAGGTTGCTTTTGGAATTCAGTTAAGTGCAGCATTCTTTGTGTGCCATTTTTTGTCCGAATTGACTGTTCTCTTTTGCTAACTTTTGCAGTTTAAATCTATGTGGTGTCTTCTTAGGTTTATGTATTGTTAGTGGACATCAAAGTTCAATCATTGTCCTGTTTTGATTTCATGCGATATGGGAAGCAAATTTTTATGTTTGTTAAGCCTTTGGCAGTCTTACTTTAGCTATGGTATTTCTATAATGTCTGATTGTTTTTGTGTGTGATTTATACATTTATCTTTGTACCTGTTTCCTTCTTGAAGGGTAATTAATGTACTATTTTTAATTGATTCATACTTTTTGCATCCAGAAATCATATGAAACTAAACAGTATAAGAAGGGACTGAAGGCAGCTGATGCTATACTGAAAAAGTTTCCAGATCATGGAGGTATTTTGTTTTATTTGAATTTATTTGAGTTTCATATAATGCAAGCAAAAGGCGACCGACGCTATATACTCGATTTATTTTCTTCATTTATATGTCTTCTTATAAATCTGTCCGCTCTTCTGGTTGTCAGAAACTTTATCCATGAAGGGGTTGACATTGAATTGCATGGACCGCAAGTCTGAAGCATATGAGCTTGTCCGTGTGGGAGTGAAGGTTGTGTTCTTTGTCTATTGTAACATTAAATATTCTTGCTTTTCCAAAATCATTGCCTTTCAATGTATTGACCTTAAATGTGTCTTAATGCAGAATGACATCAAGAGTCATGTTTGCTGGCATGTCTATGGTCTCTTGTATCGGTCTGACAGAGAATATAGAGAGGCAATCAAATGCTATAGGAATGCATTGAGAATAGATCCAGACAATATTGAAATACTGCGAGACCTGTCCCTGTTGCAGGTATGAGTTTTTTTTCTGTTTTAAATCTTCTCATGCCTCTATATTGATGTCTTATGAGTTATGCTGATGTTTGGCAATTAGAGTAGCCCGTGGGTTTTGTTTCCCCAAATGTGTTGGTCAAACTTGGCAAATTGACTCTATTACGAGACAAACGTCTTAAGTCTAATATCCTTTGTCATGTCCTATATTTTTCCTAGTTTTCCTCCTATCTTTAAAATGTATTTTTCTTTCTTAAAATTGTTTTTGGCTAATGAAAGAATTTAACTTTCACAATACAGGCACAGATGCGGGATCTGGCAGGATTTGTTGAGACTAGACAACAACTTCTGACTTTGAAACCAAATCATCGCATGAACTGGATTGGGTTTGCAGTTGCCCATCATTTAAACTCCAAGTATGATTTGATCCTTGTTTTTGAAAATTTTTTGTGCTACTACTTCTCTGTATATTCTTTTGCATATATTGGTGAATTGGTAGTTGCTATTTGGTTGATATATGGTTGGTATGTTGTGACTTGCATCACCTGTTATAAACCATTGTACATTAGAATACTATAAAAACATAATGTTATATACTAATTCTTATATTTTAATATGAAATACTTATCTTTCAGTTCAGAGATTAGAATATTGAGAAAATCAATATCTATTATGTGGGAATATAGATAGTTACATCGTGGAATGTGTATGACTGTGTATTTATTATTTTCAATAGTTTATTAATTCAGCACAGGATGTCAAAGAACTTCCATTATAGGTGCTAGCTTATGAACTATTGTCTTACAAAATTTATCTTTTGTGCTGCTTATTGATGCAACAATGCCTTGGGGGTCTCTCATAGTATTAATTGATATTATGTATTATTATTTCATTGTTTTCCTCTTTGTAGATGCTATAATTCTACATATCTCCAAGATTTTTTTACCTTCTGGCAATATTCACCCATCTCTGTTTTAATGATTTCTGAATCAATGTACCTTGCTGCAGTTACCTCTGATTCTTTCTCTGGCATGTGTACACTAATCATGTTGCCATTTGCTTTACGCTCTTGAATAACATCTTTCCTTTGGTTGTTTACCTAGTGGTTCCAAAGCAGTTGAAATTCTAGAAGCGTATGAGGGGACACTTGAAGATGATTATCCTCCCGATAACGAACGTTGTGAGCATGGTGAAATGCTGTTGTACAAGGTATCAAGAAACATGTGTATATATGTTTTTTGTTAGTTCGATTACCTTTTTTTGCTGTTACTACATGATGTTAGCTTTTTTTACAAGGATTTTCTCCATTATAGATGTATGCCTAAGATAAAAGCACTGCCCTTATAGGTAGTTGTGTCTAAAATTTACATTTATTTCTAAAAATAAAAAAAAAATCCTTAAATGTATTCTTGGACAATATAATGTTAAAAAGTCTTGAGTTTTCATATTCAGATCTGTGGTGCTCTCAAAATTTTTTGATGGTCATATGTGTATGATTTTCTTTTGCAGATATCTTTGTTAGAAGAGTGTGGCTCCCTTGAGAGAGCTCTTGAGGAGTTGCACAAGAAAGAGTTAAAAATTGTAAGTGCGTGTTCTTACTTGCACGTTTATTTTTTGAAAATTTTAAGTTCTGAACATATGGATATTCAGAAACTGACCATTTGTGTTTGTGGCATCTAGGTTGACAAATTGGCTTACAAAGAGCAAGATGTTTCTCTTTTAGTGAAGCTTGGTCTCCTAGAAGAAGCTGCTAAATTGTACAGGGTGTTACTCTCCATGAATCCTGACAATTATAAGTATGATTTACAACATTACTCTCCATTTTTAACTTAAAGAAACATTGATTTAGGAGAGTGTGCAAAGTAATTACAAAGAGCATGTATGTTTAATATCTTGGTTTGTACTTTCAATTTTAATAAGTGAGCAAATTATTCTTTTTTCCAGATATTATGAAGGCCTGCAAAAATGTGTTGGGCTGTATTCTGAAAATGGAAACTATTCTTCTGATGAAATTGACCGATTAGATGCCTTATACAAATCCCTTGGGCAGCAATACAGTTGGTCATCTGCTGTGAAGGTGACACTACCCCTTGGTTCATGTTAATATGGAGAATGACTATTTCTTCCCCTTTCTTTACAGTGCACATTTAACGTTAGTTTGGTATATTGTAAAAGCTTGTTGATTGAGCTGAAAGTACTTCTTTGTGATTATTACTACATTTGAGCTGCTACCTAGAATAGGAAGTGTGTATGTTTGATGGTGTGTGTCTGATTATTTTCGTTTGTTAGCTCATAAGAGAGATATGCCTTATGACTATATGTTTTGTTAAAAGTTAGTTTGTGTGGATACATTGGGATATTTTTCGCTTATGCCACATAATAAGACTTGCTCTCAAGTGACATCTACTTTGCTCATATATGATTTTAATTCATTAGCTAAGTTGAGATCACCCTCTTAGTAAATTAAAGGATTAGAGGATTGAAAATATCGTTGTGTAAAAGCATAAAAGTACCATAATGTGTCTCTCCATGTGTCCCTGATAACCGTGTATATAAGTGGATATTAAAAAGAGGTTATTAATTGCATTTTTTCATTTTCATTTGAAGCGGAGGGATGAAGTTATTAGGTTGTAATGTTTCTAGCAGTTTGAAATGGACAGTTAATAATTTGACTTCTCTATGGTTATACAATGTTTGAGACTTAAAGGAAATTAGATTTTGGTTTATTGATATATTTGTTATTACTTTCTTTGTGGTCTGTGCTTTCACTACAGGCTTTTTTGTCCTATGTGTAACAGTAGTGCTACTGCTGCAAGTTCTGTAGATCTTGTTGATCCACATCTTCCTTTTCTTTTAACTAAAGCATGTGCCAAATATAATACTCATCAAATTTTAGTAGGTTGAGTCTGATCGTGAACTTACATGGGATATTGTAGTGTTAAGAGAAGATAAAACATTTAGTCAATGAAGATGTATGCTTTTGTTTCTTGTTTCATTGGTCTTAGTGTTTTGGCATTGTCAGCATTTTCATTGTCATCATCATTATCATTACAAGCTAGCTTATTTATAAAATATGATATTTTTTCATGTGTTACATTGTTATTTTCATTTGTGTTTTCATTACAGAGAATACCGCTTGATTTTCTACAAGGGGACAAGTTTAGGGAAGCTGCATTCAATTATATTAGGCCCCTCCTAACTAAGGTATTCATGGTTATATTTTGTGCAGTTTTGTCTGGTCTCCTAGTTTCCAGGATAAAATAATCAGTTATCATTTTGTGATGTTAGGGAGTTCCTTCATTGTTCTCTGATCTTTCTCCTTTATACGATCAACCTGGCAAGGTTAGTGTGATGATTTCTTTCCCCTAGTTTTTCAATTTAAGTGTTGATTTGAAACTTCATCAGAAGTTGTAATACTTGTGTTGTTTGGTTAGAAAATTATCTGATAGTGTTTCTTGCTTTGATGACTCTTACACAGGCAGACATTCTTGAGCATCTTATTCTTGAGTTGGAGCACTCAATTAGGACAACTGGGAGATGCCCTGGGAGGTAATATATATTTGAGGTCATTGTGCTGATTGTAGTGAGTGCTGACAGAATCACCTGTGGTAGAAATGCCTCATCCGTAAAATGGGAGAAAACCCTATGAATTTTTATTGCATATTTGACGTAAAACCTTCTGACTTAACAATTTTATTTTGAATGCAGGGAAGAAAAAGAGCCCCCTTCAACACTTATGTGGACTTTGTTCTTCTTAGCTCAGGTTGACCCTTTGGATAGTTTATTTAGTCTTTGTCTTTGTGTTTAGTTTTCCTCTGAATTTTTACATTGAGCTTTTATGATGATGCAGCATTATGACAGACGGGGCCAATATGATGTTGCTCTGTCAAAAATAGATGAGGCTATAGAACACACTCCTACCGTGATTGATTTGTACTCGGTCAAGGTTTGTACTGATTGGTCTTTGATATTTATTTATTGCTAGCCTTGAAGGCTCTCTTTCATTTTTTTTCCCTTCTGTTGATTTATAGTTGCTTCTTTCGAGTACGGTCGTTGTTTTTATTACTTGCCGAAGAGTTTATTCTAATAATTTTTTTTATGTGATGAGGTTATCAATATATTCAAGCATGATTAAGTAAATGTGAATGGCTCAAGAAGACACAAGTTAATAACAATATCCAATATGGTTTTGAATCTTTATTTATAATCAATTTGCTCCGGGCTTTTTTTTTTTGGGAACACCATCATAGATTTGTAATACCAGGTTTGAAGAAGCATGGATGCTTATCTAACATGCAGAATTCCCCTTTTTCATGAGTTTGATATTAACCAAGTAGAAATTGCTGGAATGCTCTTAATTTTGACTGAAGTCTAACATAGCAATTACCTTTTTTATTTTATTTTATTTTGTTTTGTTTAGAGTCGGATATTGAAGCATGCGGGTGATTTGGCTGCGGCTGCTGCATTGGCAGATGAAGCTAGGTGTATGGATCTTGCAGATAGATATGTAAACAGTGAATGTGTAAAGCGTATGCTACAAGCTGATCAGGTTTGCTCTAATTTCATCTTCTTTTATCAACTTAGAAATTTCTCGTAAGCATTGAATTTTAGTGCTTTCTGCTCAGTATTTTTCCTCTGTTGACCATGCTTTACATAACTGTCTGTTCTGAAGGTGGCTTTGGCAGAAAAAACCGCTGTATTATTCACAAAAGATGGTGATCAACACAACAACCTTCATGACATGCAGTGCATGTGGTCTGTCTATTTACTGCCTGACTCTGGTTATTGTGTAAAGTAAATAATATGGTTAAATGTTCTAACTGTTGTTAAAATATTCTGTTTACGTAAGGTATGAACTTGCTTCTGGTGAAAGCTACTTCCGCCAAGGTGATCTTGGACGGTCTTTGAAGAAATTTTTAGCTGTGGAGAAGCACTACGCTGATATTACTGAAGATCAATTTGATTTCCATTCTTATTGCTTAAGGAAAATGACTCTACGTGCGTACGTGGAGATGCTCAAATTTCAAGATCGGTTGCATTCACATGCTTATTTTCACAAAGCTGCAGTCGGAGCTATCAGGTGAAGTATATTAGGGCTGTAAACAAGATTTTGATGATTTCTGATGCCTTGGTAGACTTTTCACCTAAGCCTGTGGATACTTATGCACTCTAAAACTCACACCTTATGTGAAGTTTATGGTCTAGTTTTAGTCTTTGATTTCAATAGGTTGCAAAAAAGGCCTCATTTAGCCTCTGCTCTTTGTGCCAGTCATCTCCTGAAGGTAACTGGCTGGTGTTGCAAGATGAAGATGTATGCTATGTTAGGGTTTGTTAGAAAATCAACCTACAGTACTGTATCATGGTGTATAAATCTCTTGTTCTTGGTTTTGGCATAGGTTATAAGTGACTTGGTTTCTTTTTGCTTTTCTTTTTTTTCTGGCTTGGTGTCTCTTATAATGTTGTGATCCTTCTTTTTCAAGATCTGGTTAAAAAAGATTATCTAATTTTAGTTTGGTAACAAAATATCCTCACATTTGTTTTGTTGTCCAAATATCACAGAAATTTCTGGTCATGTAAGCTGTGTTGGTGGGTGGCCTACATAAGTTTTCATGATCATCTCAAATTATTGTCCTCTCATACATTTAGAAGTCCAGATTTTTATGGATCAATGCACCCCTTGAAGAATTTTTGTCCTGTCATTGTATTTATGGTGGTTTAATTTTGAAGTGCAGATGCTATATAAAATTGTATGATTCTCCTCCGAAGTCGAGCAATGAAGAAGATGATGATAAGGCAAACTTGCTTCCTTCTCAGAAAAAGAAACTGAAGCAAAAACAGCGTAAGGCTGAAGCCCGAGCTAAAAAAGTAAGTAGTTTCTCTTACTTCTTCTGTTTACTCTTTATTTCAATGAAATTCATTGTAATACTTTGCTTTATTCAGGAGGCAGAGATAAAAAATGAAGAATCAAGTTCTAGTGGTGTCTCCAAGTCTGGCAAACGACATGTGAAACCTGTTGATCCAGATCCACACGGAGAGAAGTTGTTGCAGGTTATTTATTTATACTAGTTTGATATTTGCCTTCCTCTTAAGACTTATTAATAATTTAATATAACTGCAAAAAAGTGTATAACCTTAATTTCAGATATATAACAGCTGGCTCTTGTGAATACATTTATGTAGGTTGAACATCCATTGGTGGAAGCTACAAAATACTTGAAATTGCTTCTGAAGAACTCGCCTGATTCTTTGGAAACACACTTGCTTTCTTTTGAAGTAAATATAAGAAAGCAGAAGATTCTGCTTGCCTTTCAGGTATTTTTCTGGCTTGCACTTATTATTTTTCTTTCTTTGTTTTTTTTAATACCTAGAAATCCTTCAGTCTTTCTATTTATGGTGCTGTGGTACCTTTTTTGTTCTGCCAGTTAAATTTTTTGTATAATTAGCTTATAAACAAGTTATAGGAAGTACTAGGAAGCTATAATAGTTCCTCCTCAATCCCTCATACATACACATATCTCTTGGCCCCTTTTTCCTCGAATGGAGCATTACCTTGTTCATTTTGTGTATTGATGAGGTTGACATGTCAATTGGGATCTGTTAGACGCATACCTTCTAGTTAAATTATGTTTTTCAATTTATGTTTCTCAATGATTGCAATTAAACTACTTTGTAATGTTTCCCTTGTTTGTACTCTTCTTTTTCTGTAGGCTGTAAAGCAATTGTTAAGGTTGGATGCTGAGAACCCCGAATCACATTGCTGCTTGGTATGTATTATATATTTTTAATAAGTTAACTAACTTGCTACTTTTGTGTGTTGGTATATAAGAACTTCTCTGAGACAAATCTACCAACTCCTTGTTCGGTAGAGTGCTGTTTATAGAATAGATATAATTTTACTTAATGCATCATTCAATACCATCAGACTACCAAGATCTGTTTATTTTATCTGTGCTGATTCAAACTTCATGTATGCAGATTAGATTCTTCCATAAAGTAGACTCGATAAGTGCTCCTGTGACTGATACTGAGAAACTCATTTGGAGTGTCCTAGAAGCAGAGCGGCCGGCTATCAGGTTTTTTTTTTTCTTTGGTTGTCTGGGTGTTATCGAGGATAAAATGGTGTATCTTATTATCTGATCCATGGTTATATTTTTTTTCTTCTGTAGTCAATTGCAGGACAAATCTCTGATTGAGGCGAACAAGTTTTTCCTTCATAAACATGAAGGTAATACCCACCTTATGTAATATGCAAAAACAATTATTCTCTACCAACTTGTGTAGCATTGTCATGGTGGCCTTGTTAATATTGTTTGCAGATTCGTTGATGCATAGAGTTGCAGCTGCAGAAATGCTATATGTTCTAGAACCTAGCAAAAAATCTGAAGCTATTAAATTAATTGAAGATTCAACCAACAACTTGGTTCCAATGTAATGCTTTCTAATACATAACATAGAGTCTATCTTTTATACCTCTTCTTCACATATCTTTATCAGAGTTTATTGTTGACCCGTGTCTTTTGTTATTCTAGTAATGGAGCACTTGGACCAGTCAAGGAATGGAAACTCAAAGACTGCATTGCAGTCCACAATCTCCTTAAAAATGTTCTTGCAGACCAAGATGCTGCATTGAGTAAGTGTCGGATTGTTTAAACTATATAAGAAATATGTAGTTAAAACATTTAAGGAAGAAAGAAATTTGCTATGCATGGTTGTGATTATTATTTTTACT
Source organism: Toxicodendron radicans (assembly GCA_009867345.2). NCBI lineage: Eukaryota > Viridiplantae > Streptophyta > Magnoliopsida > Sapindales > Anacardiaceae > Toxicodendron > Toxicodendron radicans. The sequence continues at coordinate 5,821,388 of WYDK02000041.1, read as the reverse complement.
GGTTCTTAAGATCTGGTATTTTAATATATGTTTGTGTTTAAATGCTGTCTTAAGCATTAATTACCATTGAACATTGAGCGGTCTTATGGGCATGTTTTTGGCTTTTGGCCTTTTTAATTTATTGTACTTACATATCTACATGTTTCCTCCCTTTTCTTCACATTCTAATGTTAGAAATTCCCATCTAGTCAGATACCCTTTGCCGATTAACTATCACCTTTAATAAATTTTTATTTTCATTTACTTTACAGTTAAATTCCATTTCCTCTGATTCATTATGACCTATGTTATCAATTCTTTTTTAGAGCCCAAATGATAATTGAATTAACACCAATATAATTCAAATGTCCTTGAATTAAATCATGAAATTCATTGAGTCATAATGTTACTTTTTTCTGAGCTGGTAAAGGACATTAACGTCAAGCCTTTTTTCTGAAATTGAAGTCTGATGACATGGCCTGTATTACAGCATTGACACCTTTTTCCTGCTTATTATATTACTCTTTGTTTTCCCTCTCTCTGCATTCTCATCCAATTCTATTCTGTTTTCTGTTTGTAGAAGATTGAACCAGTTCAAACTTGGATTGGTGAACTATTATTTCCAATGTTAGAAATACTAGTCTAGTTAGTTAGGAAATTTTGCATTTTGTCTTACTTGACTCTTATCTATTGCTATGCTTCCTGTATTTCAATCTACCAGTTAAGTTATTTGATAAATATTTCAGAAACATATATGCCATATGAAGAAATTTCTTAAGCTGAATATTCATATGCTATAATGGTAACTTGGATACAAGAAATACTAGTCAATCTTTGGTACTTCAAACTTTTTTTTTTCTGTTGCAGGATGGAAAGTGCATTGTGCTGAGTATTTCCCGTATTCAACCTTCTTTGAAGGCAACTGTGCTGGCAAGTTCACCATAGCGCACAATCAAACATTAACAAACCCTGAAAATGGGGGTGCAATCCATAGTGGAGTTAATCAAAGTGCAGATGCTGTTGCATCAAATGGAAAACTTGAGGCATTCAAGGACCTGACTATCGGAACATAATGCTGAATGCATTTAGAATCTGACATACCTGCAATTTCAGCATATGTTGAGTGGTTAATCATATATAACTAAGGTGCAGCTCAAAGATATACCTAGAGGAGAACAGTCTGCTGCTATTGGAGGATCATTCGGAGGTCTTGTTTGAGTCATGCCAATCCTTTCTACCGATTGCGCTCGGATTAAAATTTCTTTTTTCTACTTGGCCTGATAGTGAAGTGCATTCCTTCGCAAATGTGTATAATTTCTTTTATTGTGTTTTAGAAGGGTTGATATCTTTATTTACTCACTATTTGGTGAGATCCTAGAGAAAGGATGGCTCCATGGTTTTGCACCAATACTTCAGCTTATTCTGTGTTTTAGGGCTACGGGGAAGCATTATAGATTTTTTTTTCTTTTCGGAGTCTTGGCCCAACAATGGGTCAAATTAGAACAAAAGCTGGTAGATCTGATTTCCAGAGCATGTTGTACTTTTCCCATTTCATTAACCGTTTATCATGTATAAACATTACATTGTGAAAATTTTTGCGAATGAATTCATGTCAGCCATTAGATATTGCCACAATAATCAGTTTTGGTGTTGCTAGTAATTGTATTTCTTTGTACTGAAACTAGTTTCTGCCTTCTGCTTTTTCATTCTAATAACATTGTGCATTATATGGTTGCAATTCTGAAAATTTTGTGAATCCAGAAAACAATATTGCTAATGATAATTAAGTGCTATTTGCCGTAGCTCACCCAATAAGCTTTGTATCAAATTTGGGGTAAAAATGGTTGCACAAATGTAAGATAATTGAACTCTTTGTGTTTTAGATTACAAATCATAGATAGCTTTAAATTGTACATTCATAATTCAATATTAAAGCCAGTTTGTGCTTGACGTACAACACTGCAGAACAAAATTGAACCACTGAGGACTTTACATTTGAAATAATTACCCCAAGCTTGCAATGTCAGTGAAGGCTGAGAATAATAAAGACAATGCTCCATATATATACCATCATCTTCAACCTATGCATCATCCTTTCTGTCCAATCAGTGCTGACTGGAGTCCCTCGCTAATGGTGAACCACTACTGCTACTCTCCCTGACCTCACTTTTACAAAGAGGGCATGATGCGTTGATTTTTAACCATTTATCGACACAATCAACATGGAACACATGTAAACATGATAGCTCCCTAAGTTCGTCGTTGTCTGCATACTTCGCCAGACAAATACAACAAACCTGCACCAAAACGGTTGAGGAATTAGAAATCCAAACCGAATAAAGATGTGTACTGGGCAAGACTTCTACGTCAAATACTTTATAATTTATGTGCATATTCAGTAGCACTTATAACCACTTCTATTCTTATCATACAAATGGCTAGGGTAAGACTAAAGTATTGTCCCATTGAAAAGGATGTTGCAAGTAAAGTTGTGTAAACTGATAAGGAACTTCAGCAACTAACTTTTAAAAGATAGGCAAACTAAGCAGAATGCACCCAGGTTCTAGTAAATTGTATAAACTACAAGCATAGTTTTGCTAAGCTTGACCGATGTTATTCTGGTACCTGGGTATGAGTCCAAAATTAGTTCTGGTTCCTCTGTCATAATAAAGATCATTAAATCAGCAGAGAGAAAACATTCTATCAAACTTACCGCATCTTCCCCAGATATCACACGCTCTTTTTCTGTCCCTGCAGCTAAGACCCCACCTTCACCTGCTCCTGCATTGTCCTGATCATTAGCATTCCCACTTGTCTTTAACTTGAACTTGAAGGTTGGCAAAGCATTAATGGATTCCACTGTGGCTCCTCTAGTTTGAGAAAAATCTTCCCGGATGCCCAGGACAGAAATTATGCAAGGTAAGCAGCAACAAATTGTTGCACATAATATGAATGGCATGGCATATCCAATACAGCTAAAGGTAAGGAACACTATACATAACCTACAAGGATGCAAAGCAACAAGTGATAAACACAACCAAGTTGAATACCAGGGTAAAAAAGAGAAGAAAAAAAAAAAGCCTTAATGAATACAAGTCAATGACAGGTACCTGTACAATTTGGGAGCATCAGAGGGTGTAGAATGACCTCCAAAAATCCATACATTGCCGACGACAAACCAAACTGCAAAGAAGCAATCTAGGGCCATCTTGAAATGGTCCACTAATCCATTGAGTCTGCAAATCAGAAAGCATCATCTTCACTCAGTGAAGCAACTCCAATTTACTTAGCGAACTTAGAAGATCGAAATAAATTAAACAAGAACAGAACACACAGCTCATATATGCTAGTTAATTTTCCTTTTCAAAAATAACGTTAGTTATTTTGTAAGTATCTAGTGGATAAGTATCTTTAATCACAATGATACTCAGTTAATGATTGAGTAGACGAGTTGTTTTTAGCGTAATTGTACAATAAGTATATGTTATATCCTTTTAAATTTACTGAATTTATCATCTAACTTTTTCACTTCTAAATCTAACTAAATCATAGAATTTTAGCAACTTGATTTCACCACCACCTATAAGGAGAGTTGTGGTTACAAATACTATAGATTAAAACTTCAAATTTTTAACACATCATCAATACACCTAGGTATGGTATAAAGGGGTCATAACTTTGATCTTATTCTTCTTATGTGGTCATAAATTTGATCTTATTCTTCTTATATGTCTTTTCAGGGACTAAGCCTTCCCACTAGAAAATTTTGAAATTTATTTCCAACTTATTAACTTATCAAAAAGAATCACCTTAACTTCTCTCTTATACAATTTTTATGAGTGACAACTAGTATGCGACTGAAAGCAAGTGATTATAATAACAAAACAGGGATATTAATTAAAAGGATACAAACACCTAAAGCCAAAATGCATGAAAGATTTAATATTAGTCTTATTTAGGTGTAAAAGATGAGCTAGATATTCTCATAAACAAAGAAAAGGTCTAAATGTGTCATGTTTGATCGGTGATTGCAATATGGGCAACACTACGCTTACAAACTAGTATCTCAACTGATTTGGTAATTGATTTGTCACAATCATTTGAGTAATAGTAACAAGTTGGCTGCCACATTTGAGATACAGAAATTGAGGATACTAGTTTATGAGAGTAGCATTACGTGTTAGGCTGTCAGTAATACGAAACGAGATTTAGAATGAGAGAATACCAGTTATAGCATATTTCCTATAATCATCATAATATGTTATCTTAATCTGAGACCAGAGAGTGATATCAGTAAGAACAACCAAGATTGACTTTTTATCCTCTTCTAATAGATTGCTGGTCTCAAGGTTAATGACAAAGATGATTTTACAATTAGGACTATCTCATTCCCATTGAACAATAAAAGCACCCTAAACATAATCAGTTCAGAAAAATGAGTCCACGGTGCCATAATGGTTTCACTGCTACAACCACCCAACATCAATGCCAAGAAATTGAGATGCGACACCTCTGCATCTTAAAATGTACTCTGATTGCTCTCTACTAGTACTTATGGAAGAGGATAAGATTAATAAATCATTTCTAGCTACACTCATAAGAGTGTTACAAGACATTCTAAACATATTCGCAAACTCTAAACAGATAACTGATTTAAATGCCACTGAAAGTTCACACAAGACAAGTCATACATACAAATGCTTAGATAATGCATAAATTTACATACAAATGCTTAGATAATGCATAAATTCTCATGACATAAAGATAAAATGCTATGAAATTTATAATTATTAGTACAAACTCAACGTAACTTATTGTATTCATTTCTGTTTTTTCTTAGAGTGTAAATCTGTGAGAAGAGAAACACCATAACGCAAGAAAATTGCTAATAAACGTAATTTAAAAAACAGAGATATACTTATGCCAAACAATGCACAGGACAGAAATTTGAACATCTAATAAATAGAGTGCACCAAAAAAATACCGTGTAGCGAAGTTTACTGCATTTTGACCGTTAGTGTCTGCTGTTTCTGTGACGTGATTATTTTCCTCATCTGAAGCTTGAGTAACTGAAATAGCTGTATATGGTGCAGTACGTTCAGGAAGATTGCCTTGGGAAGAGCCTTGATGTGATTGTGGGGAATCTTGGTCAATGCCCTGGTGCCGATTACGAAAACGCCAGTAAAGAATAGGAAGCGTTGCAACACAACCAGATGCATAACCCACAACCCACGCAAATAATGGAGCTTGAGGATTTTCATTTCTTGACAATGACAATACAACAATTGATGCTATAATCTGACTCACAGTGACGACTAACTCAACTGAAATCCATAGCCCTGAATTTAGTGGGCTTCTACCACGACGACCATATCCATCACCTCTCCTCATGAATGATGAATTCCTAGAGTTTAATCTGTTCGTGGAAGAAGAAGAACCATGGTAAGTGGGGGCTGTACTGCTGCTCAATGATCTTTCTTCGTGCTGATGTAAGTCCATTCCATGTGGTTGTTCCTCATGTGATGAGCTTGATGAAGCATCGTCATTTCTTGTTATATCAATTATATGCTCCCACTCGTTATGGCTATGCAGTTGCTCCATCAGCAATGGGTATTGATCAGTTTGGATGTTTCTAGTTGGTTCCGGAGAGGGAGCGTCCATCTAAGTCTTCCAACCAAATTGGAAGGTGTGAATGCATAGGTCTACTGTAAGGAGCTTTCCAACTTTTAGCACTCTGCTTCTCCAACTTCTTTAAAAGGCTTGTTTGAGATACTCAACAATCTGCACTTTGCAACTCTAGGCACTTGAAAATCTAAATGATTCAAGGTTCTCTATATGGTTTTATATACAAGCTGCCACAAAACCAGAACTAGAATTAATTTCTTCAGTTAACATTCTACTAAAACTCAATTTTAATATTATACATAAACCATCATATATTGCACAATGATTAATGAAAGTGATGACATCATACTAAAATGATAAAGCAATCGCCAATAATAACAAACATGATAGACAGGCTCATATTTTACATAAATATTCTGACTTGACACATGAATAAATCATTTTTTTGATATCATCACTGTGAAAAGGAAAGAAATACCTCTAAATTAATACAAAGAAAATCTAACATCACCACCAAATTCATATTAAACTAAACTACATTGTTCTCAACATAAACCAAAAAGGAAATTTGCAAATTTAAAAAATGGGTCATTAAAAGTTAATCATACACAATAACTTACAGGCTAAATCTTGATAATCAAAACACAAAACCACGGTACCAAAAGCCCCATCAATTTCATATACAAATAAATCAAAATTAACAATCAAATAAATAGCACGAGTTGATAATAAAAACCCATAATTCAAACCACATTTGAAAAATCAATTCGTAACAAAATTAAACTAAAAATCAAAACTTTAAATCAAGACTGTGACTACAAATACTCGAATCCATTCAAATCAAATCAAAACCACTCAAAAGTAAAAGACCCACTTGCAATTTCACAAATCAAGTCACAGTAATAACCTAAATGACAAAATTAAACAGACCCAGACTAGAAATTATATAAAAATCATAAATTTGAGGAACAAACGCGCACCAAATTTATAAAAAAGAACATTGAGTGACATAGAAGGTTGAAAAAGCTCACTTTCTTTTATTTACTTTCATTTTCTCGAGAAAATGTGGCGTCAGCTTTTGTTGAGCTTCTGCTCCATTGTTTACGCAAAACTCAGAGAGAGAGAGAGGGAGTGGAGATTTGGTAGTGAATGAGAGGTGGTTCCTGGGCCGTACGATTTCAGAAACTCTCAGTTCCTGCCTCGTGGGGTCCAGTTAAAAGTTTGATCTGACGATTGAGATTGAGTGGGTCACGTTAATCATTCAATAGCAGTATATTATAATACATAAATATTGTTACTCTTATCTTAGTGTATCTAAAATATGATATTATATTAATTAATTAATTTTTAATTAAACAAAAAATAATTTATTTTTAGATTATCTTTATATTTTGTTAAATATATTTGCTTGTAGGAGTTTATTTTGCTTTAATTTTTTAATTAATTTAATAATATACTAACTTAGTGGTTTTATTTATACAAGTAGTATGAATAATTCATATTTTTTTTATTATAGTATTTACCAAACAAATTAAAATTATATATTTTTAAACATTTTTTTTACCAAAAATATCAATAAATAAAGGAATTAACAATATTTTATAAAAGTATACTATTTTTAAATTTAGAGTGTGTTTAATGAATGTTTCCATTATAAACATAAAAGAAATTGAAACCATTGGGTTTGACTTTTTAGTGGAATTAGAGATCTTGTGTTCGATTCACTAGGAGAGTGTCCACCTACTACATTTATGATTTACTTAATTCATTGAGTTTGTAGGATATTTAATAGACCTTGAGCTTTGGCTTGAAGTGGACCTTGAGAAAAACTCACCTACCACATTTGTAACTTATCCAGTCTATTAGATTTATAGAGTATTCAATAAATCCCTAAGACTAAGCAGGTTTGGCTTGTGCCAGCTTCGACTTGAAGTGGACTTTAAGTTTGGCTTGTCCTAAGTGCAGCTTGAAATAGACCTTGAGAAAAGCAAGGAACACCTCGATCATTAAAAAAAAAAAAACTCAAATTTACAAAATATTCTTTTAAGTTATTTTTCTTTTAAAAATTATAGCATTTAATTTCTGGTGATATAAATTAAGTTAATCATAAGATGCAAAATTTGCACATTTTCAATTTAAAGGAAAATATTTTATTTTAAAACTTTATGGCGGATGTAGTTGATGCTTGATACATAAAAAAATCATAAAAGTAAGAGGTCTCTATTTAGTATTTACTATAATTTTGTGGGCCCGTAATGTCTTTAATAAGAAATTTTGAGGGCGGTTGGATTGTGGAAAATGTGATCATCGTGATGGTGATCTTAATGTTATTAGTTGGACGGTTTAGATTCCTTTTTCTTTTTCAGGTGATTAATCATCTACTTGGGACAAGTTGAAATTGGTGGGATGGAATGGAACCCTTTGATTCATTAATTTTCTCAAGAATTCCATTTTAGTGGTCCCAATAATAAAGTGAGAGACAACCAGACAAACTTTATAAATAAATAATGAGCAAACCACATATTTCCATCCGAGGTTTAACAAAATTTTAAGTTTGGTATTCTTGATTTTATTTATTCTAAATTCTTACTCTTAAACTAATTATATATGTTTCTTTTATTCTAATAATAGAAGGGTAAAACATACATTTTTTTTTTCTTGTTCTGTTCCCATTTTTTCTTCTCCTATTTTCTTTCTCTTTCTTCTTCTCTTCTCTCCACCAGTTGCTTCCCTTTGCCGTCCCCACCAAAACCTTGACACCGTCTTGCCGTGTTGCTCGCCGCCATCACCAACACTTTTCTGACTTTTTTTCACCCAAAACCACCACCATTTGCTTCCATGAACCTCCCACACCAAAACCCCAACATTTCCTTAGATGAAACTAGTCGTCCCCACTTGGAAAACGCTGGCCATAACTGGTTTTTTATTTCACGCGCCGCATGACTGTCTCCAACAGGATTCCAGCAGCCTTTACCCCAAACGACACCACCCCTGCACTCACATGCATCTCCCCTTCAAAACCCTAACCTTCCCAACCACGATTGCTCGTCGTTCACCGCTGCCACTCAACTTTGAGTTTTGCAAAATCAGATGAAATTGGGTTTGATTGGAGGTTTTTTTTTTTTTTTTTGAGTTGTTGAATTGGAGTTTGATTGGGTTGTGGAATTGATTTTTGATTTAGTTTTTTTGCTTCTGTAACTTGTCTCTATTTTTGTATTTTGTTTGATTTTTTATTTTGATTGATGTGTGTTGCGGTGATTGGGAAAGAAGAGCCGACTGTGGTGGTGGTTTGGTCCAGTGGTGTTGGGAAAGAGGAAGGGCCAGCTGTTGTGGAGGGGTTTTGGAAAGGGAGAATCGTCGGAATTGGAGTTCAATGTGGAGGGCTTTTGGAGAGGGAGATGTGAGGGCGGTTGAGTGGGTTTGGTGGGTGATGGTAGTGGCTAGATGGTGATGGTGACTGGGTGGGGTGATATAAAAAAGTCAATGCCAATATGGTAATATAACACAAGTCAGAAGTCAAAATTCATAACAATGTTAGTTTTTTTTTGGTAAAATAATAGTGTTAGTTTAAATGTGAAAATTTGGAACAAATACAACCAGTGGTATCAACTTGGATTTTGCTAAACCTCGGGTGAAAAATGTCGTTTACTCAATAAATAATAAATTAATTGTTGAGAAAATGCTTTATGACTTCGTGTTTAAATCGTATTGTAATACTACACATACAAAAAAGGGCATATAAGAATTTGCATACCAAGTGACATGATATAATTGTTTTTGTCAAGTCATTTAACCTTATTTATTATGTATTTATTAAATTGATTTTTATAGCATCATCAAATCATTTATTGACAGTTCCTTTGTATGAAAATTTATATACAAATTAATATAACAACTAATATGATAAATAAAATAAATTGAAAAATGAATGTAAAAATTATCATATATTTAGACAATCCCTTCAGAATATTATAGGGGTACCAAAGTGTCACAAACTTAGAAGAATTATGCAATTGGACACTGAATAAGCCTAAGTAACTCAAAAGCTCTGAAAAAAAAAAAAAAAAAAAAAAAAACCAACTCACACAGAACTGAGATTGAGAGAAAAACGCTATTTTATTGCTGCCAATTGAAATTAATATATCATGTTTCACGTTATTATTTATAAAGTCATAATCATCATGCGATGTTCATCTTAAATAAAAAGCAAGCCAGAACCTCTTACACGGAAATTCAGGAAATTCATGTTACCTTAATTACTTTATATCACTGATACAAACCAAAAACAGGAGTACGGCCATCATTCCTAGGACTTGGGATTTTTAATTGGGGTGGTTGTCAGTTGTCAAGTCAAAATTAGATGTCAGACTCTTAATAAATAGCACCTTCATTTCTAGATTTATTGGAGACTAGCCTCACTCGAAGACCCTGAACAGGAAGCTTGATTTTTTCAGGAGGTATCAGCTTCATTTGATCTAAGACGAAAAAACTTTGGTCAGAAGGGCATTTGAAGATCAATAATTTATAATCTTGGTCAAAATGATCATCCTGTTCCGAGCAGGAATATAATATTATTTACTAATAAAGTAGCTTGTTTATATAATGCATAAATTTTTTACGTGTTGTGCTTTATCTGCTCAAGTTTCCATGTCTTTTTAAACTTCTCCTTTTGGTTCATTGATTTGAAAAAATTATTTAAAGGAGCAAACCGGGTGACTCTACAAGATCTATAGGCAAATTCTAGTGTTCTGATCACCATGAATATAAAATTGACCTCATCAGCAACATACTTCGGGTTACCGTTGCTCTTTTGTAGTGGAACAAATAAGCTTAATTTCAGTCCGGCTGGTGGTCCGGAGAAGAAGAGACATAAACAAGCCTGCAGCTTTAAGTTCAACGTTGGAATATCAGAAAACAAGAAGAATGAGAAGGAGATCGTAAGAGCTTCACCGCCCATGGAGATCATCAATCAACTGCTTGTTCCCATCATTAACACGGTGTCTACAACCACCGAGGAGAAATGGGAACTTAATAATGGGAAACCAGGAATTGTTGAGCCATCTAGTGGAAGATTGTTACAGGGTGGACTTGTTTTCCAGCAAAACTTTCCAATCAGTTCATTTGAGATAGGAAGTGATTTCAGAATATCCATTGAAGCCTTTATGAATTATTTACAGGTTCTAATTATATCTATTTTATTCGAAATGAAATTAATTATGCTTGATGTATATATTATGATCTTTTCAACTGGCTTTATTTGTTTATGGATAGGAAACATCACTCAACCATTTCAAGAGTGCAGGAATACTGGCTGATGGTTTTGGCTCAACCTTAGCGATGACTGCAAAGGACCTCATATGGGTGGTTTGCTGGTCGCATTTGGAGGTGGATTACTATCCTTCATGGTAAGCCACTTCACCATTACCCCTTTGCTTGTGTGACAATTTCTAAAACTGGAGGGATATTATATAATTGATATAATTAATTTTGGCTATTATCAATATTATTTGTATCAACCATCTCACTCTAGAACACTTAATTAATTATAAACTTTAAATACATGCATGTTTATGTAAAAAGAATCCTCTCCAAGTTCTTTAAGATTTTATGATTACGTAGATGTTAATAACTTGTGTACGAAACTGATTACGTACGAAACTGTTAATAACTTGATTACGTAGATGTTAAGATTGAGATAACATGCAAAAAAAAAAAAAAAAAAAAAATCAATTTCACTTATACGAAACTTGATCAACCATATAATATATTCGCCTTAATTTGTTTGTTTGCTTTGAAGGGGTGATGTTGTTCAAGTAGATGCTTGGATGAGGAGGGCAGGGAGGAATGGCATTAATCGAGACTGGCTTATCCGAGACTTGAAGACAGGCAAAACTCTGATACGGGCAACAAGGTTAAATTATTTTTACCAATATATTACTATTCTTTTGATTCCAATGTCACAGTACAGGCAAAAATTTTACATTTTTTTTTAATTCGAATCATTTTTATCGAGATTTATTCTGAGAAGCTGACATGAGTTTTACACTTTTGATGATTAATTTGCATGTTTTGGGTATACAAATGTTCAGTTTATTCGCGATGATGAATAAGAAAACAAGGAAATTTGCTAAGGCCAGCGAGGAAGTGATGGGAGAAATGAAACCTTTTTTTATGCACTGTGACCCTGTCATCAACAAGGACACCAGAAAACTTCTGCAGGTTGAAACTGATACAGCAGATTACATTCGCACAGGCTTAAACGTAAGCGTAAACAATTATTTAACCGTTTTATTATCTATATAGAGAGATTGCAATGATTAGTTTGATCCTAAAATTTCAGCCTGGATGGACGGACATGGATGTGAATCAACATGTGAATCATATCAAACTGGTTAACTATCTTCTGGAGGTAGATTTTTAATTAATTACCATCTTTACTAATTGGTTTCTTAAATTTCTTCTTCATGCACTTGAAATAACCTTTATTACTTAATTACACAGTACTTAATCCATGTCTGTGAATGTTTTTTATCATCAGGGTGTTCCTCCTTCAATTGCGAAGAGTCATGAACTTTGCGCAATGACATTGGAGTATCGGAAAGAGTGCAGTGTGGATAGTGTACTGCAATCTCTTTCCAGACTCAGTAGAGATCATCAGTTGATAAATAATCAAGAAATTGAGTTCGAACATTCGCTCAGCCTTGAGTGTGGACTTGAAATCGTAAGGGGAAGGTCCAGGTGGAGAAAAAAGTAGTGTGTACAAGTACAACAATTGTACTCATCAATACATAAATGTATGTTGTATGCATATTATATATATGCATAATTACGTACAAAAAATCAACTGCTTGTGGTGTCTTTTTTTTTTTTCATATTGATAAGAATTCTTTACGATAACATGGAAATCGGTATGATAATTAAATGTGGTAAATTTGTTTAGTGAAAAAAAAAATGCGTATGGGAATTAAAATGCGGAGGGATTTTGTCGGTCTCTCTTTTGAAAATTGATAAATCGGAGATGTGTAGGGGAATCAAATGTTGTTGAGAAATTCAAATGAGAACGTATATGAGAATTAAAATGTGTTGGGAAAAGAGATTTTAAAGTGATTCGATAAATTAATTTAGTAAAATTCATTATCCACTTATTAAACAAAAGCTTACAAAAGTACAATTTGTAAGATAGAAAAATTGTAAACTCATTACATGATCTCAAAAAACTCAATTACAACCTTAATAATCATCCATTATGACTATTCTTTTGGTTTCTTTCTTACACTTTTTGTGATACTTTAAAAGCTCAGATTTTTAGTCTATTTAAAAGGGGAGAGTTCCCTTACATCGCCCTTTTTCAAGCAATATGAGATTCAAGACACTATTCTAATAAAATGTGTATTAATTGTATTGTTATGTTGGAAGATGAGATAATTTAGTGAATTGAAGATATTTATAGGAATTAAATGTGATTTTTTTTTGAGAAATTAAAATGTGGATCATGAAAAGTGTACAGTTAAAAACAAGAAGTTAATATGTACTTTTTGAATGAGTTACTATTTTTTTTTTTATTCCTTTTAACATGTATTTCAAAGATGATGTTACGTACATATATAAAATTGGTGTCAAGATTAACATGACAATTGATTTGACCAATTATTCTATATTGAAAGTGGGACTATCAAATCAAATGTCACAATAATTTTATAGAAGATGAGTATTAATCTAATGGTGTAAGTACAATTTGATAGCGAATTTTGTGACTAATTTCATTTCATATAAAACTCACAACCAGCAAAACACTGTTCAATTTGGATGTTTTATTAAGATACCTTAATATATACCTTAAGTCACACATAATTAGGTATATTGAAAAAATAAAAAATTATTAAATCATAAATTTTATTTTCCTAAATATTTCTTCAAAAGATAAATAATATTTACGAGTATTTATCATGTTAAGATATTAATTCTTTGTTTAGAAACTAATTATTGATGATTTAAATCCTTCTACATGGAATTGGCTATTGTATCCCTATCTTAGACTATTTGGTAGGAGGGGAGTGGTACTTATATAAACTTATATAGAGTAAACGACTTTTTCCCACCCAAGGTTTCCCTCAATGACACTTTTCCATCCAAAAAATTTCAAAATACCACTTTTTCACCCAAAGTTAATATTTCTTTACTACTCAAAACCGATTCCGGTGGTGAAAATTCTCTCCGTCACCACTATTTGAACCTCCGGTCTCCTCTCTCCCCTCTCACTCCAATACTTGATTTCTCGTCGATTGCTGGCCACCGCAAAGTTATAGTTTCCTGTTCTTAGCTGATTTCCAATTGAGTCCGATAGCGAATATTCAATCGGTCACCACCATTTATCCACCAACCTCCACTCTACAAAACTCCTTTTACACTAGCTCCTAGTAACTTGTTGAATGCCGACTAAGAAAGTGAAGTGTATTTTGGGTATTAACGAAATATAGACTTTGGGTGAGAAAGTGGTATTTTGAAACTTTTTGGATGAGAAAGTGTCATTAAGACAAACCTTGGGTGGGAAAAAGTCGTTTACTCAACTTATATATTAGTCAATGTCATGCATTGTCGGTACAGAACTTTTAGAAGAATAGTGCAGTCATATAATATTATAAAATACAATATCCCATACCAAATATATTTTGCATAATACTATACATACAAAAAATTTCATATAACTTGATGTGATAAAATATGACTGGTTGATTTTAAATTAAAGATAAACGTTCTTCCAATCATTTTTTGCCACATCATATTGTATGAGAAATGTTGTGTAAAAATATTGTCTATATAGTATTACTAATATATTTTATACAACTATGTAGAACATTGACTAGAACTAAAAATCATTAATAATATAACTATGTAAAACAACTTATAATCGGCGAATATAGATATAAAATTGAATTATATGACTTTATCTCATCTAACTAGAAGATGGGGTTACAAATAAAATATGTGGGGGGTCTAATTAATATCGATTCCCAAATAAAATACACAAATATTAGGGCCTTAAAAATTTGTTGAATACAAAAAAATTATGTTTTAGTACAAAAATGGGCTCACACAACATAAATGTTTGTAGGAGAACAAAATTTAATCAAGTCATGTAAATGTAGTGCAATAGGTTTTTCATATAATATGCATTCATTAATGTTATAATAATTAATGATTCATTTGTGATTAATTATCATTCTAATTGACTGGTCCAAGAAGATCTTTAAAAGGATATTAAAATATAAACAAGGAATAAAATCCAATGGCTTATTTTCTTTTCTGCTAAACAAAAATGTGTAAGATTTAGGATGTTCCATTAAAAAAAAAACAGAATTAACATTGAATAAAACTGAATTATTGGAAGAAGTACAATAGATAAGTCCATAAGAGAAGACAGTACCCAGTTAGGAAAACGTTTTACTTTACTATTAGAAGGAAATTAATTAATACCCAAATAATTTATCATATGCTAATCTAATGTTTATAGATTATAATTAATTACTTGTATTGAGAGTGTGATTGAATATTGTATATGCAACTATCAATATTTAATTTCAAATTATGTTACTTTTAAATATTTATCAAAACAGCTGAGACTTTAATTTTGTTGAATTTATATAGAATGAATCATCTTTAAACTAAATAAAATGTGACCCTTTAACAATTATTTGAATCATATTATTAAAAGATCAATTTGAGGGAGGAAAAAATGGTTCTTTTTGTTTTTATTTATAAAAATTCATTAAAATAAAGTAATTTAGTTTGAAAGATTTTTGCAACAACAATACCCTATTGCAATCAACGACTAACTAAAAAGCTCCGGGAAGAATCCAGTCAAAGTTTAGGTAAACAAAATTAAAAATCATTAAATAAATTCTTTTCTTGTAAGTTTATAATTACTTTAGTAATTTTTGTATAGGTGATTCTTGAATAGCTTTCATTAGTAGAGATTATAAAACTTAATTAAAGCAACCATTCTTAGACTTGGGATTTTGCCTTACAGTGGTTGACACATGTTAATATTAATTAAAATAATGTTATATTTACAACTGAGTCATATAATCAGACAAAAAAACATAGGACAGACTAGTCTCTTAGACCATGTATTTGAAGTGAGGTTTCGAAGACCAAGAACAGGAAGCTTGATTTGTTCAGAAGGTAGCAACTTCGTTTGATCTAAGACCATAAAACTTTGGTCAGACTCAGAACATTTGAAGACCATGAATTTATAATCTTGGTCCGCAGGCATTTACGGTAGAGGATTTAATTGTAGGCGTCAAAATTAGAACAGATATTATCCTGCTCCCAGCAGGAATTATATATACAACATTCTTTAAATTAAGTAGCTTGTTTATGCTCAATATTTTATTTGTTGTACTTTGCATATCTTTTACAATTTCTTCTTTCGGTTAATTGATTCCATATTTAACAGGTTTTCTGATTTTATCTCATCCACAAGATCTATAGACAAATTCCACTGTTCTGATCATCACCATGATTATAAAATTGACGTCATCGACAACATCCTTCAGGGTAGCATTGCCCTTTGTAGTGGAAAAAATAAGCTTAATTATTTTACTCCGGCTGGTGTCCGGGAGAAGAAGGGACGTAAACAAACCTGCAACTTTAAGATCAACAATGCGATGTCATCACTAGCAGAATTTCAGAAGAATGAGCAGGAGATCATAAGTACTGCTGCATCGCCCATGGAGATCTTCAATCAAACGCTTGTTGTTCCCATCAGTAAAACGGTGTCTCCAGCCACCGAGGAGAAATGGGAACTTAATAATGGGAAACCAGGGACTCTTGAGCCATCTACTGGAAGATTGTTACAGGATGGACTTATTTTTCAGCAAAACTTTACAATCAACTCATATGAGATAGGAAGTGATTTCAGAATATCCATTGAGGCCTTGATGAATTATTTACATGTTTTAATTATATCTATTTTATTCAAAAAGTCGTTAATTAAACTTAGATGTATTTTCCAACTGGCTCTTGTTTGTGTATAGGAAACATCACTCAACCATCTCAAGAGGACAGGAATACTGGCTGATGGTTTTGGCTCAACATTAGAGATGACTGCAAATGACCTCATATGGGTGGCTTGTCGGTCGCATATGGAGGTCTATCACTATCCTTCATGGTAAGTCGCTTTACTACTGCTTATTTGCTTTACAATTTACAATATTTAAAGCTCTAGATGATAATTGATTTAATGTTCATAAGACTCTCTAGAATCTAAACTTGAAATCTGGCACGTTCTATGTAAAAAAGAGATGTTATACATCGTTGAGATTTGTTTCTTTATCTATTATTAAATATTCCACAGCTTTTTTCACGTAGATTAATTTATGGGCATATTTATCTTAATGTAGTTACTGTTTGATTGGGATTGCATTCATTATATATGTTAATGTTTAAATCAACACCTTAGTTCACCCGTGAGTCTTTAGTAGGTATTGTTATGCATTGACGACATAGAGTTTGATCCAATAATTTTTTATCCCCCTATTATTTTGGGAGACGCCTCCCCCATGCGATTCAAACCAAGGACTTGGTCCTTTGACCAACAACATGAGTACCATCAGGCTATTTTAGTGAAACCTACTCTTATGTATTGCGACCCTCTCATCAACAAGGACAGCAGAAAACTTGCGCAGGTTGAAACTAATAAAGCAGATTACATTCGTACAGGTTTAAATATAAGTGTATGTAATTGATTAATCATCCATAATAACCTAAACAATTCCTAAATCGTTGTATTGTAATGGACTTATGGATAAAAAATTAATGTAAAAAATTTAAGTCAAATTTTTAAGTTGATATAGGGATCCCAACTAGGTCTAAGAGTACCTGTTCTATTAATTTGATCCTAAAAATTTCAGCCTGGATGGACGGACATGGATGTCAATCAACATGTGAATCATATCAAACTGGTTAACTATGTACTGGAGGTAGAATTCTAATTACTATTCATTAGTTTTTTTTCTTCTTCATGCACAATTATTTATCTTTAATACTCACGGAAACTTTCCTGTGATGATGTTTTTTTGAGTATTTGCGAATGTATGATTTTTACCAGGGCGTTCCCCCTTCAGTTGAAATGGCACCCAATCCAAACTCACAACCAACAAGCAACCAAGGGAAAAAAAACCAGAACTGGTTGCTAAAAAAAAAAAAAAAAAACAGAACGGCAGAATCTATACAAATGCAGCAGTAGCAATGGTATAATATAAACAACAATAAACAAAAGCTGCCCACCCAGAAAGGTAAAACAGCTAAAATTGAAACAACGGAACTACTCCACAACTCCTTAGAACCGATCACACCAACCAGCCTTGCTAAACCCAAAAATAAAAAAAAATCAAAAATCAAAAGGTTGTACAAACAAGCAACAGCTTACCAAAAACAAAAATGAAGAAATTTTCGTCTATAGAGATGAGAAAACTGAGAGAAAAGATATGCGAAAGTTGAGTAAGAATTAAGAAAAATGATTTTTTTAAGTAAAATGAGAGATAGATGATATAAGAGATTGTCATTTAGGAGAGAGGGGAGATTGCAATTTGACATTGGAGAGATTACATTCGGCAATGTGTTTCAATAGAAAAATAGAGCTGGCGATTTGTAGATTTGAGAAAGATAGATAAAAGATTGAGTTTAATGAGAAATTATATAACAATTGTACTTTTGTAATATATATATAAAAAGCTTATAGCAAATTTGTGCTTTTTTAACCTTTTTTTTTTTTGGGTTCCTTGAGTCGGTCTAGATAGGAAATTATATAATAATGATATTTTTATAAATATATTCAAAAAACTTATAACAAATTTATACTCTGTTTAACCCTATTTTTTGAGGCCTTAAACAGGTGTCTTACCTACTAGTGTTTAAAGCTGACTCTGAGTTGAGGAGAGTCATGAGCTTTGCGCAATGACTTTGGAGTATCGGAAAGAGTGCAATGTGGATAGTGCGTTGCAACCTCTTCCCAAAATCAGTAGCAATCACTTGATTGATAATCAAGAAATTGAGTTCGACCATTCCCTCGGCCTCGAGTGTGGCCTTGAAATGGTAAGAGGAAGGACCAGGTGGAGAACAAAGTAGTGTGACATAATTACTACAACTACTTTCTAAAAACAACCATTAAATTGTACTCATCAATACATAAATTCATTCTCAAGTTAGGATACCTTAATATTAATTTTATAAAGACTAAAATAATATTTTATAATCCAAATCTAATGGTGTATATACATAGTCTTGACAAATTAATATAAGACATCCAGTCACAGAATTATTATTATTATTATTATATTATATAAGTACAAAAAAGTCTAAAAGAGAAAAGATTTTTCACGTCCTTACATAATTAAAACAATATCACTACATATGTTTTCAATTATTTCTGTTATATGTAGTGTGATTTTATTATATTTGATGTGCTAGTAGCCTAGTACAGTAATACATCTTCTCATCATTTTCGGACTTTTTTGCCATTAATCATGTTGTTGTTTAAGATTGATGAAATAATAATATGATTTGTTCAGTTAAATTCAAGACTTTTTTTCAAAAGGAAATTAAGGATCATATTTCACAATGAAATGACTAGAAATTCACAGCTATATCTGCTTTATGGCTTTAGCTTTATGTCTTTCTTTACCAAAAGGATCATATTTAGAATATTCATTTTTTTCAGATTCAAGTTTCATTTTCTTCTAGTTCACCGTCATTGAGAGTCATCAATTATTAATTAATTTTAGTATTCTTAATTAATATATATGCTTTGAACAATGACAATAATTCATAGATGTAAAAATATTGGTTTTTGAGACAATAAATGTGGATAGAAATGAAATGTAGTATTTTTGCTATGAGCTTCATTTAAAATTTTTTTTTTATCAGTAGCTTATAAGTGTGTACGGAAATTTAAATGTGTAGACTGTTGTTATTAGTTCTGAAAATCGACAACATGGATTTTTTTTGGGTAATTAAATGTGGTAAATTTGTTGAGTGAAAAAAAAAAATGTGCTTGGGAATTAAAATGTGGAGGAATATTGTCGTTGATAAATCGGAGATGTACAAGGGGAATAAATGTTGTTGAGAAATGAGAATGTATATGGGAATTAAAATGTGTGTTAAACTTTGGTAAATTGAAGATTTTTCTAGGAATTAAATGTCACTAATTTCGTTTTAGGATTATTATTCCTCACTTCCTTTGAGGTTTGCGTTTTTCTCAGTAATATTCCACAAGTTTAAAATAACAGCCTTCACCGCCCTCAGATTTAAAAAAATTCTCTCAAACCTTCCCAGATATACCGTTTACTAACATAATCTATTAGGTTTATTGTATTTTTCCTAAAGAAAGATTATTATAATCCCCTATGTATATCTATATTACAAGAAGCCCCTCAGATATTTGAAATTGTTCTCAACACCCTATCAATTAGAGTACTATTACACTCACAACTCAATCTCATAACCCTCGACGTGATAATTCGCAATTGATCAGCTCGCAAATTGATCAAACGTGTCTCGTTTGAGAGAGAGTTTCTGAGATTGAGTTGTAAGATAATCTTTATTAATCAATTAAACCAAGTTGATCTCCACACCAACAACAATTAAATACCTTATTTACCCCTATTTCCACTAAATAAAAAAATAATAAATAAAATTTACTTTTAATTGTAAATCATAAATTTTATTTTCCCAAGTATTTCTTTACTAGATAAATAATCTGTATGAATATTTACTATGTTAAAGAATTATGGTTTAAAAAAAAAAAATGATCAGTCCATGAAGAAATTGAACTATTCCTCGTTTAGAAACTAATTGTTGATAATTTAAATCCTTCTAGATATAGAATTGGCTACTCGATACCTATATTAAACTATTAAATTTTTTTTTTTTTTTAAATTATGTTCTTTGAATGAGAGTTATTGAAAATATAAAAATTACTAATCTTTCTTACTTATATACAAATATTTATTTTTTAGTACAAAAATGGGCTCACACAATTAATATAAATGGTTGTATGAGAAAAAAAATTATATAAGTGATTTGTAAATGAATTGCAATACATTTTTCACATAATATGCATCCATTAGGGTTATAATAATTAATGATTCTTGCTTTAATTTACTTGTTACCAAGTCAAAGAAATCAAAATTAAAAAAAAAAAAAAAGAATTAACGTTAAATAAGACTTATTGGAAGAAGCACAATTGATAAGTCGATAAGAGAAGACAATACCTGTAAGGAAAATGTTATTTTGCTAAAGAGATATCAATGGGGCGGGTTAGGTCGGATATTAAGATTTCCATGCCCGAACCACCTCTTTTATAAATATCCAAATCTACCACATTATCTATTATAAAAAAAAAAACAATAATATTACACTTACAAAAAAATCTTACAAAGGTTTGCATATAAAATAATGTGGCAAAAAATGAATGGAAGTGAATACAAAAAGTCGAACTCAATATATTCACTCTTCCATTCATTTTTTGTCACATCATTTTGTATGAAAATTTTTGTAAGGTTTCTTTATAAGTGTAGTATTACTCCTAAAAAAATGGGTTTGGGTTTGGGTTATTTTTTTATTGGAAAACCTAGGATCAGCCCTATTTGACCTAGTCAAATCTAACCTAATATATCAAAATTATTTCTTAAAATAAATTAATCAAAATGATAATATTATCTAATATGAAATTTATATTCGAAGTTTAATTACTGTACAACAAATATTATCCAAACAAATCATAAACAAAGAAATAAAATTAGAAGTTCAAAGTCTGAAATTCGCATGACTATTGTTACATATTATGTATAGTTATTTATGTATTGTTACATATTTTGGGTAAATGGAGCGGGTAAAGGTCAAAGTTAACATTTTCATATTTGTCCTAAAATAATTTAGATCAAGATATTCAAACCCAAAATCTATCACACCCTAAATTTTTTTTCTATCAAAATCTACCATAATAGAGTGAGACTCCTTGGAGTCCCAAATCCATGGGTCCTTTTGACATCCTTAACTTATTGGAAGGAAAATAATAGAATATAACTATAAATAATTTTATCATATTAATTTAATATTTATAAGATTATAATCAATTACTAGAATTGAAAGTATGAGTATTTTAATTTTTAGGTAAGTTTTTAGATGGTCAACAACTCTTCCTCGCTGAATTCATGGTTGTATATGGCAAGTTGACAACTATCAATATTTAATCTTAAATTATGTTACTTTTAAATATAAATAATAATATGTTTACAATTGAATCATACAAACTAGACATACAACTAGACAAAAATTGTACAAAATTCATGTAAAATGACTACTTTATCCTATGTTTTTTGTCTGATTGTATATCTGGTTATATGACTTAGTTGTAAGTATACCATTATTCTTTAAATATTTATTAAAACAGTTGACACTTTAATTTATGTAGAATGAATCATATTTAAACAAATTAAAATGTTACCATTTAACAATTATTTGTATCATATTATTAAAAGAATTTGAGGCAGAAAAAAAGAGGTTCTTGTTTTATAAAAAATATTTTATTTTGAAAAGTTTTTGCAACAACAATAACCTATTGCAAACGACGGCTAACCAGAAGCTATGAGGAAGAATCCACTCAATGTCTTCCTAAAAAAATTAAAAATCATTAATTAATTTCTTATCTTTGAAGTTTATGAATAAACAGCTAAGATTCCTTTATGCTATAATTACTTCAGTAATATTTTATAAGCAGGGGCAGGGAGTCCTCTTGCAAGAAAAAAAGTTTAGTTTTTTTTAATAAATATAATTAATCAATGTTTATTCATTTGCCTTTGTCTTTAGGGAAAAAAAAATTATTTCATCTTGTTTGGTATTTTTATATTTCATTTATCAGTATATGTTAAAATCTATTCAAAAGTCCTTTGGATATGATCGTGTAAAGAATGAGCCACTGACATCATCGTAGACCTCCAAGCATAAGTGAAGTGAACGTGAAGCTCATGGGGGACATCAGTGTGGTATCGGTCATAGGCATTCCGACGCCAAGTTAGAACAGTTGTGGGATATATAGTGAGGGTTGAGAGCGGAAAAGACTTACCGGGAATGAGGCTAGGGTGTGACTAATCGGCGTAGAGTGGCCGGAGCATGGTTTTACGTCGATGACCAAAGTTGAGTTAGTCAGAACTAAGCTCAAAAGCAGCTGAGGGCGGAGGTTCTTGAGAGCAAGTATGTTTCAAGAGACTTACGAGAGAGACTTTTTTTTCAATGAATATTAAGAGGTCAGACCTCTGCTTATATATGAACTCAATGGGGGGTTGAAACCTAGTAGGACATGAAAATCCTAGTAGCAAGTGTTTGAGTGAACATGAAACTCTTTGAGTTACGTGCCTTAGTAGGACTAGGATTACCATTTCATGTAAGATTCGAGATCTTGTATGAATTAGAAAGTGTGTGGGACTCAGAGTCCTATTTCGTTGATGGGCTTGATTCAGGTTCAAGCTATTTAGAAAGGGTCCAATCCATGGGATGGCCCAAGGCACAAGTTGGGCCAGTTCGTAGGGAGGCATTGCTCGTAGAGTGATCTTAACGTGCCAAGTAACCTAGCTCGTAAAGAGGGCTAATCACTTATGGTGTGGATTGGTCCGTAGAGTCGGCTAGCCCGTAGAATGGTCACTTACGGTTTGGGTCATCTCAGTAGATGATCTTTCTTTCGAGAGTGAACCAATGTGGGTCCAATTGGAATTGAGCAAAACACTAGGCCGTATTTAGTCATTTTGTTGTTATTGGGCCTGATAAGGCCTTGAACGATTTTTTGCTCAGACAATGTATAATGATATTATATCAATTTTATTTATTTACATAATTTTTTATTCCAACTTTCATGAAATTTCTTTGTACTTTCGTTTTCTTGTTCAAAATAGTTTTGAATTATATCGTTTCTTCAAATTATCTTAGTTAATCATATACAATTGTTTTATTTTCGATTTCAGTTCGTGGAATGCCAACTTCATGAAATTCCCTGTTGTTCGTGAACGAACATCATTTTCTTGTTCATAAGCCTACGATCAATTCAGTTCGTTGTCCAGCGACCTAAAGTCTATTTTTTTACGAGCAAAGCCTAGTGATTGGCATAATAAGTCAATTACAACAAAGGGAGGTAACCCTTAATTTATTTTTCCTTTTTTATTAATGTTTGCTCACTGTTTGCTCTTTCCTTTGATTAGGGGTGAGTAAAATTTTAGGGTAGAACCGGAACCGATGGGTACCTGGTTGTCGGTTCCGGTTCTTACCCGAAACCGACCCTCATAGGGTAGGTTCCAGGTAGGAATTTGTTGGAACCGGTACTGTGCTGTTCCGGTTCCAGTTGTGTTGGAACTGGAACCTAAATCGGGAATCGGGAACCGGGACTAAACTGATATAATATTAAAGCATAGGGGTGATTGTAATTTGTACATTTCATATATAATAAATATCAATTAGGGTTTGGGTAAAAAAATTCGCATCTTCTCCACTCTCCGTCCAGTCTGCCTTCTTTCACTCTTTCTCCTCCTTCATCAGAGCACAGAGAACCTCACTCGCTCACTCACTCTCTGCCATCTCTGCCGTCTCTTCTCTTTTAAGTAAGCTTCCCCTTCTCTTTACTCTTTCTATTTCTCTCTCTTTTGTTGTTTTTTCAAAAAAAAAATTTGATGAGATGAAGTGTTAAGGAACGGTGGGTTCTAGTGTGAGATTTGTGGTGCTAGAACTAAGATCTAAGATCTAGAAGTGTAGTTTAGTTCAAGTATTTAGATAATTTCAGTCTTTTGAGTTGTGGTTCTTCCTCCATCTTTGAGGTGAAATCTTCTTGAAATTGTTCATGGTGGTTTTATTTACTTTTTTTCCTCTCTTCTTTTTTCCTGCACTTGCTTTTTCATGGTGGATTCTTGGATTTAAAAAAAAAAAGAGATTTTTGCTTGAATTGATTTCCAAATAGTTCCGTGGATATATTTTTTGTCATCCATTTTTTTCTCTAGCTTCTGATTGCCATTGAATCAGTATTTAAGCATCTTGTTGACATATATCAATGGTTGAGCAGCCTTTTTAATTGTACTTATATTAACAAAGTACTTGGTAAGGGATCAAATCATCTTACCAATTGTGGAATTCCTGATTTTATTGTCTGGTTTCTATTCATGAATGTTTCTATATAATTCATGAACCAATCAAGAAGCCTCAAATATATCACCTATTTGCTGGTGATATATGCTTGCTTGTATATCACTAGTTTCCTTACTGGATTAGAATAGCTATAGCATTAACAATACATGTAAATGGTGGACACTATTTCTGCATCTTGCAGTCTTTGTTATTGATCATCCTTTTACACTTTTTGTTTGCCACGGTTGCTGGAAGGACAACCAATTTTCTTAAATAAGTCATAATATGGTTGACAGGCATATCTAGGATTAATTTAAAGAGTGATCAACTTGTATCAATTGTATTTGAAATGTAAAATACACTGAAGTAGCATTTTGGTTTCTCAATTTTATTGTTTTAATGTAGAAGCTTGTTGGTTATAAGAGAAAAATATTTGAAGAACTCATCAGGCATGCTATAGAATGGTGCCTGCCTTACAGTTCAACAAATCCGTTGCAAATTTAGATTAAACTTTATATATATTATGTTTGTGTTGTTGTTATGTTATTTAAAATATTATGTAATTTTAATTTGGAGACTAGTAATTTTGGTGAACATAAAATTGCAAGGTGTATTTATCATTTTCTTAAACTATTGGGGGTGTGTTTGTCATATAAGGGTGTATTTGTCATTTTTAAACGTTATGGGGGCTTAGTGATATTTTACAAGGTACACGGAACCAGAACTTGTATTTTAGGTTCTGGTTCCGTCTGGTTCCAAATATTAGGAACCAGCCGGTTCCAATTCCTAAAAAAAATACAGGGTACCCGAACCCGCTCACCTCTACCTTTGATATATCAAAACAGGAAATAAATTATATTACTGGAGAGCTTCCAAGCTGAAGCGACGTTCCGACAATTTCTCTTGTGATCTCTATTGCGGTGCCTCCGGATCTGATCCAGCAAAGGGAATCTAGCCAAAGTATCGCGAACTGAAGCTCACACGGGCGACCTAAGCTTACCCCCGTTGATGACGACTTGACAAAATCAAGGATCGCGTCATACAATGGGGAAATCGAGCCCTATAGTACATCAACGCCATATCCAAATGCATACGCCAACAACCCACGCGTGCATGACCACGCTCCGAGGCAGCAAAAGCATTATGTGCGACCATGATTAAGCCTACTCCAGCGATTGATTGATAGGTCGCCATTGTGAGTGGAAGTTCGCCTCACCAAAGCTTTTCCTGGAGTTGTCATCTTCCGGGCAAGTTGCATGAGATTTTTAAGTCCGGCTCGATCAACGATCTCGCACTCCAAAAACTGGGGGGGTTAATGTTATGGGGTAAAACTATCAGTTCGGGAGGGATCCCCCAAGTTGAAAATACCCCCCACAAGTGGCCAAGTTGATCTCAAGCCAAACCCCCCCAAGTTGTCAAAGTTACAAATACCTCCCAAGTGGACAAGTTGCATCTCCCATCTCAAGCTCACCTTATCCACTCAATTAAATATCTCCAAGCTTGGACCATATTCATCCACATGACACCACCTCAACCGCAAAACACAATAAAATGAGCAATTCTCTCCTTTATTCAGGATCCATCTCCATCTGATCGGATCCGGTCCAGATCAATCTCTCTTGATCTGTCTCTTTTTCTAGGAGTTTATACCTCTGATCAGAAAAAGGTCCCAGCGATCTCACTTTTATTTGAGCTCCGACTCCCTTTGTAATATCCGATCAATAAACAAAAGTGGACGTAGGATTCGCCAATGGCATCCGAACCACTATAAAAATACCATATGTCATTTACTTATTTATGTCTTTATTATTATTAATGTTAACGATCTAACGATCTAATGATCACACAACCAAACCCAAATCAATCCTAAACACTAAGCACGTTCAATTCGAATACGCTTCTTAACGTGTGGGTTCGTTGCGACCTACACATTCTTGAATACACCCTGATTGAGACGACTTAGTTGTAACTAGTTCGTTGGCGATGTAATTTTACCCGTCAACAGATGTCATTAATCAAATAATATTATTCATCATCATGAGAATATATTACTGCTATATCTAGCTGCTTTATGGCTTTAGGCTTTATGTAATATTATTCATGATAATATTTAACTGTTCCAACTTCCAAGTCTTTCTGTATCATTTATGTTTCATTTTCCTGTTCTTCCAACCATTATTATTGCTATAGAGTAATTTGCCTACATTTTAATATCAAATCCGAACAGAATTCTGATCAATAGTCTAAACTCAGACTACCCATGTTCGTTTCATTTTTCCATTTCTTATCCAATTTTATTATCATATTTGAATAGTAAAATTCATGTTTGCTACAATATTCCAAAAATTCAAACTAAAATCATATCATATTCAAAACAGTTTTCCAACTCTAATCCACTAAAATAAAAGTTTTAAAAATTAACGAATACACCCTCATCCACAAAAGGACAGTTGACCGCAACAGATATGGTCAGAAACAATCAGATCCTACCTGCAATCCTCTTGGGTGAATGGAGGTGTATTCGTTAATTTTTAAACTTCTATTGTGGGTGAGTGTGTAATTAACTTAACAAATATAAGGGTTCAAAAAATAATCTAAATATTTATAAAAAATATACCAAACACAATTTTTATATTCAAATCCAATTCTATTTCATTCCATTCAACTTAAAACAATTTTTCAGATATCATTTTCAAAAAAGTTAAACACCTTAAAAGTTTTTGTACAAAGTCTGATGCAGTACAGTACTGCATTTCATTTTGTCAACAACTAATGTTGGGAATCAACCACTTTTAATTAAGTCGGTCATGACTCCTCACAGCATAAATTGTACTTAAAACAGGAAAAATATATTCATCAATTATCATTTCAGTACTTTGAGCCAAATTTCAGCCACTACAAAATCAATTTCTTTGGGACTTTAATAAGAAAAGGAAAATAAGTACACTATTAATCAAGGGAGCAGTACTGCATTAGGATACTTTAATGGTATGTTATTTAAATGATATGTTTATGTACTAAATTAAATCTTTTATTTAAGTCATATAAATCATCTTGGTAAAGCAAGCCACTAACTATTACACACAAAAATCTAACATATCATTATTTTCATTTTA
The DNA here is from genome assembly GCA_009867345.2 of Toxicodendron radicans. Taxonomy (NCBI): domain Eukaryota; kingdom Viridiplantae; phylum Streptophyta; class Magnoliopsida; order Sapindales; family Anacardiaceae; genus Toxicodendron; species Toxicodendron radicans. Next base: position 5,793,504 of record WYDK02000041.1, on the reverse strand, counting down.
TCTCTTCTTCTTTGTTATCACTGATACAAACCAAAAAGAATTAAAAAGAAAAAGTAAAAGACAAGTTTCAAAAAAGGGTAATACTAAGTCTACAACTTAATTTCATAAATTTTTTCTCAAAACTATGACATGGTAGCTTGCAATTAGTCAGACAGAAAAATTCATCAGAAACCAATTACGAGCTATCACGTTATAGTTGTGAGAGAAAGTTTGTGAAATTGAGTTATGGATCTATCTTTTCTCTTCAAGAAATGAGAAAAACACAGAGGGGAGGGAAATAGCTAGCCCCACCTTTTTTATATAAAAATATTACCTTTTCATTTCTTTTCTTTTACCTAAAAGTAAAATCTTTTATTAAAATTAAAATTGTAACAAAGAATTACAACGACAACCAACTATTGACATATTTGAGAAAAGTTTTTTGAGCCAAACAAAATAAGTGGGGGGAGGGGGGATTGTTTCAATATATTTTATTGGGTGTATAAGTGATAAATTTTGTATTTTTTTTTTTTTTTTTGGTTTTTCAAATATATATGTTGAATGTGTTTTAACTTTTCGCATTTTCAAATAATATTTTTCTTCTTTAAATTCATCCCATTGAGTGATTATCTATTCTCCTAAGTTTTAGTGATATTATTTTCATCAAACAAACAAATATTTGAAATAAAATAAAATGGTTCAATGATTATGAAAATTTTAAGTTAGGGTTTAGGTGAAAATTAATTTGGTAACTTTCGTTAAAGTTAACTTGTTAAAACAAAGAAAGAAAAATGTCAAGTAGCTAGAATGTAGAGACAAAGATGAGAAGAGATTATGGCGTATGGAATTCTTTCGGTAACAAAAGTAAGAACTTAACAAAGTAATTATATTTCGTTAATTAAGCAACATAATAATTAATAATTGGAAAACTGTAGTAGCCAGGTAGGATTGCAGTATGAATCAAGTAATGTTTCATGCATAACTTGAGTTAATTACAACCTCAAAATACTGATTAATACAACCTTAAATACAAATTTCTTGAACATTAATGTCCAACGGACACCATGGTTACACCTTTGGCAGCACCAACATTCTTCATGATGGCACTGTCGTCCTTCACGGCGAATTCAATAAACAAACCAACAATATTAATGTTCAGGGGAGGCACAAGCAGAAGCTTGGAGTTTAATGGAAATTTTAGGCATAACTACACTCCGGCTAGTCATCTGCAGCTGAAAAGGCATCCCCGATTCTACCTTAATGGCAAAGCAAGACAATGTGATGATATGAATGCTGATGATGAAAGATTGTTGGAGCATGGACTTGCTTTCCAACAAAATTTTACAATTAGATCATTTGAGATAAGAAGTGATTTCAAAATATCGATTGAAACATTGATGAATTATTTACAGGTAATTAATTTTTACATTTACTTTCTTTGAGAAGTGATTAACAATTTATCATCATTAAGATTGTAATCTATTATTAATCTATTTTCAACCTGGCTGGAATGTGTCCAGGACGCAGGAGTTAACCATCTGAAGAGTGCAGGAATTCTGGCAAATGGCACTCTCGGTGCAACATCAGAGATGAATGCAAGAGACCTCATATGGGTGGTCTGTGGGTCGGATATGCAGGTGGATTATTATCCTTCTTGGTAATTAATCCACTAATTTACATTTTATGTTAATTAACCACATGATAGTGAAAAGCAATTAACGATAAACTTGTTTTATTTGATGAAGGGCGGATGTTGTACAAGTAAAAACTTGGATTTATAAGTCAGGGAGGAACAGTTTCTGTCGTGAATGGCGTGTTCATGATTTCAAAACAGGCAAAACTCTGATACGAGCAGCCAGGTTTAAAATCTTTAATTTGACAATAAGATAAGTTTAGCGTCTGGCAAATATCTTTGATTTAGAGACGCAAATTGGGATGAGTTTTTTCATGGTTTTGTTGTGGCAGTTTACATGTGATGATGAATAAGAAAACAAGGAAATTTGTTAAGTTGAGTGAGGAAGTCATCAAAGATTTGAAGCCTTTTCTTATGCAACGCGATCCTCACATCCACAAAACTAGCAGAAAACTTCTTCTGCAACTAGACACCAACAAAGCTGATTATGTTCGCACATCTTTAACTGTGAGTATATATCATCATTTAACTTTAGAGTAGATGGTTTTTACTTGCTGGAAGTGCAAATGCCATGTCAGTGAATGGTGATTACTGATATCGACCCTGGTAATGTTATTGGGTATGACTTATTTTCCCAAAATGTGCAGACTGGATGGACGGACATGGACGTAAATGAGCATGTGAGTCACATAAAACTGGTTAACTATGTTCTCGAGGTAAATAATTCTCGCATAGTTTTGTTATGATATATACGAAATGGATCTGTTGAATGTTTCAATATATAAGAAATGGATCTGTTGAGCGTTTTTCAGAGTGTTCCCAGCGAAGTTGTGGAGAGTCACAAGATCTCAGCAATAACTTTGGATTATCGAAAGGAATGCAACAGGGACAGTGTGCTGCAATCTTTCTCCAGAGTGACTAGTAGCAATAGGATTAATGAGTTGATGGATAATGGAGAAATTGAGTTCGATCACTTGCTTTGTCTTGAGTGTGGGCAGCACATAGTGAGGGGAAAGAGCAAGTGGAAGCCAAAATGTGAAGACAGCTCAACATGCAGCTTGGAATTGATAGAGTGAAAAGGAAAAACATGTGTACTATGTAGAATCAAGAGATTGCATTTTGGGGTAAAAGTGTAAAATTCAATAAATAAGGAGGAGAAAGTTAAAACTATATTTTGTTCAGCCTAACATCTTTGCTGAATATTTCGGCCTCAATTTGGATATAGATTCACAAACTTTCTATCTCACAAATTGGTTAAACGGGTTTTACCCAACCAATTACGAACTAACCAATTACAAATTGTCAATGTCACGATTGTAATGAAAAATTTATAAAATTAAATTACGGATCTAGTATTACCCTTTCAATAAATACCCTTGTATCGTTTCTTGCATATTTTAGCCTTGTATAAGCAGTGGTGACCTTAGATTTTTGGATCTCCTTAGGACATAAGAAATGGGCATACACAATTATAACTGTTTGTATGAAAACAAAATTTATATCTAGTAATTTGTGACTATTGTAATGTAATACATGTTTCATATAATATGCATTAATTAATTAATTACTGATATAAGATGGATTATGTTTCAATTGTTTACCTTTTGTTTTATCTTGGGGAATTGAGTTCAAACACTAGCTGTCTTGGGTGCTGGGGAGATAATGGAGGAAAGGTCCATGAGGATTATGGAAGCCAAAATATGAAAACAACTCCAAACAAACCAAAATATATATGTACTGTGTAGTAGATCTTCTCTATTAGAATGATGACCCGAACCAAAAAAAATTATTAATGTTACAGTGCATGTGTACAGGCATGGCAAAGTTTAAAATTAATGGGATTTTTATGTCCACCAATTCCGCTACATAGATGATTACACTCACATTCACATATATAGATTAAAGATGCTGTCTGTTTTGATAAATCAATATAACTTATACAAAGACAAGAAAAAAGCATGCAAAATTGTATAATGAGACTAAAGCCATCGATACTTTTTACCTCGATTGTCTCCTCAATCATCAACTTCTGCTTTAATTTCCCTTTGTAGCTCCTCTTTGTACTCTTCAAAAGTTCCAGGGAATGACATCACTGTTCCGTTTTCTACAACCCAAATTTCACTTTTCTCTTCGTCCTCACAAACACGTGATATGAGCCTTGAATCGTGACTGACCAGGACAACTCCACCAGAGAACTCATCTAGAGCATCGGCCAGGGCATCAATACTCTGCATGTCCAAATGATTTGTAGGCTCATCCAACAGTAATATGTGTGGCTTTGACATAGAAATCGAAGTGAAGACAACACGAGATTTCTGCCCTCCAGATAATTTTGCAATTGGAGTAAGATGATTATGGCTAGGGAGTCCGAATTTCCCAAGTTTGGCCCGAACAGCCTCCTGCTTGCTAAGTCCCTCTTGATCAGGATGGAGTCGAAGAAGATACTGAACTGGTGTTTCATCCATGGTCAGTAGGTCCACAAAGTGTTGTGAATATCTGCCAATCCTCAACTTCTGGCTCCTTCGCACTTCACCCTCAGTTGGAATCAAATCACCAGCAAGAAGATTCAGCAGGGTAGATTTTCCAGCACCATTTGGTCCCACAATAGCAACACGAGTCCCCATATCAATACCCACATCGACATTGGAGAGCCTGAAATCCTCACGGTTTGGATAAGAGAAGCTGACTTCTATTAGCTGCAAAAGTGGTGGTGTCAGCTCAGTAGGTTCAGGGAAGTGGAATTCAACACTGTAATCCCGCCATTTCTTTGGGGCCTCTGCCAGGGGCTCATCCTCATCAACTTTTCCCTTTGCCTTGTTCTTTGATGCTTCCTTGGCAGCAGCAGATTTAGCTCGATCTTTCACCTTCTCCTGCTGAACCCGGTTTCCTGACCTCTTAGCAGCTTTCACTTGCTTCTCATAAATCTCAAACTTCTTGTTCATTTCTTTGCGGCGTTGCTCATACCCACTTTCAAAATCATCAAAATTTCCACGGTAGAAATGGAGCTTTAAATCATGGAGATGAATAATCTCAGTGCAGACAGTGTTGAGAAAATCTCGATCATGAGAAACAACCACCAAAGTTTTTTTCCACCGACACAAATACTCTTCCAACCAGAGAACAGCCCTAAGGTCGAGGTGATTGGTGGGTTCATCCAGCAACAATAGAGTTGGCTGCACAAAAAGCGCCCTAGCCAGTGATATTCTCATCCTCCAGCCACCACTAAATGATCGGGTAGGACGGCCTTGCATTTCCTTGGTGAAACCCAACCCAGCAAGAATCTTTGATGCCTGAGCTTCAGCAGCATCTGACCCCAAGATCTGCAATTTCTCATACAGTTCAACAAGCTTCTCTCCTACATCATCCCCATCATCATCGTCCTCATCCCCAGCGACAGAAGCTGAATTCTGCAAAGATGCAACTTCTTCTCGGAGGTTGACCAGTTCCTCATTAGCTGAAACAACTGCTTGAAGGGCACTTCTGTCATCACCAACTACTTCTTGTTCAACCAAAAGCACATCAATATTTTTGGGTACTGGAATTTTCCTCCAAGCAAGAAGCTTTAATAGTGTAGACTTGCCCATTCCATTCGGTCCAACCAAACCATACCTTTTCCCATGGGATATCTTCACCGATGTGTTCTTCAAAAGTTCTTTCCCACGGGCTGACACAGAGAAATTATCAATTGTTATGTCCTTGACATTTGCATCTGCCTCCTCCTGACCATCAAGAACTGAAGACCTGCTACCAATTACAACAGTAAAAGCATCATGATCATCCTTGAGGGCATCTTGCTTAGCTTGCGCTGCAGCATGTGCAGCAAGCATGTCCTTCTTTTCTCGTTTCTTCAATTCTTTGTCAGTTACAGAGATTTCTAGCTGCTTTGTTTCATTTCTCTGTTGTCTATTGAGTTGTTTTTTGACATCAATCTCTTCTTGCTCTTCCCCTGAGGGATAATTATCATCCTCTTCGTCTGAGGGAGGGAGATCAATACCGTCAGTATAAGATGGGAGCTTCGGTGCAGCCTTTGACTTGGATTTACCAGAAGCATTTGACGAGGATGATCCCTTCTTAGGTTTATCAGGTTTTTGGTCCATGCTGGCAAGCATTGCCGAGACAGAGAGTTTTTTCCCATCTTTTGAAAGTTCTTTACTGCTCGACTTGGTTTTTGCTGTTGCACCAGCCTCATCCGTTTTTTTCTTCCCCATTGAGAATATTCTGTTGAGAATAGAAACATAACATAATTAAGTTGTATGATTCTGGATAATTCATCATAATACTCGGTCAGTGAATGGTTAATAGAACAACAAAGTGTAGGACCCATTGAAATAACTTTTGGCCATGCTTCCAAAAGAAAACATAGATATCAAGCACCCAAAAAAATGTAATAATAATAATCAAGATAGCCAGATGATTTTTCATTAGAGAATAGAGTAGGGTCAAATTCAATATAAATGAACAATGAAGTTATCACATACAAATAAATCCAAGTAACCACCATTGAAAATACAGTACGCAAAGATAGCAAAAACCCAAACTTTCCAGATGTTTGTGCATCTTTAGTCTCATTTAAAGTAATGGTCATACCAATGTAATCAAAAACTTGGCTAACTCCATAAAGATTTATAAGTACACAAGTTAGCCACTTGAATTAACAATGTATCAAAAACTAGTTTATGAAAAAATGATTTTTCCCTGTATCTTAGGTTTGGAACCATACAGAGCAGCACAACAGTTCTCAAAACACCACCCTAAAACATATGCAATAAACCACAAAAATTCAAATAAATAAATAACCGAAGTAAAACAACTTCTCATTGATTCAATCCACAATAGATTTGGAAATTTGGTTTTTGAATAAAAAATAACATGCTCATGAAATTGAACAGAAAAACATCCTTGATTCAAACAAAAGATAATGAAAATCCAAGAAAAATAAAAAGTAATGCAGCATGGATTGGGATAAAATCAATCTGATGCCAACTAATACAGTGATAAAAATACCTTTTATTTTGTTGATTCTAAGTATACCCCAAAAAAAAAAAAAAAAAAGATAACAAGATTTTCGTTTAGCGAATGTCAAAAATCTAACTATTGTAACTCCTTGATTCCAAAAGAATACTAGAGCTTTAATCAAAATACTTTATTGAATGAAAAAACTTCCTTCAAGATTACAAAAGACCTCAATATACAGTACTACTATCCTCAGATAATTAGGAAAATTTATAAAACTTTCTACCCTGTTGTAATAAGGAAACATCTAAAACAAAAATCTAATTTAATTATCACTAGTAAAACAAAATAAGGAAATCTAGATAGGAAAGCCTACATATATAACGAAATAATCAAATCCACTTTCCTTAGAAATTCTAAATTATATGGTCTTCATCACCTACCCCTCTCTTAATATTTAATTATTTACGCCTAGATTATTACAATTTCTGCATCCGAACACAAACTTATTATCAAAATATAATCCAAACCAACTACGAGCAACCGCATATATATGCCAAAAAATAAATAAATAAAGATCAACAAAAGCAAAATTTAAGGGATCCACAAACCGCTACATCCTACAGCATGAACTACCAAGCTTATTATCGCACAATGAATCGCCTGGCAACGGCCTAAACGGGTCCACAGTAAATTTAATTATAATTGCAGAATATTAACTTAAATCAAACAAATCCCTGGTACACTAAATTACCGAGTTTTATAATCAATCGAATTAAAAAAAAAAAAAGTAAAATAAAAATAATTTGGGAAAGCTTCTGTTTGGCTTCAAAAATAAATTAGACCTATTGAGATAAAATTGATCAAATCCACAAACAAGCAAAACAATGAATTTAAAAATTACGTGCAACCGAAAGCGGCCGATTAACAGTGGGATTGCGTAATCGATTCAATTCAAGAATGAAAATTTTATAAAAATTACATACTTGATTCTGAGCTGAGACCTAAAATTGCCAAATTCGAGCTGAAACAGCAAGAACAGAGTCGGCTAAAATAAGCTCTTTTGGATGGAATCTAAATATTTAAACCCTAACGAATTAGAAGGGAGGAGGATGGCGGTGGTGGGCTTACTATTGGGCCTTGTTCTGCTGGACTTTTATCTTGGGTTATGTTTTGAAGGGCCTTAAAAAATTGGAGATTTGTAGCTTGAAATAGATAGATGGGCTTAAACGGACCTACTTAATTTAGATTTAATAATTTGAAAAAAAAAAAAAAAGTATATGTAACAATGAATTTTGGGTAACTATATCTATCGATTAATTTTTTATATTTTTCTAAGAGGTATTAGAAATATTTGAAAAATCTTAGAAATATTTGAAAAATTATGGACTCTTGAATTTGATTTCGTCAATTCTAGGGGTGGGCAAAAAATTAGGGTCAGAACCCAAACCACAGGGTACTTGGGGTTTCGATCCCGATTCTTACCTAGAACCGGCTATCAAAAGGTCAGTTTTAATTCTAAAAAATCATAATCGACACTATGCGGCTTGAATTCTGACTCCAACCCTGAAGGAACCGAAATTGAGATCCTAATACCTGGCTCGGGTAAGAACCGAGACTGAATTGTATTATTTTGTAATTGGGATGTATTTGTAATTTTAGAGGGTTTATTTATTTTTTAAAATTATGGATAATTGAAATTAACTCGAGTACCACGAACCGAAACCAAAACCTATTTTTTAGGTTATAATTCCTAACTTCTAGTAACCGATCGGTTCTGATTCCGACTCCAAATTCAAGAAATCGATCAATTCTAATTCTAGTTATGATTTCTTTGAATTTGGACAAATACTCAGATCCGTCCACCCCTAGTCAATTCTGTGCAAGGCATTAAGTTTCGTCAATTAATTATATATATTTTGCGTGAAAAATGATTGCATTTAAAGCTCGAAAGTAAATTTGTGCATAAAACCGATGAAGATTCACCCAGGCAAAGGCCCAAGCCCATTGTTGATGAATTTTATAGTGGATCATCATCCATTCATCCATCCATCAATCCATCAAGGAGGGTTATCCACGTGTCGGTTGATGGGGTCATTCATGTAAAATCAAATCAGTTTGAGCCTATCGATACACACCATTCATCAATAGTGTTAGTGTCCACAACTAAAATATCCTAGCTTAAAATGAAGGGGAACCAATTATGTGGAGTATATGAATGGGCCACACTGCAACATTTACTTTGTCCAGCGGAGGGAAACCCGGGCTCTCATCGACAATTGTACCGTTATACGGACAAATATCAATTTACGAACAATTTTTTACACATGGATGTGACATGAGATAAATAAAAGAATAAATATGATAAATTTGATTTTTTGTATACGTTATTTTATTTATTTTTTATCATCTTACTTTATACAATAAATATTTATACGAATAGTATCATTGTTGATATACTATGATTATATATTTTGTCAAAAATGACACCTACAACCCTCTTGGTCTTGGATTCAATAAAGCCCAACAAACATTGATAACTCCCCGAGATTGATTATCATATAAGATGATTCTCACAATTAGAGGCAAATTTTTTGTTAAATTCCTATATAAATCGACCTTTTCTTCGTTTTCAATGTTTTGTAGAAGAATGAATTTTCCCTACAAGACACACGGCGATTTAATTTTATTATTACATGGGATCAGGGACATAGCTAAAGTATGTTTAGTAAGTCACTTGACCCACTAAAATTCTGAAATTATTAAAATTAGGTATATATTTTATTGTAATTAACAATTTTGACCCCATTAAAATTATTCCTATTTTATTGACTGAACTAAGATATTTTCATATTTTATTGATTTCGGGATTGAAAAATACCTATATATTTTTTTCACGTTTTCTCTCTTCCTCAACTCCTCTCATTTTCTCTCATACTTTCTTCTTTCTTTGGTTGGATTAATAAAAAAAAATTACTCCTTCAAAGGTCACAATGTAAGATGATGCTCATTTTTTATTATTTTACTTAAATTTTTATATTACATTCTTTTATACTTATTATTTCAATATATATTTTATCGTAAATTTATCAATTTAGATATTTTAACCCCACTGACTATAAATCATGGTTAATCCCATGTATGGGATCATTCTCTTATATGAAGATTATTAAGACTTTCCTACCTAGTTAGTAATTTCCAACAAAGTGGTCCAACATTAAATTAAAATAGTTAATTAGTCTAGCATTAATAATGAGTTACAGCAATACTATACTTACTACTGAGTCATACAACTCAATCATACAACCAAATAAAAATTATCCAAAATTAATGTAAAATGATTATTCTATAATATATTTTTTTATCTGGTTGTATGTTTGATTGTATAACTTAATAGTAAACATAATATTACTGAATGAGTTACCATTTTAGATTGATTGCAAATTCAACAAATAAATGTTGCAATTAGAATCAAATCGCAAACATGTATCACGATGTATTGGTCACAACCTCAATAATTAAGAAAGCTGATGATATCGTTTTCTCTCTACAGTTCTTGTTTATATATAAATGGGATTCATTGAGATCATGATTCCTCATCAACTAACAGAATTGGATTACACATTTACCCCATCTTAAATGAAACAAAACTTGAAGACCACATTCTTTCATTTCAATGATTCAATCACAAATTTTCAATTCAATTTCGTTCGATTAACACCACAAATTTTGCAAATAAATTATTATAAGAAATCTCCATGACTTGACCTTACTAGATTTTCTCTAATCCTATTCATGAAAAGACCTCATCTCTTACCGCGTGAGATCAATTCAAAAACCACAACAAACATTAATGTCAAAATAGGGTTGAAATTTCACGTGTAATTCACATGCATGTAGGTCGTCACGTAAACACAAATCCTGTATCTGTCTGTCACCACACATTCCACCCATTTCGTATCTAAATCAACGGCTCATCGTGAACGAATTTGCAAATGATTTGATGACCACAATTCGATCCAATTCGATATCCTGAAGATTAATGGTGATATATTGATTCCATATTTGCACCCTGCAGAGATGGCTAAGCATATCTTGATAATTAGGGTTTCAGTGTCTGGAGATGGTGAAGAAGATTAAGAGACAATGGGATCGATTAAGTGTTTTTGTTGGTGATAAATCTATCACGTGTGTCCTAAGATGGTGGAACCTGTGTCGTTAATCTCTTTCTATTGTCTAAACAATAGGAAACATATGCTCGGTTGAGACGAAACAACTTCTTTAATTAATAGCCATTGAATTTGAAATATTACTCACCTGCTCCAACAAATTTTTATTTAATATAATATATCCCACCATTGCAAGAAAGTGACCTTTCAAAAAATATCTAAATTTATCAGTCGTTGGTGGGGGCAAAGGGTTTTTCTCTGACTATATATGTATATATATATATACAAGTTGGAATAATCAAAATTGACTTTATTAGTTAAAGTCTGAATTAGTTGTGTTAATTGCAAATTAAATTCATTTATTAATTTATCTTATATGAGTTAAATCTGTATATATCATGAACGATACGGAAATTAATTGAGTAATCTCTTCTTTTAATTGACTAAGAAGGGTGGATACTCGTATCTTGATAGGAATGCAATGAGATCTAGGAAATGCAAGACAATAATCGAGAGTAAATGGAGCCGATCCTGCAAGTTCCAACTCAAAAAGCAAGATCTTGGTAATTGTCAACAATGTTTAGGACATATACCTAAACTAGAAGCAATGTGGACCTACTAAAATTGGAAGTCTTTCTCTCCAGGTTGTCTTTTTAGTTCCTTGGATCTCACGTTTAACCTTTAAAAATAAATAACAAAAGGCAGGCATTTGATTAGAGGAATATATAATTTAATTTGAGAAAAAAAAATTATATGGAACAATTTCACTACCTCACTTCATTTACATGGTGAGATCAGAATTTTAAAACCCGGATCAGACTAATCGTGGCCCAATCTCTAATCCGGTCCAATGAATGATTAAAATTCGTTTTAGTCATTGAACCAGATTGACCCGTGGTTGAATTAGCGAAAACAATATTAAATCGCGGCTCAACCATTGTTGGGTAAGAGAATTAATGACGTCACCTTAAATACTAAACCCTTAAATTTTAGAATTTATTAATTATTATAATTTTAAAATTTTATTATGTTATATTAACGTTATTGGTCCGACCTGTTAGTCCGAATATAAAAACATTGTGTGAAACTGTTCAATGAGATAATGACATTGGTCATCACAAATTGTCAGTTTTTTTCTCTTTCAGTCACTCATCACCGTGATTTATGAGTGACTATCAATTATCATTCATCGATAATCACTACTATAAGAGGTGGTTTAGAAAATCGACAATCTGTATATTTGTTTTTACAAGAAGATCTCGCCACATCAATATAAGTGATGATGAAATGGTCTTATATAAGTAATTTAATTGTTTTTAGTAAAAGTGTCGCCAATTAATTAATAAAACTTTTCAGTAAGGTCAATTGCTTTAGCAACTTAATTTCAAAGACCAATAACAATTGTTAACTGAAACTACGTACCGGTTTAAGTCAAGTGGTTATCCCGATTTTGCTCAACAAACAAAATCTAAAAAGCTGACCAAACTAAATTAAAAAGATTCAAGTGCATGTGCTTAAGCTCATATAGTTCGGTTATGGTCATCCTAACCATAAATAATGCTCGATGATTAATTATTCACTTGAATGAAACCCTAATGGGAAACCCTAACGATTAGACATTAATATAATGTCACTTCCATTTGATTTCTTGGATGGCTCAATTCTTTTTTATTTTCTGAATCTTTAATGTTTCTTGAAGCTTAAATATCAAGCACGAAGTAAATCATTCTGAGATGCAGGAACATGCATGAAGGCCAGCATGCGATCATGTGGCTATACTAATTAAAACTGTTTCTGCTTTATTTTTGTATGCCCCCAACATCAATCATGGACTAACTTTTAAAATTATATAATATTTATATATCGTAAAAAAGAAAAATTATAAAAGAAGATTGTATTAAATGAATATATGAATGATGTAGTATATTTGTTTCAATTAATATTTTCGTATATATAAATTATGTGATGCTGATAATATATAGATTTTCCAATGATTAACAGAAGTTAGGTTTATAAGTTATGTGTTAATAATGGAGCTGTTACTGCATGGAAATAAGGATCATGATTTTAGCGACATTACATATATGGGATTATTCTATTTCTATATTGGATTATATATACTAACACTTAACAATTCTTTTTTCAATATCCGTTTCACTAAAGATTCTTGATTTACTTGTCTGAGGTTCGTAGGTGTCCATGATTCTTTCTTGTTTTTCCAATATTTGTGATAGATGGATATGAGAATCAGCATAAACAAAATTTGTCTTTCCGTTTCAATATTCTAGCATGTGTCCTGTTCATTGTTTCAGTTCTTCAATGGTGGGATGAATCTTCTCCGCAAATTAAGTCTTAGTTCTTCATGACAGTGATAGTCTTTCAGTTTATCGTTTCACTTAAATAATTCGATTTTGTTTATCATGTATTAATTTTTTCGATTTCAGTTTTGCATACTGTCATCACTTAACGCATACACTTTAGCTTTCTAAGAGGTAAAGTTTATTATGTCCTGTTGATATGTACGTGTAATCCTTTTTTCTTTTGTTCAATAATTTTTTTTTCGTTCCGTCGAGATTCTGAAAAAATAAAATCATCCAAGTGCTCAGAAATAATTTAGAACACTAAAACAGTGAGAAAATGAGGAAAGCTAATTACTAGATATAACTGATCATGTGAACCTAGCTAGCTATAATGTTTATATGCTATAAAAGATCCATCATATCACATGAACTGGGCTCATAACTTTTATTTGAAATAAATCTGAGTGCCTCAACTAGAGATATCGAATATACAAATGTGATGAAAGGAGGTGTTGAGGGGCCAAACATTAGTGAAAACCTTAGTCATTTTTGCTCAAGCAACCGCCAACCAGTACATGCATGCTTCCATGAAGAGTCATTGATGTTCTTTTTCATTCCTCGGAATGAGCACACAACCTAAAAGTTGCACATGCATAAACCCTTCACCAACTTGGTACAGCAAGTAATTACTCGGTTGGGATGGATTCTTGGAGCACTTTGAAAGTTTAAACACTGCCTGCAACTTGATTATACTATAGAATATCGATCTTTCACTCCAAATTAAAAATCACTATCACTCTGAAAATTCTTAAATGTGAAAGACTAGTTTCATCCTCCAAATTATAACAGATGTCTTCGAAAACAACAAATTTCTTATGAATACGGTTTAGCAACACGCATCTTTAGAGAAGGTTTAATCCTCTTCTCTGCGATCTCCATTACACAGTTAGTAGAATTGTACCATAGTGAGGTAAGTTAAATTTTCTTTACATAAATCAAAGAATTTGCACATTCACATATAAGAATACAGTAGGAACAAGCTCTTTCCAGCTGGGGAAACCATGCTGATTCATAACAGGTAATTTGGACAGCTATACTTAACGCGGTTGAGGAGTCACAGGGTCCTAGAAATTGTAAAGTTGACTCGATCGATTGGAACTCCCAACTTCTTCAATTCTTGTTCGCTATATATTAAATGCCATAGTACTTTCCCATGCATCATGTACTTTACACTGTACATCATCATGTATGAACACATCATATTCATCATTTAGTCGTACGTGTTATAATTCTTGACGACCATATTTACTGATCAGCACATGCATCGTCTCTTATGATGATTTTTCTTATCGTTAATTTTAAGCATATGATCGATTATCTATATGCATGACATTAGATACATGGACATGCAACTATACAAACATACATGTTCTTTGCCTAGCTCCCGTCTTAATTGATTCGGATATTTGATAAATATCTATGGTAGGTCATAAATATAATAATCTCTATATGAAATTTGGCCTAATTCCCACTTTTATGTTGATTAATGTGAAAAGTGGCCAAAAATACTGAGTTAGAAACTGTGGCTAACTAGCGATATTATTCTTCTCATTTATAGATAAATCATGCATGCATGTCGGCCATGTATTTGTATATACCAAAAATGATAGTTAATTATTATGATAAGCTATTAATTTCTTGATCCAATTCATGAACTAATTTCATTGAAATGAAAGCCAGAGGAATGTTAAGATACTATGAATTACATCTGAAGACAACAAGACCTTATAATTAACATTAAACCTCATGATGAACATTTTAAAGAAAATTAATGTTTTATTACTTACTTTAAAATTTAAATTAAGAAGATATGGATGCATGACATACATCATGAAATCATGCATACACATTCTTGAGGATGAGCCATAAGAATCATACATAAAACCTTTGTTCAAAACATGCTTCCCCTATATCATGGTGCTATTTCTACTACTCTTTCCATAATTTATTATCGAAGACGACCCCTTCAATCAGGCAAATCACATGGCCTGTTCCCATTCCACCTAATCAAACGGCCAGGATCAAATCCTACCAAGTCATCAAAGCAACCAACAGCCCTTCGATCTGTCCCATTTCCAACTTATGGTGCCGGCCTTTTACGGTGTTTCAAGGGGGCACATAGTCCCCACGTTTGCCTCTCATGTGACCGACCACTTAACCCGTAGTTGACCTGTCATTGCTCCCACTATATTTATTAATTTTCTCTTGTTATAATCTTTGTATAAAACCCTCTTCATTTCTTCACCAAACTCTTCATTGAATCATACCAACAAAAAAAAAAGTTGTTTAAAAAGTTAAAAATTAAACAATTCTTCTAACCAAATGGCGAAACAACGTCTGGAACTTGAAATTACGGAGCTGAGATTAGGTCTTCCAGGCGGCCGTGACAACAAGATTAATGAGAAGAAAAGGGTTTTCTCGGATATCTCTGCAGATGAAGCGAATGCCTCAAATGATGATCGGAAAATTCATACGAAGAGCCAAGTCGTGGGGTGGCCTCCGGTGTGTTCTTATCGGAAGAAGAACAGTTTTAACGAGAAAGATCACCTCGAAACGTCGAAAATGTACGTGAAAGTTAGCATGGATGGGGCTCCTTTTCTTCGTAAAATTGATTTGGGGATACACAAAGGTTACTCTGATCTTGCCATGGCGTTGGAGAAGCTCTTTGGTTGTTTCGGCATAAGTAAGTGTTCTTCTCGTTTTTGTTATTTTTGTGGGAAAAAAAAATTAAACCTAGGGACTCGTTTAACATGTTTATAATTAGCCATGCAAAATTAGATTTATTTAATATGATTATAAATTAGTTTAGACTTTAGATAGGGTTTATTCTTAAAAGATAAATACATAATGGAAAAATGGAGACGATCTGCAAAATTAAACTTCCTTCATTAATTAGTTCAGAATATGTTAGAATTTTAACTGAATGAAGATCAATAATAATAATCTTCTTTTAGCATGTGCTCGAACTTATTATTATCAATTTCCAAAGTTTATTCGCATGGGAGTTAATTAAAAAGGATATTGGGATGGGAGTTCAATAGAGAAAATATAGTAATATATAGCTGAAAAATAGGATATAAATCCAACAATTAATCAGGATAATACTTGTGGTTTTCCGACTGTAAATTGAAAACCGAGCCTCAAGTTGATGCATATGTAAATGAAGACAAATAGTTCATTACCGAATGCAATGAACAGATTAACATTAAACACAGCCAACAAAAAAGATAATGGTTATATTAAATGTTAATATTAGGTGTTAATTGTTTGACAGGTGAGGCACTAAAGGATGCAGACAGCTCTGAATCTATTCCCATTTATGAAGACAAAGATGGAGACTGGATGTTAGCAGGAGACGTGCCTTGGGAGTAAGTTTCTTCAACCTTAATTAATTATGAATTATGATAATACAAATAGAATTCTAGAGGTTTACATAAGTTTTAATTACCTACCTAGCTTGTAATTTATATATAAAATGATATAATATATACTCTGCTTTCTGAAAATTTAAGATAAATAGTTCATTAATTTGTATTAAAATATATAATATTAAACATGATTTTGTTTTTATTCTAGGTATTTTATAATTAGATATACTATGAAAAAATATCTCAGATCTGAGTAACATAAAATTTAATTTTTCATATTTTTATTTCTCAGAATTTTTTTTACAAAATAATTATTTTTTGTCTTCGATGAGAAATTATTTCACTTGTGAATATGAAAATGGCAAATCTGTCATTTGACTATTCTTACTTCACGCGGGTTCTTTTATGTTGGAAGTCTCATACTGCCGACACAAGGAAATTCCTTCATAATAGTGTCGGTCAGATGACAATATTGTCCCTCAAACAAAGACCATGCTCGGTCTGGTCAAGCCAGAAATTATTATTAGTGTGAAATATGTGAATGGTGGTGATGACTGATGAAGATTCTTGGCCACACTGTCATCAATTTTTCAAACGCCACTCAAGTTTTTTTTTTTTTTTTATCTTTAATTATGCTCATCAAGATCTTTAATCCCATTAATTTTTACCATAATTAACTTAAACATTATAATTATTTGGTTTACAGGATGTTTATTGAATCATGCAAGAGGCTAAGGATCATGAAGAGATCAGACGCCAAGGGATTTGGGTTGCAGCCTCGTGGTGCTCTGAAGGGAATTTCGAAAAATGAGAAGTGACTTGAAATGGAGAATTTGAAGAAGTTGATCGATCATTTTCGTATACACTTAATTAATTTCTGTTTTGATGTTGTTTATTTATTTGATTAAGAAGACAATGACTCTACTCTACGTCTTATAGCTAAACTGGGATAGAACCCTTGATAGGAAAGATCATTTTCCTTTTTTTCTTATGATTTGATCTTGTTTTTTATTAATTAATTGTATCTGTTTAAGATATAACCAACTTGTTCTTGATTATGAATTCATTGTTTTCAGAATGATAGATAAGATAACCCTAACTGCTAATTAGATGTTTTCAACTAGTCTATTTTCGGATTCTGTGAAGTATATATGGTAAATTAATTTGTATCATAACCAAATATATAAATATTAAATACACAATCACTACTGGAAAATTGTGTATACTCCGGCGCTGCTCTCGAATGTCGGTTTCCAGAGTCAACGTCGAACAACATTTATCGGTGTTGACACGAACATGGTGTAGGTGTTGTGATTCACCATCCTGATCCGAAGAGATCAAGGGCGGCGTAAATACTCAAAGGTGTAAAGGTTTTACTCCGACCTTTTTTTGGCCTTGGAGAGATATTGTCCCCAACAATTGTAACCTAATGTTGGTTTAGTTAATCCATATTAAGGTTCATGTTTAAGTCCGTATATATAAGATAGCGATTAAAAACCACAATAATCATGCCGAGACTAAAGGGTTAATTAATCGTGGAATGAGATGTAATATTGATGATTAACCATTGTTTGAAAAGGAAGTATGTTAAGAAAAGAAAACCCTAATGTGAACTCCTTTTATCTTAAATTATACCACAACACAATCATCGGTTGATATAACGATCGATGTTTGTCCTATAACAAACAAATAGTAATTATTTAAAGTAATAATTGTTCCCAAATCATTACAAGAGACCCTCATAATAAGGTATCAACATTGGGATTATATTAATTAATCATATCCCTAATTGTATTAATGGAATCAAGAAAACTTGTCAACTTAATCCAAGACACATGCCCATTGCGAAATGTCAAATTGTCAAGAACTTGAAAATTAATGTCAAGAGAATTATTAACAAATTAATAAAATAGGGGAGAATTTTTTGAACAAAACCCATGTTCTCATATTCTCTGATCCTTATTTTAACAAGTGATTAAACATGATTAGTGGGTCAACATTGAACCCTAACTTAGTTTACTTCCTGGTACAGAATCTATTCTGCATCTCTTATCAAACAAAATATATTTTAATTTTCAAGTACCAACTAACTAAAATTTATTTTCCGACATAATGCAGTTGGATAGTTTATCGAGATCATTTTTAAATTATGTTATTGTCGACGGGTAAAATTACACCGAATGAGTTCATCAGCAGACAGGTGGCACGATCAGGGAGATCGCGTGACATCATCAGCGATTTCATCGGATTTTACCCCATAACAAATACTCCCAAGTTTTGGAATTCGAGATCGTTTATCGAGACCGAACTCCGAAAATTTTCATTCATCACACTGGTCGTCCCAACGAACTGCTCTAATTTGATTGGGTCACTTGCACAATTATTTCACTTGAACCTGCTCTCTTACGAACTGATAGTTGATGAAGCAAAGCAAATGTGGACTGATTTCTCAGAGTATGAATTGTTAACGATCTTAATGGACTCTTCGTCTTCTTGCTTTTAACGAGTAGACGACATTTACTCCAAATACAATGAAGCATTTAATGCGCGTGAGACGTATTTAAAGTTTGTCATAATTAAAAAACATTTCGAGGGGTGCCATAAATGCGCTTGTCAGTTCGATAAAGCATGTGCTACCACGCGCTCACCAACTCTTCAAATGCCCGCCGCACGATCATGACACGCGTCCAAGATAGGACGGCGGGGGATTGCTCTCGCAACGAAGGGAGAGAAAGATGATTGAGGCTTCAGATGTTCACCACGTGGAGATCACCAACGGTCAAGATCTGCTCTTGGGTTTATATGAAAAGTAAGAGTAATCGCCAGCTTCTATGGTGATTTGTATATAAATTAGGAGGGAAAAAATGAACACTTTTGCCTTCTCGACCAAGCTTTCACCATTCTCGACTTCAGACTCTCTCAACTCCTTCTTCACTTTCCTTCGCTTTTTCTCGGATTTTCTGATTTTCTCGATTCCCAAACCCTCTTTCGTTCACCGGAGATCAGTTCTACGTGCTTGTTGAAGTCCGTTCACTACCAGGTAACCTCTTTCGTCACTATTGCATTGGTTTTTGGCTTGTTCTTGTTGGTTCTTTGTTTTTTTGTGAAAATGGCGTCTCTGGGTTCTTTGGTACCGTTTGGTTTGTTGGTGATATTATATTTGGGATGGTGAAGAGGTTTCAGGTGTTGTCTTAAGGTGTTTTAAGTGTGTAGGTCATTTTTGCGTGTGTTTGTGTATTTTGGTTTCTTGTTCGAGTTCCTCGTTTTTTTCTCGTCAAACATAACGAACTCACTAGGTTTTGCTTTTCTTTGTGTTCCAGCCACGTAGGCGACCATGAACTTCAACTGGGAATTTATAGATTTACTAAATAGGATTTTATCGAGTTCGTTTTCTAGTTCGTCATTGAGTTCGGAGTCTGTTAATTATGAACTTGATTTCGTAGACTTACGAACTCCCTGACCTCCTGAAATTACTCCTTTTGCAGATCGTTCCTCCCCATAATCATCCGGATGCTCTCGAGAGAAGATATCAAATTGTCGTGATGGTCGACGACCTAGCAAGGGACACTTAGATCAATGCAGAGGTCGAAGAAATTTTTGAGGACATTCGGCTCGCTCCGACCAAGATATTCGGTGCCTAGCTTGCGGCAGTGCAGACGAAGTACGCATTTCAGGTACCAGTCTACTGTAACCTGCAATACTTGATGGGGAATCATCCCCCTGGTTGTGCTGCGATCTCCGAACAAATCTTTGAGCCCGAGGTGACCGTGCCTATTCACCCATTCATCAAGTCCGTGCTAGACTACTTCAAATTGGCTCCCCTTCAGCTCGTCCCGAATGCTTACTGTTTAATGGTTGGGGCTTATATCGCATGTCGGGCCCACAACTACGAACTGTTGACTGCCGAGATGTTTGCGATAGCCTACTCAGTGAAGCAGAGTAAGAAAAAAAGGCTTCTTCTACTTAGCCCAAAAGAAAACTACTGAGGCCGAGATCGTTGGGGCGGTCAGTAATGTCGGCGACTACGTGTTGAAGTATTTCTTCTTCAACTATGATGGTGTTTGCAAATTCGCCGAAGACCCATGTGAGTGTCTTCTATACTTGTGATATTTTTTTTTATCGTCTGACCGTGTTCGTTGCAGAAAATTGTTCCGACATTGTTGAAACGAATAGTTACGATTGGGTCGTTGCGATCCCGAGTGCGTTAAAGTTGATTTTAAGTTGGTTACTGGTGAGGGCAATCTGATTCTTTAGTTCGTTAATTAATTAATAACTTGTAAAATAAATAAGACAGGTTTTTATAATGGTTCGGAGGTTGGATAGCGAACTCCTACATCCACTATTGGTTTCTATTAAAATAGGAAGATTACAAATTAGATCGTAGCGATCAGAACATACGAACAGAGCAGTTCTAGAGGGAGAAAATTGTTCAGAATGTCTAGTAAATTTCCTTGTGAGATAAACAAGTTAGAGCTTCTGAGATCCCTCAAAACATTGAAGGAGGTCTTCTATTTATAGGAAGTGATCGCGGATTCCACCAGACAGGTGGCGTTCCTTTATTGAGCTTGAACTTGAGGTGGGAGACAACTGGTCGATATGATACAATAGAACCGAATAAGGTCGTCAGCGGGCAGATAGCGCGACCTAGGAGGTCGCGTGACGTCATCAGCGATCTCACCTGATTTTTCCCCATAACAATTATAGAATAATAAATTAATAAGCATAAAGAGTATCTCAATCGGTTCATCTTAATTGCCCCATCGAGAATCACTTTTTATCTTGAATTTTTTTCACAATATGACATTATTTGTGAATGAAATCAATATATTCTCAATAATAGAGAGCATATTTGAAGCAAATTGTAAATAATATGATAAACTTATATAACCCCGATCATTTTAATTCTAATCACAGTATTTTCATTGACGCTGACAATCATGATAAAAAATTTCTTCATTTGTCAATGCAATAAGGCATCGATAAACAAGAAATATTATACGACGTCATGAAATGCCATCTTTAACATCGTTCTGCATCAAAGTTTTGATGGCACCAGAATTGTGCCGGAGTATTGAAATCCAACACCAATTGAGAATCTGCATATGGAAGAGGTTTGGTGTTAGGGGGATTTGTATGAAGACATTGACACTATATTATGCATCGAAATACTTTGACCTCAACAAGACAAACTCCACGTTTTTCTGGCACATTTCCGATGGTGTTGATTATGGTTTATAATTTTTTTATCAGAGGAAAAAAAAAAAGATACTTCAATGTTCTATTATTGCTAGTTAATAATGTAACACTAAATTAATAAGCAGCCATATAATATATAGTTTTATTGAGACTCATATATTGGATTATTGGGTAGGTTCACTAATCACTAAATGAACTCAACTTTCTCCATTATCGATGCAATCTCCATTAATACTTAGAAATAAGTGAAGCCATGAATGGTGTAATCTTTGACTGTCTCTTTGCAACGAACGTAGTTTCTTTATATAATTAATTGGTTAATTAATTAATTAATTAAAAAGTTAAGTGGGTTGCTAATTAATTAATTTGGAATCAACAGACAAACAGTTCGTTGCATAAGGCATAATAATTAAGGTCCACTGAAAACAGACAAACAGTTCGTTGCATAAAGCATCATGAGGTCCACTGAACAGATTCAATTTGTAAGTGGGGAAGGTGCAAGAAATAATTAATCAGTAAATTAAAGTTAAGGTTTCTTGTTAGTTCATTCATGAATAAATTAATAAAACTTAGCATTAATTAATCATGTTGTAGTAAGTAATTAAATATATAAACCTGGGAAATGGTGACAACTTCTAAATTTTTATTGGCTCCAGTTAGCTTACTAAATTTGGTCAGTTAAACGTTGTTCGTTGCCCTAGAAAACGAATATGTTTAACACAAGAATAAAATAAACTTAATTATATTATATAATAAAACAATTAATTTATGTAAAAGTATTTCATATTGAAGACTTTGATCATGAAAATGGGCCAGCATAGACAACATTGAAAATTATATCGTGAGAAGCTTTGGAGAGACAAAAAAAATATTATAAGAAACAATAGAAAAACATAAGATAAAATAAAAATGGTTTCTAGAAGATAATTGACCCTGACCACATTATTTATGGGAAAAATCAAATTAAGATACACACACACACATATATATATATATATCAATTGATCTGAATCAAAAAGTTTTTTGAGAAGATAAATTTACAAATTTATCCTTCAATAAAATAAATTTATCTTTTGCTTCTAAAACATGTTTTTTTAATAGAAATCAATTATCTCCATTGACATTATAGAATGATGAGAGAGAATCAATAATTACTTCAATATTTCTAAGAATAAAAGTTGAAAGTTATACTTAATTTATTATACTAATTAATTTTCATAATACTATAATTTGGAAGATGGCAAACATTGATCCATGAAGACTTACTTCTTGGAAATTGATTGTAGATGCATGAGAATTTCTTCAAAGAAATTAGGTTTCTCTCACTTAACCCATTTAGACTTGATAGACTGTTTCTTGATAGAGAGTAAATTGTCTATGTTAATTGGGTAGAGAGAGGACCACATTCATTTCTAATTAATATAAGGTAATCACATGTTTCATCAAAGTGTGTGTTAATTAAAAACACTCATTTATTGACCAATATGATTTAAGTACTTAAATAATTATTAAATTAAACTATATTTCTTAAATAAATAATATTTAAATATAAAGTCATGTGAGCCATTAAATAAAATCACATTCAGACCTAATAAATATGTGAAAAAAAAAAAAGTGGGCAGATTAAAAGAAATGTTATGAACATAACATCAATATTGTTATGACTTGTAAAAAAACTCTCCAAGTGATTCAAATTATATTTTGGATCTTCAATTCGTCATCTTTTCACATAACAAAATTACTACTACAATTAAATCTTGTTAATTTTCAAACTTATGTACTAATGTATCCAAACTAAGAAAAGATATATGCCTATTCCTTTATTAGACAGATTACAATTGCATATGAGGTAGTTTATGGCTTTGTTTATGGCTTAGTCATGAATTCATGCAAATCGTCTTTCACCAAAAAATCCTCTATTTATTTTTATAAATTAAATCTAGACTTTTCGCTAGCAACACAAGACGTAACATATATGTCGGAACAAAAACAAGAGATGAATGAAAACTGTAGAAAACAAATGATACGAAAATAACCACCACCAAATTGTATCAATATTCGGATACTGGATTAATTGAAACCACAAAAGGTTGGCCGTTTCAGAGTGTCATGCCAAAATCAACGCATTCTGACATCGTCAACACCCTTTAACACTATTCATTTGACATGCACGATTCATCACTGTTCAACTTACATTATTCATCACTGCATCAAACATGATTAATCATTTAACATTCAATTTCTCCCACGTCTTCACATTTTTTCAATGAGAATTAACTATTAAAGAGATAATAACCCAATTAACAAATTAATTATATCGTTAATTATATTATAATGTTTTGGTGTTTGATATTCATACTGACTTATACTGCAAGTTGAACATGACATTATTTTTTTTATTAGGCCTAGGCAATATGTTGACAAACTATAAAAATTGTTTATGACAAATTTGAAACCACAAAAAATAATTGAGAAATTAATTCCGGAGAAGAAGAAGAAAATTGATAATTGAAACTTGAAAGAATAAAGAAACGGGAAAAAAAATGAAAATTGGGAGAGATTTGATTTAATTAGGGGGAGATGGTTTTGAAAACGTAGGGTTATTAAATTTTTTTTCTTTTATTTTTTTAAGTTTTTGGGAAGTGATGTGACACTATTTTTGCTATGCCCCTCGATATATATCAAAATTTACTAAGTATTAAATAAAACAAAAGTGGATTTGGAAATAATTTTCTAAAGGATTAGATTATTATAGCTAAAATACAGTAACTCTATATTTGATACAAAATTTTGGTCACTAACTTTAACTTCTCATCCAAATCCGTTGCATTACATCTTTATGTTAAATAAACAACTTTTAAAAAAATATATTAGAATGAATTGCTTCAATGTCTCAAATTTAAGTTAGAAAATAACTCAACCCTTTAATAAAATTATCATACATCAAAGTTTTCAACTAATCATACAATTTTATAGAAAATAATGAAAATAGTTATACTATCATTAAATTTAATTAGGGGTTGGTTTGACGATCAAAGAGGTTCGTTCCCTTCATTGATTTTTTGGGTTCATAAACCTTGGGCTGTAAACACCTATCACATTGTGTCCTCAAGGTTTGAACTCAAGAAGCCAATAAAGGGAACAACCCTCATTAACCATCAGGCCAACCTTTGAGGTTAAATTTAGATTTCCATACAATCCTAGGGTTAAATTTAGATTTTCATACAATCCTAATAGTAATAGTGTAGTATTAAATTTAAACATGAAGATTAATTAGTGAATATTAAGTGACAGATTAACTTTAAGTTTCACATGTTAATTAAACAACCTGTCTTACCTTAAAAGA
The DNA here is from genome assembly GCA_009867345.2 of Toxicodendron radicans. Classification (NCBI taxonomy): domain Eukaryota; kingdom Viridiplantae; phylum Streptophyta; class Magnoliopsida; order Sapindales; family Anacardiaceae; genus Toxicodendron; species Toxicodendron radicans. The sequence continues at coordinate 5,768,500 of WYDK02000041.1, read as the reverse complement.
TTTGAAAGAACATTATGTTATGGTTGGCAAAGTAATGGTTTAGCCATGAGAAGAAATGATTTGACTATATATTAAAAAGAAACAAAAGAAATTGATAGTTGGCTTTTTATATATAAAAATAATAATAATAATTTCTTAAAATTTTAAAATTGATGTGTATGTCTAATCAAAACAAGAAAACTATGTATATTTAGGTAAGACATTTGTAAAAATTGATTAATGAAATGACTGGATTATTAATTAATTTGGGTATCTAAACTGTCTTTGATTCATTGACTAATATTGCATGTTTACCCTTTAAAGGCAAATTATAAATGTCATTTAATGACTCTAAATTCAATCCATGTGACAATTTTTTTTGTAACCAATATATCCGGATCAGTTTATGTGCATTTTGACAGATTCTTAGGAAAGACTAATATAACAACTCTACCTCCACGATCTATCAATTAAATAGCGGATATTTAGATAAAAAAAATCGAATATGAGAATTTACATAATCTTCAATTCGTTATAATCATCTGAACTGTCCACATATAGGTCTATGTGACAGCCCATTAAGTTATAAAAATAGATTCTATATATTTAAAGGATTTATTGAAAAATTATAATCAAATGAAGAATAAAATCTAAATTATACTGAATCATAATATTTAAAAATTTATTATGATGAATTAAAATCAGAATTGTCCGCTCATAAAAAGTTGAGGGTATGAGTGTTTATTGAAGTAATGAGTAGATGAATTCAAAAGAAATAAATTCAACCATATATTTGGTCAAATAAATAATTAAGTATCTAATTCTCTCACTAATGATGTTTACACAATGATTAATTAGTTGATAATGTGAAATCTTGTTAGATTATGACCATGTTGGGCAAAGGTTGTTGTTCTTCATTATTAATAATTATATAATTAAAGTAAAAACTTTATGATTAAGGAGAGCTTAATTTCTCAATAATCAAATTAATAAACATTGAAATATAAAAATTGGGACATTAAAGAGATAAGAATTTCTAAAATTCAAAGATTTTTTATTTTATTTTTTGGTGATAGGGGATGTCCGAACCAGTTTGCGCGCCCCTTAATTAATCCTTATAGACTCTGAAGTTAGCGATAAGGTATACCCTTCAGTAGTCACCCATATTAGCAATCGAAGAGAATCAAACTCAATATTTCTTGAGTAATATATCTATAAGGTTCTAATTGACCACCCAAGGGTGGTTAAAATTCAAACAAATTAAGTAATAAACATTACTTTTAAATATTTTAATGGGAAATTTCTTTAGCGTTATGAAAAGCAAGTTCTCCCTTTTTAACTTCATTTTTTTTAATTATCATGAAATTTTATATATTTTTAATTAAAAACACCACTCCCGTAATTCATAAAATTATTGGAAATTTTATTTTTAAATTAAATGATAAATTGAAAAGAAAAAGGGAAAAGAAGAAGAAGAAATGTTAAAGAGAAGCTGTTTAGCGAGTACAGACAAAGAAACATGATCACATGGATCACGGATGTGTGTGTGGTGGGGTGGGACCCAACGTCTCCAAAGTTGACTTTCGGTACTTATAGAGCTTAACACGTGTCATCCCCACCATTCTTTTCCTGCACCTTCCACACACGAGCTCCTAGTCCTCATGTCATGGGCTCTACTACTAAATTTTGATCTGCTGCTGTTCAACCTGTCTATCACAAAACATGTGTATTCAGGATCACTTGTGGGTCCTCCTTATTCTATATGTCGACTGTTGACTGTCGACATACAATTCCAATTCCTTTATTATTATTATTATTTTATTTTATTATGTATAACATCACAATTTTATTCATACTATTTATTAAAAGATAATATTACGTTTATACCATATTCTTACATCATTCTCTCACATTATATTTACATTCAATTAAAATATTATATATTTAATTAAAATATCAAAAAAATAATATTTTAATTAAATGTAAATGGGATGTGAGAATGTAATGTAATTATAATATTATTGTTTATTAAATCAATAGGTAAATCGACTTAAATAAATACTATAGAATTAATTTTAATTTATTTGATAATATTACTAAATCGATATAATAATATTTATTTTTAAATGGTTTTCTATAATATCGAGTAAGTATAATACACGAAAAGAATAAACTTAAAATTAAGCACCATCAAGTAGGTCAATTAAAACTCTTAAATATATTATTTAAGAGATATTAAATTCATCCACCTCGACCATCAATATAAATAATCATTAAATATTTATCCACCTATTAATTTTAATGTACAAATTAACTTGAATACCCTCAATAATCAAAATTATATCTTTTGATATTTTCTGGTCCACCCGAATCCATTATTATCTTAACGTGTCAAGACACCGGGCCCATTAACATAATAAAAAAAATTAAAACCTCAAGAGTGATGAAAGCGACCGGGTCGGACCGACCATCTAGACCAGGCACTTAAAATCACACGCTTCCTGTCACGTGTTGTCACCTACAATGGACAAATCATAACCTCTATTTTACGAACACGTGTCCATCTGGGAGTGGTTCCATCATTCTGCCGGCAACGTTTCTCCTTTATATAAACTGACTAGACAAAGCCACTAAAGCTAAGTATTGTGTTAGAACTTAGAAGTCTTGGGCTTGATCATATAAAATAAAAAATGTCACAAGTAAATGTTAATTGTTTGCCGGAACCCGACGTCAAATTGACCTTGGGATTGCCGGGCGGCGGACCCATGTCCGCGAAACCCGGTTTGAAACGCGGGTTCTTGGAAACCGTTGATCTAAACCTTGAGCTTGATCAAGAGATTGCAGCTAAACCTCCAGTGGCAAAGTAAGATTTTTGACATTTTATATTCATTTCATGTATCGATTTTATGATAAAGTTGTGAAATTTATGCCAAAGTTCAAATTTTTGTGATGAAAATAGGGCGCAAGTGGTGGGGTGGCCACCGGTGAGGGCCTTCAGGAAGAATTCAATGAAGAGTTGCAAGTATGTGAAGGTGGCTGTGGATGGAGCTCCTTATTTGAGAAAGGTGGATTTGGAGATCTACAGTAGTTATCAGGAACTGTTGAATGCTCTTGAAGAAATGTTCTCGTGTTTGACCATTTGGAATTATTTGAATGAGAGTAAGATAATGGACAATGTAAATGGAATGGAATATGTTCCAACTTATGAAGACAAGGATGGCGACTGGATGTTGGTTGGAGATGTGCCATGGAAGTAAGTTTAAAAGTTATTTAGATGGAAAGAATTTGATTGCTTTAAAGTTTTGTTTGATTTGTTCTTGATATTGATCTTTGATCCTTCTTGTTTTTTCAGAATGTTTGTTGAATCTTGCAAGCGTCTAAGGTTGATGAAAAGCTCAGAGGCAATTGGATTAGGTAGTTTTATTAATTAATCTACAATGCATTTATCAGTTTTTTTTTTTTTTTAATGAGAATGTTACTGATTTTTTTGTTCTGTTTTGTTGATATGCAGCTCCTAGAACACCTTCAAAGAACTCTAGTACAAGTTGAAGGATGAAACACTAATTCTTGGAGTGACAGTTGCTGTACAGTAGAGACATCAGGCTATTATGGTTTCATTTTAATACAAGTCCCATTTGTTTTTGTGGGAGAGTTTTGATTAGAAATATAGATTGTTAGTAAATAAAAGATCCTTAGCGGCCTGTAATTACCAGAAGTTGCAGTGTAGTTCTAATCTAATGCATGTCAATTGTTTCTGGACATCTTTTAAATTTAATGTTCAATCAAATTTTCCTATTACAACTTATAGTTAAGAGAACTGGAAACAATATTAAATCTAAGGAAGCAGAAGGGATTTATTGATTTGTGCTTTGTAACTTCAATAAAACTGAGTGAATCTTAAAGTACTTGGAAACTTGGTCCCATGTGTAAGGGAACTAATTAAAAGATATTTGGAACAAAATCTAATGATGAAGGTAAATGTAAATGAACTTTAAATTCTGATTATAGATTTGATAAGTAAAGATAAAGAAGTTCATAATTTAAGATATCATATTGGTTTCAGGATCTATAGAAAAAAAAAGGTAAACATTCATCTTTAATCATATAGAACTTCCATGATATGTTTCTAGTGGATTTCATATTGATTTCAAGGCCATGAAAGGAAATTTCCTCTGTCTTTCTCTGTATATAATTACATTTCTTGTTACTGGTTCAAAAAGAAGAGATTCATCTTGTTGCTAAATACTAATAGAAATATAGAGGTCAGAGAGAGCAGCATCAGTAATATGCTTCTTCAAGAATAATCAAGAATTTACCTTGAGGAAAATTCTTTTCAACCTTCATTTGCTTCACTAAATTTCACTTTGCTATCCCCAATAAAATTTCCCTGTAAGTGAGAAAACATTGATGGATGTGGTCGATGATAAGTATGCAACAATGTGGGTTCAGCTAAGGAGAATATTAAGATGGGGCAGTAATGCAGACATTTTATGAGTTTGTCTGAGGAAATATTGATCATTGGAGTTGTATATTTCGAGGACATCCGAAGATTTGAGTATTGACATCTGAGGTGGTGAATACTCAAATGGGTTCTTATTATTTTCGTATTTTACTGTGGCTTGATCATCATGAGATTGTTAAGAATGATCCGAGCACATTCCCTGAAGCTATAAACTATACTCTTTTTGGACCACGGTTTGAGGATTGGGAGAAACTTTGAATATATGTTGAAGGGCCAGCAGAACAAATGAAATTAGTAGAGGATTTTCTTTAACATTTCTTTGCTTAATTTTTGGGGTGAAGAATTGTTTGTTTGCTTAACAAATGAAATGATGTTAAAAGAACATTTCTTTGCTTAACAAATGAAATGATGTTAAAAGAACATGATAAATGCCATTGAATTTGATACATGACTTGAATATGAATCAAACTTATTAGTTGGAATTGCTAGAATTCCGTTACTATGATCAACTTGGCAGTGACAGATGGAGATACTGTCTATCAAACTCAGAGGTGACATTGTTGTTTATCTTTCACTTCTGTCGGTTTTAATACATAATCAGATTCTTTGACAATAATTTGATTATATGGTTCAATCAATCTCTTTGTGGGATGTGGTTTTGTCCCTATTAGACCTTAATTTCTGTTTAGATATTCTCTTTGTTGGACAAGTTTTCACATCTTATCTCAATGTACTTTCTCTTGGTTGCTATAATTTGATATGATGGTTTATAT
>WYDK02000041.1:5744472-5763069 GCA_009867345.2 Toxicodendron radicans | reverse complement strand
GCTAGAATTTTGAGATGGAATTGTAGATTGAGTGGAAAAAACTAATACATCTTCGTTAAGAAGATTAGTGTAGTATGGATAATTTTGAGAATTCATAATTGTAGAATGCAAATTATTAAAATGAAGTGAAATGTTACATGTATTTATAGTGAAAAAAAATATAGCTGTTATAGTGAAAAAAAAATTATCCGTTGGATCCTTATATAAAATATAAAACTTGGGTAAAAAAACCTGTTTTTTTATTAATATAAAATAAATAAGGAGCTCGCCACTTTTATTGCCTTCTCCATTTTAGGGAGTTAAGTTGTTGCCTGTTGGAGTAGGAGACAAGCAGCTGACTCCCTATTTTAGCTAAAATCTACTTTTTAGCTCTCCCGTTGGAGCTGCTCTAAGGTTCAATTTTCTCTCTGGCCCATTGGGCTTTTGGATCTTTTTATATAGTGATTCTCATTTCCAATTTATAATACAACTTTTGGGAATTTAAAGATGTTTTATATCATGAGTTCTGACCAATATATATTTTCGAAGGGTAAAATTGTATTTTCACTTTTAATTAACAGAATTGAAAAAAGAGTAAGATTAGCTTCACAACAACTTCTCACAACAATCTCTCACAAACAACTAATCCAACAATTCCCATCACATCTCACATCAAATAAAAAAAAAAAATATGGACTTTTAGATCACATGTTGTGAGATGTTATTGTGAGAATTTGTTGTAAAGTTAGTATTATTGTTGAAAAAACACACACATACTAAGTCTTCTTAAAATGTTTGTTCTAGGCCCTATAATGATAAATATTTTATTTTGAATATTGTTATATTTACAACTAAGTCATACAACCAGACAAAAAAATATGATAGAGTAATCATTTTCATGAATTTTATGTAATTTTTGTCTGGTTGTATGTCTGATTTGTATGATTCAGTTGTAAGCATCTCATTTCTCTTTTACTTTTTTGTTTCTTTACAAATTGTGAAGATTTGGGATGTTTTTGCTAGATTTTGAAAATTGCGTAGTTGACTGTTGATGAAATATCTTAGGGGCAAAATGTTTTTAGCTCGTATACTAAAGGTCAACATACAACCTAAAGTTGGCAAGGTAACATCCTATGCTAGTGGAGGCATGAAACGTTTTTGTTTGTTTAAAAAGAAATAGAAAAGATTGAACTAAGGAGACGTTTGGTTTAGGAAATATTATATTAATGAGAAGATAGATACCTTTGAAAGATTATGAGAATGTTATGAAAATGTATTTGGGCAAGTTAGAATAAATGAGTGGGTATGTTTAATTGATACGTTTGGTTGAGAGGATAAATTGGTGGGTATATTATATAGATTACTAAATTGCCCTCATTTTTAAATATTAATATAATATTATTTTATTTATTATATTTTTATATCTCTTTTTAAACCCCATACATTTCAAATTCAACAAAAACACCCTAACCAATAAAAGTTTTTTTTTAAACAAACACCACCCCTCCCAAGGCCAGATTGGCGTCCGACGACCAATAGTGGCAGTGGTGGCAGCAGTAGTGGCAGGGTTGGGTGGTGGAAGTAAATTATTTTCAGGCTAAAGACATTTTTGTCCAAAAGTGTTAATAATTAAGGACAAAATTGTACTAAAATATTCTTGTAAATTGTTTAAATAATAAGGACATTTTTATCCTAAAGTTTTATTAATCAAAGATAAAATTATAACAAAAATAAGATTAACAAGTAATCTTAAAACACCATAGAAAATGATATTCTAAGATTACTACCTATATAACTAATAGTAATTACTATTGATTATGTAAGATTACCAGAATTTTATATTACTTGACAACCAAACATGATAATGCAAGTAATATAAGATGACATAACCTCAGTAATGGGGGATAAACCCCAACCAAACGTCTCCTAAAAGTAATATTGGATAATGGTATGCTTCATGCTTGTTGTTGATGCTATGATTTGCACCAACGAAAAGTATGCATAATTCGTGGTGGAATCTACTAAGTAAGAGTTTGTATGAAACTCGTGATTCTATTGCTAGATCAATGGATGAATAAAAAATCAAACAATAACATAAGTAAAAACTTTTTTAAGTGATTCGGATGCTAGGTGCAAATCCTACGTCCACTGTGTTGTATTGTTTTTTGTGTTTACAATTGCAGCTATTCAAAGTTTTACGAGAAGTTTTTTTTTCTGGATCTCCTTATTAGGGTAAAACATCAGCTTATATACGGTTACAATGATAAACTTCTAAATAAAGTTAATCTAAAATAGCATGACACGTGACACGAATCCATGCTTGAGGGATTTGATGCACAACACTTGTCGAGTTGATTAGATTGGCCTTTACGAAATTGTAAAATCTGGAATCAAAGCATATAAGTTTTTAGAGTGAACGACATTTACCCACCCAAGGTTTGACGAATCTACAAGTTCCACCCATGGTTTCATAAATTGCATATTTCCACCCTTAAATTAACCCTGTTAATGACTTTTGACTTGCAGAAAGTGCTATTACTATACTGCCCTTCACTTTTGATTACACCGCCACCCAGCCACCATCACCATTATTTTATTTTATTTTATTTTTTTAATCTTCTTCACCACCCCCGTCACTCACCGTCACCACCTCTTCCCCTTATTTCTTTCATCACCACCCGTCACTAACCATCACCATCCAGCCACCACCACCCCGAGGTCACTACCACCGCCACCAAACAACCACCACAAACCACCACCAAATCAGTAACAAATACAGGCACAAACCCACTCAAAAGCCACCACAAATCCACCAAAAAACCCACATACAAACCCACCCAAAAGCCACCACTATTCCACCAAAAAATATTGAATATGTGTTTTAGATTTCGTTTTTGGCATGAATAATTTTTAGGATTTGCTTATTAAATGTGATGAGATTTTTAAGGGAACTTTTATTGAAGGATGCATGTGTGGAAGGATGATGAAGAAGATGAGCTTACATGATGATGGACGAGAAGATGAAGACGAGAGGAGTGGGAGATGAAGAAGAAGAAGAAGAAGAAGAAGAAGAAGAAGAAGAAGAATGGGTGGGACGGTTGTGGTGGTGGTTTAGAATGGGGTGGGTTCAAGTTCAATGACCATTTTACCTTTTATCCTTTAAATTAAATAATTTTCTGTTAATTTAAGGTGGGAATATGCAATTTATGAAACCATGGGTGGAAACTTGTAGTTTCACCAAACCTTGGGTGGGTAAATGTTGTTTACTCAAGTTTTTATTATCCAGAGAGAATTTGTTAATGTGATTGTGAGCATCGACTAAACGTTCACGAGCTATGATGATAAAGCCAAAGACATCTTGTTTCGCCTTATCCGGAACATCCTAAAACCTCTCTGCTCTCATTTTGTATGGCTCTAATTTCATTGCAAAGCAAAAACAATTTTCATGCTCCCACCTCAAATTCGACAAACCCAATTGTGCTGTTGTTGCCTGCCTTGTCACAATCGCTTAGTGAGAGATAAAGTTGTCCACTTACCATTTTTTCTATCTTTTTCTTGTTTGACAATTGAAAATCTTCTGCTACATATGGTTAAAATTGAGTAAAACAGAGACTGAAACTCTAAGTTTAGATATTAATTTCATTAAAGTTGAAGATTAGTTTCCCCACTTTCCAAGAATTAGCCAATTCACTTGTTTTCTACAGTTGAAATTCCCGAGAAAGCTTTCAGTTTTATAGTACATGCAATGCACGTTTAAGATTCCCCTGTTTGCTACTTGTCTTTTCTTCTCTGCGCTTTCAAATTTATTCGACGGGGAATTTTTTTTTTTCTATTGATAAACTTTGCCCTGTTGAACCATTGGATCCAAGGGCTCCAGATAAACTGAAAAAAGATTGGTCAAGAACTGTATATTTTCCTTATAAATTGGGTATTAGAGATAATATAATATCGGATATGCATGTGACATGAGATAATATAAATGTATTATAGAAAGTTTAAATATAAGTTTTATTTTAGTATTTTAGTTTTTTTTTTTGGAAACATATAGAGTGGATCAGACAAAGCCAAAGTCAAGAAGTCGATATAGTAAAAGGCTAAAAGCACTTCTCTACTTTCTAAATAACTTTTGTTTGTTTATGGAGTGGCTAGTGGTAACACAAGGAGAGAAATATTGAAATAACAGTATATTTTGGTTAGATAACTGATCACTTTGGTGGGGTTGTTGAGGCGTGCCGAAATCGTAATCTTGTACATTAAAAAGTCACTGCTTTAGCGTTATATTAACATTTCGTCAAAATAGTCAAAGAAATTTGTAATCTTGAACATACAGGACTCCGCTTTTTCAGTTTCATTAACCATTTCTTTCAAAGTTTCAAACTTGACGAGTTTTGGTTTGGTGGGTTGATTTTATTTAATAGCTGGATTTGAGGTTTGTTCTTGCTGGGGTTGGTGAGTTATTGTGAAGAAGGAGATGGGTTCCTATGGAAAGCTTGCGAGGAGGGCTGTGGAGACTGAGATGCCGATCATGGTTCAGGTTTTTTATTCATAACTTAATCTGGGTTGTCTTTGTTTTGTCAATTTATGAAATTTCAGCTTCCATATGTATGCATTTATCGTATGGGATGAAGAGCTTTGATGGTGTATACAAGAAAGTGTTTATTGATTCGGTAACCGTTTTGGATTGTTTAATGTTATTGCTCGGTTTGTTTATGGATTCAATATTTACATGAATATGTGTGTATATTTATCATATTGTATAGTGGGTGGAGAGAGCTTTGATGGTGCATAGAAGAAAGAGAGTGTTGTTTTTGATAGTGAAAGTGGGTTTCTGTTTTTGTTTTCTCAGATACAGGAATTGATCCGAGGAGCAAAAGATGCCGTGTCTTTGGCTCAGGTATGCTGTATTGTTTTGTTTTTTGTATTGAGAAATGGGGAGTAAATGGTCTCTTTCCTTTCTCCAATGTCTAATTGTTAAATTACTTTGATTATTTGGCCATCAAGGTGTTGAGAAATAAGAAAAATGGTTTTCTTTATCTTCCAATGGGTTTAATGCTGGCTTTTGTGAAACTTCAGATGTTGAAACTTTAGAAGTTGACTGATGTGCTTTCCTTATAATTTTGCTTAGGAGGCACATAAGAAGAGAAATGGCATTTGCACGAGATGAGAATGCAATTTTGAAATCCTAATTGAATGTGTTTCCAAAATGTACTTTTAAAGCGGCGGTGAAAACATGACTAGTGTTTTAGGGAACATTGTCCAAGTTATCAAACCTTAGTCAAGTTGTCCAACTTGCTTAACTTGAGACTGTAACTTTTACTATTTATTCATCAAGGCATCAAGCCCAAATTCACCGGATTTTGGGATTTTTGTAGGAGTGTCAAGTTTATCTGCAAATGAGCTTGAGGATTAAAGTCTTGGTTATAGTATTACATAAAACTAGAATATCTGGTTTCTGATATGCGTGTTCATTTATAAGAGTTTTTAGTTATTTTGTTGGTTTAATATCACTTAAGCCTGTTGTAGGTGGTTTGTGACCCTTGTTTTCTTTTGACCTATAAGATTTTCTATTGTAAGATATCAAGCATCTTACCCTTTGATAATGTTCTGTAGGGGGTCGTTTACTGGCAGCCGCCCAAAAAGGCATTAGACAAGGTGAAAGAACTTGTATGGGAGCCTTCAGTTAGTAAATATGGTGCTGATGAAGGTCTTCCTGAACTAAGGGCAGCATTGACTAAAAAGGTATACCTTCGAAGTATTTAGTAAAATTTTCCCATTGAGAATCTAAGTGGTCTGATTGTCGGTATCCGATAAGGTGAAGCTTTGGAAGACTGAGATACTAGGGTCCTTATTTGCTGCTGCTTTGGAAAATTTACAATTATGTCATAGTGGGTGTTTCATGTGTTAGTATGATGGTAACTTCTGGTAAATCATACTGATCTAATTCTGTTCTACTAAGGGCTGTAATTATGATGGATTTGGTTTGTTTTGAATGCCAATCCAATCCAATTCTCAAGGGTGGTCTGTCATGTCTTAATTTGAAATCTGCATTCTTCTCTAGCTCGTGACTGGAAATCAATAAAAATCTTGTAAACTAATTATTTTTCCTTTGTATTGCAGTTGCAACAGGAAAATAACTTGCATAAATCTTCAGTGATGGTTACTGCAGGTGCAAATCAGGTGACTGAAATCAGAGTCTAGAATTCATGTTGATTATTCTCATTGAGGGAGTGTAAGAATTTAATATGAGAATTGAATCAATTGATAAATACTTCAAGTTTAGAAGGATACTATATTTTAATTTAGTCGTTAAAATATATGCTCTAGTCAACTCTTTTCATCTCTTAACTGCAGCAATAAGGAGGATAAGGGCCAATTTGTGCAACTTAGTGTCAGAGTTGTTATATTTCACCTTCTCTTGATGCCTTACTGCTACCAGCTTAATGTGCTTAATTCTTCTGTATTCTCAGTATTCTTTTTGCATTCAGAGTCTTTTTATCATCTTATAGATTAAAGTTATACTATTATCCCTGCCTCCAAGCAGAGCAATATAAGCTCTTCAAATGACTATATGTTGCTATTGAGCTAATATTTGAATTCTATGATTAATTGGTAGGGATAGTTCTAAATGCTGTGGAGACTGAAATATAAAATGAATACAGCAGGTCTTCTGCGATTTATTTAAGATTTCTACTCAGTAAATTTTGTTCATTGATGTCCTTTCCCCCCTCACTGTGCAAATCATCTGGTTACATTACATCCTCTGAAGCAATTTTCTAGATCAAACACTGAATTTTGGATATAACAAAGATGATAATTATACTGCCTGTGTTGAATTATTGTTTTACGTTTTGTACTTCAGTTCCTCATTCTTGGGGCACATTGAGATGAATTATAAGTTTCACTAAAAAATAATCATATTTTTGTTTCTCTGTCATGGCTAAATGCATGAATTCCTAGATGTTTTTGAAATATATGATGTAATTTAACCAATCTAATGGCAGGCATTTGTGAACATTGTTCTTACGTTATGTGATGCGGGGGATTCTGTAGTTATGTTTGCTCCATACTATTTCAATGCCTACATGTCCTTCCAGATGACCGGCATCACTAATATTCTGGTTGGTCCTGGTAATCCAAAGACACTTTATCCTGATGCAGGTGAGAAGCTTCAGAAAGTTGTTCATTTTATACTATGTAATTCTGCAGCTGCATTTGTTTTTGGAAGTGACAATGTGGTATCTTAGATCTAAATTTTTGTTATTTTGTCAGATAACCTCATTTCTGGTCTCCTTTAATCTTCTATTGTCGCCATGCAATTGATTATAGTGAAATTATGACATGTTGGAGTTGGACTTTGTGGAGCCTTCAATTTTTTCTAAAATGGGTGTCAAAGTACCAATTGATATTTTGTTTACTGAATTATGACATGTTAAACTCATCAAAAGGTTTTGCTTTCAGTGCATGCATAATACTACACATAAAATATTATTGATTGAAATGGCATTGCAGGATTAATGTGTATTTAACACAAGCCATATCTCTATTCATTTTCTTCCTGCCTAACGTGCCTCTGTTCAGATCATTTATTAGTATGGCCTTCATTTTTCAGACTGGTTAGAGAAGACGTTGTTGGAAACTAAACCAACCCCAAAGCTTGTTACTGTTGTTAATCCTGGCAACCCATCTGGTACCTACATTCCAGAGCCTCTACTAAAGGTCTTTTTCTGTCTCTCTCTTTATGTATGCTCACACATGAAAGAATAAAAATAAATTTTATGTTTGCAGTTACCTGCAATATTTTGCACCATCTTCTGAAATTAGTGAAATGAGTAGCTGCTGACATGACATTCCTTGAGAGAGATTAATCCAGTTTTCTTTTATGGTTTCTTTCTTTTGAGCAGAGGATTTCAGATCTATGCAGAGACGCTGGAGCTTGGCTTGTGGTAGATAACACATACGAGTAAGTGTCTTCTGTTTTTGTTGCAGATGATTTGAAATAATGGTATTCTCTCATGTTATAATTTGTGTGCTGTGTTCAGTAACAAGTGGCTTGTTTGTTTCTAATAAAAAAGGGGGCCTGCAAAATGCAGATAGAGCTGTGTAGTTGGTTTACTATCAAGGATGTGTGTTTCGTATTATTAGACACATTGAAGTTGTTCTGGCATGGTTGCATTTGCGAAACTCATCTTGATTTAAATATGAAACTAATAAGATACAGTTTAGAGGTAGTGCGACTGAATTAATCTTCTGTTCATGCACGTATTTACTTAAACAAATCTCTTTAAAACCTGGTATTAGACAAATTGTATAAATTGGATAAATGATACAGGCCTATGCAAGTCCATCGACTACCATAAAAGATATACAGCATTAAAGGCATACAAAATTTATGAAGTGGCAGTTACTTTTGACACAATTTCTGATGCATTTTAAAGATGCTTCACCAATTATACCCTTCTATTCTCTAGACACCAAGTCTATGATTAAAAAACTTTTGATTACTATATTTGAGTCTGAACAACAATGTATGCAGGTATTTTATGTATGATGGTCTAAAACACTCGTGTATTGAAGGGAATCACATAGTCAACATCTTTTCCTTCTCAAAAGCCTACGGAATGATGGGATGGCGAGTTGGATATGTAAGTGGCAATTGAGCATCTTATGTTTATTGATATAGGGAAATCAAATTGTTTTAGGAATCGATGCATTTCTTTTTAAACTTTTGAATGGTACAGCCGGTTACTCAAAGCAAAATCATTTGATTTTCTAAAATTATGTATAAACAGTGACTATGTGACAGTGATGCTTAATATTTAGACATTTATTGATCATGAAAGATTCAAAACGATCAGTATTAGATAGCTGTTTTTACAAAATTTCTCATCAAAGACAAATCTTACCTGTAAAACTAGAAATATGCTTTCACAAACTTCATATTTTCTATGTTTTTATTTGGGGTACAAAAGTTCGTGGATCAACTCTGAGTTAAATTCTGAATATGTGCAGATAGCATACCCCTCGGAAGTGGAGGGCTTTGCAACTCAACTTCTCAAAGTTCAGGACAATATACCAATCTGTGCTTCAATAATTTCACAGCATCTTGCCCTATACTCCTTAGAAACAGGCCCGGAGTGGGTCACAGAACTGGTGAAAGATCTTGTGAAGAACAAAGAAATCATCTTAGAAGCCCTGTCACCGTTGGGAGAAGATGCTGTGAGAGGAGGAGAAGGTGCAATTTACTTGTGGGCAAGGCTTCCAGAGAAATACATTGATGACTACGAAGTTGTTCGCTGGCTTGCTCATAAGCATGGGGTGGTTGTGATCCCAGGAGGTGCATGCGGTTGTCCAGGGCATTTGAGAATCTCCTTTGGTGGGTTGCTAGAAGCTGATTGTAAATTGGCTGCCAATAGGCTGAGGACAGGGTTAGAAGAACTGGTGAAAGACGGCATGGTTCAGTAATTGTACTTCTTATTCGATTGAATATAGAAATGGTAAAATCCATAACCATTTGCCAGTTTGTGTAACTTCACAACTGGTGCATTTGAATAAGTGGAGGGTGACTGCCCCCTTCTGGAATGTTGTCTGAAATTAGAAGAAAGGTAGTCTCAGTTATATATATTGGAAAAAATGCTTCTCACAAACGCATGCATAAATTATACACAGACATATATTGGAAAAATACTCTAGTACTATTAAGATTGTGTTACTGAAAAACTTTTATTGTTCCAAAAAATTGTGTATTTTTTTTTTCAATGCCAAGTAATTTTAGAGCAAATTGCAGTACTAAGAAGATTTGCATTTCAAATTAATATACATCATATCTTAGCTTAGGTATAGATAAAAAATAATGCTCTAATATAATATTTGTGATAAATGTGTATATGAATGAATTATGAAACATAAACTAATTAATTAAGCTATTAAAACCACCATAAATCAACACAATAAACACAGGCAATTGAACACCACCAAAATCGAGGATGTTTCTGTTGTATTCAATAATTTATTACGATGTAAACAAAGAGAGACAATATTAATGCCTCTCTCCATTGTTCCTTTCATCACATTCAATTCATGAGCTTAGTTCTTCTTTACACCGGAGAACGCCTCGATGCCGACGAACTCACTGCCATAAACTGGTGGAGGCTGCTTGTTTCTTGCCATGCTTCTTAGACTTGAGAATGTTCAACTTTTGCTCAGGATCTCTGGGAGCTTCAACAGCATATGGTTGATCAACAAAAAGCTGGAACAGAGTCGGGGCCAAAACCCACGTCTGCATGCTGGAGGCTGCCAGTTTTGATAGTGCCGAATGCCGATTATTGATTTGTGACATTGTTTACTATCTCTCTTGTTGTTTACGTTTTGTTCTTTGGTGATTCATTGCACCTTTATACAGGTGTTCAATGTGGATTTAACTTGAGAAATTGCTTTCAATTAGGAAGTTATAATTGACCTTTTCTTTCTCAAACGTCAGGAAAATATATATCATTGAGAGATTCAACCAATATGATGATTGAAAAGCATTTGCATGTATTAGATCAATATGCATGCCTGTGTATAAACTTATGCATGCATTGCTGAGAAGCATTTTTCCAATATATATAATTGAGAGACTATCTTCATAATTTCAGACAATAATATTCTAGTGGGGGCAGTCACCCTCCAATTATTCAAATGCATCAGTCGTGAGAAGTTACACAATCTGGCAAATGGTTATGGATTTTACCATTTCTATATTCAATCAAATTACAAGTACTGTTACTGAGTATTTTCAGTTTTACAGGTAAGATTAATCTTTGATGAGAACACAAATTGTAAAAGCCGTCATCTAATACTGTTCATGCGGTGAGCACACTACTGTTTTGCAAAAGAATTTTTTTTTTTCACATTAGGGATGATTTTACATCAAATGTGTTATTCCAACGTAAACAAAGAGAGACCATGCATGCATCATTTAATAAAAAAAACATAGCTGTGCCTCCATTGTTTCTTCATCACATTCAAATATTTATAAGTTTTCATTCTTTCTAAGTCTTCTTCTTCTTCTTCTTTCCGCCGCCAGACAGCGCCTCGACCCCTACAAACTCACTGCCGTAAACTGGGGGAGGCTGTTTTTTCTTGCTGTGTTTGTGCTTGCCGCCCTTTGACTTGGCAAGTTTGAACTCTGGGTTACCCGCCTCGGCGCCATCATGGTGATCTGCAGCTTCAACGGCGAGGTTGATCAACAACAAGATGATCAGTGCCAAGCATGTCTTCATGCTGGACTGCTGGAAGCTGCCATGTATATTTTTGTTTATTGTTTATTTATTTATTTATTTTTTGTTTTTTTGGTGTGTTATTGAACCTTTATATAGATGTTGTATGTGAGTGTAATTAATTGGGAATTTGCTTTAAATCACGACGCTATTGACATTATCTTACGGTATTTTCAGTCAATTTTGTTATGCGAAAATTGTTTTGTGGTCAATACAATTTTATCATAGTATAGATTGAATCTTTTCAATTATACATAAATAAATCTTCATAGATATTCTAAATAAAATTTATCACTAGAAAACAAGTATTAGTAAATTTGTGGGCGTGGCGTCTCCAATGTTTAAGTCATAATATTTATTTTTTGATATCCGGGGTGTTTGAATCAGTTTACGCTTACCTTAACTAATCTTGGGATCCATACTACAAGTCCAATTGATCAAGGTAAGTCACAAATGTGATGATAGATGATCACTTGTGGCTCGGACACAAAACCTCTTGGATGACCCAATTAAAGTCTTGTCATCCTATCACAAGACAAGTGATTATGTTTAAGTCATAATTTTTTTTGGTCATTACAACTGAAACAAGAAGAGAAAAAAACAGAGAAATAATTTCTCACTCTGGAGCCCCAAAGAAGAAAATTCTTAAACAGCAAGACATAACTTCTCCTTGAGATATATATCTTGGATAGGAGGTGGACAGACCGAAACACAATTAAAAGGAAGAGAAAGCGAAAAAGCACTTTGAGCAACAACATGAGCAAGTTTGTTAGCCTCCCTTTTAACCCACTGGAACTGAACAACTGGTAAGTGGCAGGGAGATGAAGAATATCATAAATTAAGGAAGCAATCTCCCAGCGAGAAGATACTCGGTTGCAAGCATTGATGAGATCTTTGCAATCAAATTCAACAATAATATTCATCATGCCTAAGTTAGAGGCTAAAGTCAATGCTTCCCTAAGAGCCATAGCTTCTGCCACTAAAACAGAATAAATGCGAAGTCTTTGTTGCATGGCCTGGCACAATTAGCCCATTGTTATCTCGGACTACCACTTTGATGGCTCCTACCTGGGAAGAATTCATAAAAGCTGCATCACAGTTAATTTTTAACCAACCAAGAGGGGGAGAAGACCAAGTCATGGTTGGTATCACTTGAGGAGAAGAGCCAGGGGGCTTGTCAATTTGAGGCAAAGAAAAATTTGCATGCAAAGACTTTATCCAATGCATTGCCTTCAGGTGGGGTTGATTTTTCTCCCTTAAAAACAACTTCATTCCTCATTTTCCAGATTATCTAGCACAAGTTGGCAATACCCGCCTTTGTTAACTCTGAATTTTTGAGGGACTCATTCAGTAACAAAAATTTGCTTAAAAGCCAATCTTCAAACCTAGACACTACAATATTTCGGACATCCCCTTGAAGCTCCAAAGCAAACCAAACTGGATGCGTCCAGCTACAGCCTAAGAACATGTGTTCCACGTTTTCCACATGGCTAAAGCAAATAGGGCAAGTGGGATCCGAGAAGCATTTTCGCTTGAAAAGATTTTCTCTAGTCGTTAAAGCATTATGACAGGCTTGCCAGAGAAAAACCTTGATTCTAAGGAGAGTTTTGAGGTTCCAAATTTCTTTCCACAACCCGGGGTCAATAGATTGAGAGATAGAACACTGGTGCAAAGGAACCAAAGAGGTTGTCTCCGGAGACTAATAAAAACCAGATCTGACCGAATACTCACCCGATTTTGTAAATGGCCAAACAATACAATCTGCCTCTTGGGACCAATTTACTGGGAATGCTTCTATCCGATTAGCATTCGGATTCCCAAAGGCTGAAATCAATTTTTGTTTATCCCAATTTCTGCCCAAATCTGTAAAAAGAGAATGAACCTTAGCATCAATAGAATATAAAGGCTGGATGTCTTGAAGATTGGGGGGAAGCCAATTATCTTTCATGATATGGATTTTTTTACCATTGTTAATCTGCCAAATTGCTTTATCTTGCAGAAGCTTTCTTCCAAATAGGAGGCTTTTCCAAACCCAAGATCCTTGACGTTTGCATTCAGCTTCCTAGAAATCTTTGCTTGGAAAGTAGATAGCCTTCATGATGCTAGGCCACAATGAGTCAGGATTCCTAATCGAGCGCCAGGCCTGTTTACCAAGTAAAGCTTGGTTCATTCTAAAGAAATCTCGAAACCCCAGACTGCCATCCTTCTTCCGATCGACTAATTTATGCCATCCTAGCCAATGAATTCATTTTCTCTCCTTATTCTTTTTCCACCAGAAATCGACAATGGCCATGCAAAGTTTTTTATAGAACATCTTAGGGAATTGAAAGATCGACATGGAATAGATAGGAATTGATTGCACAACAACTTTGATCAGTACCTCTTTGCCTGCTGAGGAGAGAAATTGTTCCTTCCAACCTTCAGTTTTAATTCTGACTCGGTCCATAATCCATTGTAGGGTTTGAGTTTTTGATTTACCTCAATAGGAAGGAATCCTAAGATAGTGGGAAGGAGTATCCCAGCCATGGAATCTGCCAGATTTGAGAAAATTTCTACTTCAAGGCTGCTCTAGAATTTCGGGAGAAGATTAAGCCTGATTTCTGCAAATTGATTCTTGAGCCCGAGGCTATTGAGTAAGCATTAAGAACTTCAATTGTTTCATACATTTAAGCTTCAGTAGCCTTAAGAAATAAAACCACATCATCAGCAAAAAGAAGATGGGATAAAGGAAGGGTAGAACGAGCCAGCTTGATACCACTGATTTTCTTTTCTTTTAGTTTTCGGTGGAGCATAATTGATAGGGCTTCACTTGCTAGAACAAAAAGGTACGGGGAAAGGGGATCACCCTGGCGAAGCCCCCTCTGAGGATAAAAAATTGGGCCTAAATTCCCATTGAATTTAATAGAAAAGGAAATTGATGTGGCATAGTACATAACCCTTTGAATCCACAAATCACAAAAGCCAAAAGCTTTTAACACCTCTTGCAAGAAATCCCACTCCAACCGATCTCCAACCGATCATAAGCCTTACTCATATCCAACTTCACAACAACATCACCATCCTTTCAGTTTCTGTTTTTTCGCATGTAGTGGAAAACCTCCTGGACAATTGTGATATTGTCTTGGATCAACCTACCTTGAAGGAAAACGCTTTGGTTTTGAGGCACTAGGTTGTTCATATGAGGCTTAAGCCGATTAGCAAGGACTTTAGCAATGATTTTGTACATAAAATTTGCACAACTTATAGGCCTGAACTGACTCATGAATTCAGGATTATCCACCTTTGGAACTAATGCTAAAAAAGTAGAATTAATTTAAGGAGGAAAATATCCTGATTCCATGAATTGGGTAACAACTTTGAAGACTTCATTCTTTATAATATGCCAGAATTTGTGATAAAATAAGCCGCAAAAACCATCAAAACCTGGAGATTTGCAAGCCCCTAAGTTAAAGACAACCTGTTCTACTCCAGTTTCAGAAATTGGGAGAGTAAGCTTAGCATTGATGGTAGGAGTGATACATACTGGAATGAGATTAGCTACTGATGATACATCCCGGTGAGTTGTAGATCAAAATAAGTTAGAGAAATAGTTTTGAACGTTGTCACTTATCTACCTTGGATTGTCCTCCCAATCGCCATTCTCATTTTTAAGTCTGTAAATGCGATTCTGACATCTACGATGTGCCACTGAAGCATGAAAAAACTTTGAATTTGTATCTCTATAACGCAACCACTTGATCTTCGCTCTGGCTCCCCAGTACTTTTCTTCCTGGACCCAAAGTTTACAAATCTCTTGTTCAACCTTTTTAATATCTTGAAACCTAGTAGTTGTCTGAGCATAATGAAGGCATTTTAGTGTCTTTTTAAGGTGCATGATTTCTTTTTGAGCGTGCTTGAACGTTGCATTATGCCAGGATTCTAGCTTCAATTTACTCTGCTGGAGACAATTTAAGATATTAGTCCAGACATCTCTTTCTTCAGACCCCTGCCAAGTGTCCTGCACCACCAAGTTACAATCCTCTGAGTCAATCCAGAAGTGTTCAAAACGAAATATTTTGTGTCGTTTAGGATTTGGATTAAAGGTATTCCAATCAAAGGACCATGGTCAGAGGACAATGGAGGATTAATCGTTAAATAAGCATTTGGGTAAATTTGCCTCCAATGCCAATTGACTAAACCCCTGTCAAATTTTTCTCTCACCATCACTGGTCCCTCTCGGTTATTCAAAATTGCATCCATGTGTAGTATAATCGCTAAGCTCAGCTAGATACATAAAATCCTTAAAATCTATAATATGGTTAGGGTCGCTGGTAGGCCTGCATACGAGCTGAGCTGAGCCGAACACTCAGGTGTTCGAAGCTCGGCTCGTGATAATATGAGCAACTAGAGCTTGTCGAATATCAAAATTTGAGGCTCGAGCTCGACTTGTATAAAGATATATTAATAAAATTCCAAAATTCAAATTCAAATTATGAGACGTACAATTCCTGCCTTACACACATTATAAACCATGCATACAATTTTTTCACAATTCATGAATAACAAATGCATCAAAATAACATCAAGTCATCAACCAACATAATACAAATATTTTAACAATCAACTTAGTACAAAAAAAAATTGTAATGTTAAACCTCCATAAAAACAACTAGCAAACACCAACTAACATCCATGATCCATCATACATAAAAAACTATAATTATCCATCAAAGAATCAGCAAAGACCAACTACCTCCATGATCCATTGAACATACATACTATAATTATCCATCAAACCTCCATCAAAAAACCAATAAACACCAACTAACATCCATGATCCATCAAACATACAAAGTATTTTATGGTATGGGCAGCCGAATCTCCTCTTGCTTATCCGGTTTCTAGTTCACAGCAAGGGAAAGAAAGATTAAGTTATAAATTGAAAATAAATATTAATTTAAGCACTTATAAAACTGAAATTAAATTCCAAAGAAACTTATATAACTTATTGAAACTTACTTTGTGGCATTTCTTAACTCTATTCAGATTGCGACACCAATAAGATCCACAGATAAGGACTTGTACTATTTCTGGAGACAATGAAGCTCGATAACCATCAATAACTCTGCTAGCAGCACTAAATATGGGCTTTGAAGCCACTGTGGTGATCGGAATGGCTAGTATGTAATGAGTCATCCTCGATAAAATTTGATACTTCAACGTATTAACTTTCCACCACTCTAGTGCATCAAATTTTTTTGGATCTCCTTCCTTACAAATGTAGCATCCCTCCTCAAGATAACTATCTAGCTCTGATTTATCTGTTGGCAGGGTTTGAATCGTTTTAATATGTTGAGTAAATAATGCAAACCCAAACTCATTAATTGCCAGTTGTACATTCACCCCAGGATCCACAATGGTTTCAACAATGCCTTCATTTATGGAGGATTGGGTTTCATCCACCTAATATTTGTAGATTTCATACAAAGCTTATTTAACTTTGATCGTATTTGCTCGTGCTTCATCATTTTCATACATTTGAGGGAAACATAAGTCAAGCACCACCATTTTGCACCGAGGATCCATAACAACAACTACACACATCAACAAATTATATTCCCCCAATATTGATCAAACTTTTGTTTCATTTTTCGTACCATTTCCCTAATAAAATCATTTTTGTCCAATGACTTTTTATCCAACATTATCTTTACCCGTAATATTTCGCTTAAGAAAATATTTGACGTTAGATAATCACTCCCCGATATGATATTAGTGATAGTATAGAACACTTGCAAAACATCACAAACTTTTTCCACTTTCACCCACTCCTCCAGTTGTGGACAACAAGTATAATGGGGGGTCTTTCTCACGAAATCTTAGGAAGACATTTTTGAACTTAATTGCAACAGACAACATCTCGTAAGTCAAATTCCACCTAGTTCTACAATCTAGAATTAGCTTGCGGTTAGGCAAACATAGCAATTGCACAATCTTCGAGAAAATTTCGAGTTTGTTATCAGTTTGCCTAACATATGCCACACTGTCACGGCCATCTTCAATAATGTACTTGATTTCAAACAAACCATCTTGAACCATAAGGGTCAAGATATGTGCACAACACCGTACGTGAAATATTTCCCCCACAAATTAGTGGTTTGCATATTGACAAATTATCCTTCAACAACCTGATAGTCGAATCATTCGCCGAGGCATTGTCTACTGACACCGTGAACACCTTGTTTTCTATATCATATTCCTTAAGACACTTATAAATGAAATTTGAAATTTGCCCACCGGTGCAAGGAGGACGAATATAAATAAAATTGAGAACTCGTTTCTGCAATATCTAATTATCACCTATAAAGTGCCCTGTCAGCACTATATACTCAATCTTCTGATTATTGGACTTCCACAAATTAGTTGTCAAGTTAATTCTACCAACATTCTTTAACAAAGTCTTCAACCTTTTATTTTCCCTCTCATACAAACTGACACAATCATTCTTCACCGTTGTGTGACTTATCTTTTCCCACTGGGGGTTCGAATATCTCATCATAGCGCCAAATCCTTCATCTTCCACAACATTAAATGGATACTCATGCATAAGGACCCAACTAGCAACGTATTCCCTCATCTTCACCATTTCAAATTTTCCCTCGGTAAGAACTGGAATGATATCTTCAACTCCATTAATACCTACTAGCTAGAAAAAATGTTGTTGTTGCCTTTCAAATAGAATTTGACTCACACAACCTTTCAAGTGTCTATTAAGATGAGTTGTGCTTCCGCTAGCCATGATTGCAAGTTTCGTCTTACAATACATGCACTCTACCTTTTATGTATAGTCCGGTTTAATCCAATTTGCAGATGTCTTTGGTCTTTTTCTCCTTCCAAAGATGGCATCATCATGACTCTCTTCATTACCACCAGTTGGCGTTGTGGTATTGGTAGTTTCTGGGGGTGTGGCTTCATCTTGAGTGTCACTCGGAATGACTGATTGTTCACGTTGCACAGATGAAGAGGATATCTCTGTTGTACTGGAAGTGGATGTCATATCTAATTAAAACAAACAAAAATAAACCATCATCAATTTCATCCAGATTATTAGAACAATTCTATGCATGCAGACTAAATGGCGCTTAAAATAAACAAAAAGGGAAGTCAGCCTTTAGATGGAAAAGAATTTAGTTTTCTATTGGAAGTTTATGCCTTTGTAGAATTTTTATTTCATCCACCTAACATGTACCAACTCGTCCAACACAAAATACTTTTTCTTAACTCAAACTCATCTGGTAAGCAAAAAAAGTTTACAAACAGCAAAGCAATCAAGCATACAAAGCCAGATCTACATGCAAGGAACTCCACCTTTTTTCTTCCT
>WYDK02000041.1:5721102-5733365 GCA_009867345.2 Toxicodendron radicans | reverse complement strand
TATATATATATATTTGTAATATGATGTGACCATATATTATATATATGGATGTGAAAGTATATAAGAAGATATAAAGTAATATATCCAATCAATAGAATTTTCACCATACAAATCATTTCTTGTTTTGGAGGCGCTATGTAACGACGGAGTCCGACCTCACCACGTTTGAGCCACGTGAACTGCATGTGCATGCAGCAAAACTCGATAAGTCTATGTGATGTGAGAGCATGCATGCTCAAGAGTGAATATCCCATGTAATATTATCCATCCATCCATCCATCCATTAATTGGATGGTCATGTGATATCATAAGAACAAGTACTTCATCAAGATATGACCATTAATAATTTAATACGACATCATAATCTTGTTTCGATTATGTCATGTTCATAGCTACCACAAAAATAATTAACAGGAGAAAAAAAATTGAACTTTGTTTTTGTAGTGAATTTATGGACTAAAAATGAAGGGGTACAGTTGGAATTTAGAATCACAGAAGAAGCATTATATAATGGTATTGGGGACACCCATGAAATCATGTTATATGTTAAAAGAGTGATGGATGTTTTTCGGAGAGGGCCACTTGGGTCATATGTGGGACAAATAAATAAAATAAAACACAAATCTAACCACAAAATACCAAAAGAAACTTTATTACTTTTCATGGAAATGACCAAATATATATACAAGATTAAAAGCATATATTATAGGAGCACTCATTCTACTTTTATTTTTCTTCATGCTAGGACAACAATACCCTTCATAGTATAGTTGAAATTTACCTCATTTTTAAAAGAAATGATATCTAATGTTGTAGCTTTGTGGTACCACAAATGAGCCTCCATTTAAGTAAAGTTATATGGAAGTATAATTATGGGTTATAATGTTATAAAGGGTAAGGATAATGAAGGTGGGTATTGTCTTGTAGTGGGGAGGGATTAGGCCGAAGAATGAGGATAGTTGATATAGATGTTTTTCTACTTGAGGACAAGACAAAAGCACATGGAGAGAGGAGGGTCCCTACCCACTCATGGAACGCCAAACCCAACCCAACCCAATCCCAACTCCAACTCTCTTCTTTTGCTTGAGACTTGAGTTGCTTTTTCTTACAAGATACCCCCTTAGGTTTAGGTCTATTATGTATGGATCTTGCAATTTTTAAACTATTTGGATAGATTCCTTTGATTCTAACAAAAAATAAACTATATAAGGGTAAAACAGGTATATTTTATATATTATTATTATTGTTTATTAAAATTAGATTAGGTCGGCTTAATTAAGGGCAATTTCGTCTCCGTCTAAAATATGTTGTTACAAAGTTAGAATTTAGTTAACACGGTTAGTTTAAGGGGGGTATATTTTCTAGTATTTGAAAAAGGCAATGGATCTTGGCTCTATTCGACCAAAAAGATGAGGTTGGATTAAGTCTTTCTTAAGGTCTTGAATTGGAGAGGACAAGATGGTCCTTTCCTTATCTTAATTTGTTCTTTCTCTTGTCCAATATAAACACTCACTCTCCTTTTCTTTTCTTGTCTCCTTCCATCCACACTTCTCCCAACACCACTCAACACTTAAATAAAACCCACCACTCTCTCCTTAGTCTCACCCACTTTGTCACCATCTTCTCCGTCATCGTCTCCTCTTCAGACCCCCCGGACCCTCTCTTTCCTTGTACTCATTTGTGTGTCATTCAAAATTCTACTTACTTTCTAATTTCAACAATTTTATTTTATTTATTATTATTGAAACTTTCTCTATATGCCACTCAATGCCCAAATCATACCCAAAACTTCATATAATACATATATTATATATATTTGTTCATTGAATATATAATCTGATTCCATTTCTTGACTTTATCCTCTGTTTTCTCATATATATATAGCAAGTATATAGTTGTGTCCAATTAATGCTCTCCTTCCCTGTAATTAAATTCTCTCTTTATCTTAACTTTGGATATATGCATTCTAGAGAATTATAAAATGGAGAGTAATAAATGATATTTCTTTTAAATTTGACAAAACATCGGAAGTGATTTGTGAAACATTCCATTTAATATAAGAATTTTACTGTTTATGACACAGAAGATTTATATTATTAAAACAAATATGGCAAGCAAGATAAGAGTAGAAGATTACATTCTTTAAATGTTGATAGATTTTTGTTACTTACCATATTCTTTTTCTCCCTGTTTACATCTCTCTCTCTCTCTCTCTCTCTCTCTCTCTCTCTCTATATATATATATATATATATATATAGCCTACAAACCATCATGTCTCTCATTCATCTCATTTTGCCTTTCTACTTGTCATCGATCCTACGTTAGTAATATAACTACAACTTCAAGCACTCCCCACCACTTTAATTTTCCAGTCAATTTAGCCCTTAAAACTCTAAAATTCAACACAAAAAAACTCAATTCTTTTCTTCCCTTTTTCTCTCTCTCTTTATCTTGCATAGTTTTGATAGATTCCTTCTTTTCTCCTGAGAAACTTTCATTATGCCTTCAAGAATCTCTGACGCTTTTCGAGCCCACCCGGTCGACCTTCATCCCAATCACCCTGACTTTACCTCTCTTCAGGAATTGCCTGACTCCTACAAATGGACTCATCAGTTCGACGACTTCCCATCTACTCCTGTTGTTGATTCCTCCCTAATCTCCGAATCCGTCCCTGTTATTGATCTCAATGACCCTAATGCTCTTCAACTCATTGGCCATGCATGCAGAAGTTGGGGTGTTTTTCAAGTCATTAATCACGGCATCCCCACTTCCATTCTTCACCAAACTGAGTCCACTGCTAAAACTCTTTTCTCTTTACCTCTCGAACAAAAACTCAAAGCTTCTCGATCACCTGATGCCGTTTCCGGGTACGGCTTAGCGAGAATTTCTCCATTCTTCTCTAAGCTCATGTGGTATGAAGGGTTCACTGTCTTTGGGTCACCTCTCGATCATTTTCGTCAACTTTGGCCCCGAGATTATACCAAACACTGGTAATAATATTAATCACACTTGTGTTTTCATGCACGTGTAAACTTAATTTCATTTTTTTTTTGCATTTTAATTTGGTGATGAATTGATAATGGCAGTTTAACTGTTTATCGCAACATTCAAAAACACAAAAAAAAAAACCCATTTGCTTTCCTTAATGCAACTAGCAAAGATTATAATGAAAGCAATATTGGACCCACTATGGAGATTTTGGAGAGATTGTCCCAAGAAAGAAAATCCAGTGTCTTACTGTTTACTTTCTTTTAAATCCATAATAATAGCATCTTCACTATTTCATACAGTGTTTTGATTTTACAGAGTTTCTTTCTTTCCCTCTTTTTGTTTTCTTGATCAGTGATGTCATAGAAGAATATGAGAAAGAGATGAAAAAGCTAGCGGCAAAATTAATGTGGTTAACGCTGGGTTCATTGGGCATAACCAAAGACGATTTTGAATGGGCTGGGCCTAATGGTGATTTTGCAGATGCTACTTCGGCTTCCCAACTGAATTATTACCCGGCGTGTCCTGATCCGGACAAGGCCATGGGTCTTGCTGCCCATACTGATTCCACCATTCTCACTATCCTCTACCAGAACAGCATCAGTGGGTTGCAGGTCATGAAAGAAGGTGTCGGATGGGTCACTGTCCCGCCCATCCCGGGCGGGCTTGTGGTTAATGTAGGCGATTTACTTCACATATTATCAAACGGGTTATATCCGAGTGTTCTCCACCGGGCTATGGTGAACCGAACCAAGAATAGGATATCCATTGCATGCCTATATGGGCCGCCCGCCAATGTCCAAATCTCGCCATTGCCAAAGCTAGTAAGCCCAAGTCAACCTCCTCTCTACCGGGCAATTACTTGGAGTGAATATCTTGGCACTAAAGCAAAAATTTTCAACGAAGCACTCTCATCAGTAAGGATTTGCAGTCCTCTAAATGGGGTAAATGATCATAATAATAGCGTAAAAGTGGGCTAGCTAGATAATCAAATTCTTTGATTGTCTTTTCAATAATTTGATTGGTTTGCCATGTTATGGGGACTCAAAAAAAAAAAAAAAAAAAATTTATTTAGTTCCCATTAAAAGGGCCAAGTGGATATAATAAGTTATAATAAATCCTGAATATTTAAATGCAGACAAATTAGCCTCTATTGTGTCTTTTGTCTTTGTGTTGAAAGAGATATATGGCCATTTGAATGTTAACAATAAGGACACAAGAAACAACAATCTTTTTTGCCCTGGATATGAAAGGAAGACAGTAATCAAGATAAAAACGTTTGAATAATATATATGAAAGGGTTTTATAACAACACTATAATGGCTCCAATTGTTCCTTTCTAATTGCTACAATATCGATAGCGAATTGGACAAATAATATGAGGCTATAAAAGAATAGTCACTCTCTTTTATTAGTCTCCAAAGATTGATCAATCAAAGGGGTTTTGCTATTATTATTATTATTATTATTATTGTGGAGACAATGTTCTGAAAAATGAATGATGATATTGCCTCTGTAACCACGTGCACCTCGACATTGCTTTGCCATTCTCACTGCCCTACCTTATGATGTGGGCGAGGCAGTTTTTACCGTTTCTCATTTGTTTCTTTCTGCTTTTTCAATGTTGTTGGTAAGTCGCATCCAAGGAATCCATTTCAAACTCGTCCTTTAGTTTCTTTCTCAATTTCATCGCTAGATTAACTTTTATGCCTCAAGCACATATACCCTTTTATTAAAAATGTAATTTAACTACGATATCACCACCGGAAAACCCGACACTGGAACTCCGACAATGATGCGGCCTCGACCATTTACTTTCTAATGCGGTGGCGTATACACAATAACTGGTGGTGTATATATAGAACTGACATTGACTTTCTGATGAACAAGTTTAGATCATGTGGGTTTTACTTGATTGATCTAATAACGAGAATGTATATTTTATTTTTTAGACATAATTTAAACTTTATTATATAAAAAGCTTGTAATTGTGGCTAACTTAATTTTAATTAATCAAGCTGGTTTGTTCGTGGGAAATATCTCAATCAATCTTTGGAGTCAAATCAAATAACAACTTGCTTGGAGATGATTTAATGAATAAGATGTTTTATATGAATTGCAATACCATTAAATATGAATAAATTATGATGATTTCAGCTCATCTCTTCAACTTTCATAATCACTTTGACACTAAAATCTCAACTTCAATAAAAGCGATCGAATTTAAAGTAAATTAATTTTAGAAATGGGAATCTTTTTTGGTGTCTGACGCTGCTTTTAATTATTTAATTAGTAAGTCTAATTACATTATCACATCGTGCAGTTGCTCTTTCGTTTTCAAAGAATTTAATCAGATACCCTCCACAGTTTAACAAAGTAATCCCGTATATATTTGTCTTATTGTACTGAATTTCTTTGCAACGTAAATGTCTTTTCAAATGATTAATTACTTTTATAAACCTAAATTTACTCCAGAGTCGCCCTCTCATTGTCATCATCAGCTTGACAAAAAATATACATATCACTTCACCTATATATATATTAAGCTTACTTTTAGGCATAAGACAGTAACAATTATTCAACCTAATTATATATAATTAGAAGATGGATTAATTTAACGTTTAGATTACTGTCATTATGTTTCCCATCCCCCTTCAAAAACTGCACTTAGCTGCAACCTGGGGGACTTCAAAGATTAAACACTGTTTTGTAACATCTTTTATTTATTTATTAATTATGATTTTGAAAGTTGCATAATTCATTCTCAACTTAATAGTGAAACAATAAATCTTTCAGTACTGGTAAAAGAATAGTTACTGGCTAGTTACTGTTTCTTCGGAGTTTGAACGGTTGTACTATAATTACTGAGGAAATTAGCTTTAGTTAATCTTGTTTGGATTGTATTTTGGATATAATTCTTCATTTTTCAAAACAAAAGATACAAATAAATAGTTCAGTTAGATAGATCTCTCAAACAATATATATATAATCTTGTTTCTTGCTATTTCATTATATTTAAAATTTGTTTTTTTTTTTTTTTATATTTGTAAATCAAATGCTCATAATTGATTTATGTTCTTATTCCAACTTTAATTTAGTTAATCATTTATGTATGCTTAATTAATATTCAGAAAACTGAGTTCATAGTTCATGTTGATATTGACCTCCATGAATCAATGTTAATATTTAGCATGCAGAACTTTAATTAATATTCTGCTACACACATTTTCCGGTTGTTCTTCACAGACAATAATTTTTTTTTGTTTGAGAAACCTCCTGAACACATAAACTATTAGTAATTTCAGGTATAAAAGAGATCGACGAAGGGAAATCTCGATCAAATTCATGAAAATGATTTGATCGGTAGGTAACATGTTTCATTAATTCATTTGATCATCTATCAAATATATGATCAGTCTCTAAAGGACAATGAGGGTTCAGCCTCGTACAATTTTTTCCTAGTGATGGCAGGGTTTCTTTCTCTCTCTTTTTTTTTTTTTTTCCTTCTATGTTTGTTTGTGCTTTGATTGGATGTTTTTGAATTAAATCAAATGTATCTCTTTCATATATAAGATAAGAACCGGAATGAAAATTCATTACAGTCCGCTAATATATATATATATACAACGTATTGTCAAACCGTTGAAATGGATTATCAGTTAGAAAAAGAAAGAAATGAAGGTCGAAACAGTTGGAGATAAGGTAACATAAAGTCTAACTGCTTCGCTGTTTTTATACAACATATCTCAATTGATGCCTAAATAATCAAAGAAATTTTGGCTCAAAATTAAAGGTGCTACAAGGACACCGACAAAGAACAAAAGTTATATGAGACCGATCACCAATTTTTAAATTCATAAAGTCCTTGATTGTGTAGAACAGCAGAAAAAAAGATAGATTAACTTCTTTTTCATTGCAGATTGTGTGGCCGATTTCTATATAATTAACAAGTATATAAAGATAAAACTCTATTTAAACTAACACATCCATGCATGCACCCAAAGTTAATTAACTTGTTGTTTATTTGATTTAAAAGACAAGTGGATTAAGATGTAGAACACATCAACTGATTCAATAATAATTAAATATAGAATCTAATTGGGGACCCTTAAATCTATGAGTGATTCTTTGAAACCACAATTAATGAAAATCTTAGAGTTGAGTACAATTTCGTTGACAATTAAGAGACAAAATGCCAAAAACGCTGCAACTCTATTTGATAAAAAGTTCAAGCACATGATTGGACAAGAAAATCAGTCACTCCAGTTTCTTTCAATCTCCAATGCATCAGTCAATCCAAATTCGTCAGTCTTTCAATCAGTTTCCATTAAATTAAATTAATCTGTCATAATTCCCGGCTCTAATCACTCTAATTAAGATAAAAAGGAAAGAGATGTGTAAGTAATCGAACTCAAATCTTCCAAATTATGGTAGTTAAGTTATTATATGATTATGAAGGATTTCATTGTACTGGCCTTATATTTCACATCATAATAGCTGTCTTACATAAAAAACATAATCGTTTTGGAAGTCAAATGAAAATACACCCATATATTCTGCAATGATTTAGTTTACAATAATGCATGGTTTACAATAACAATAATGAATGAAATAAGAATGATGTGACTTTAATTAATATCCAAAGCATAATAATATATGCTTACATAAAAACTCGATTATTATATATATATATATGTATAATTGCCTTGTATGTTTCCATTTCAAGTCTCTTTTTTTTTTTTTTAGATAAACCTGATAATTGTATAAAAAAGAATAAAAGAATTACAAGTTTCTTGCTTTACGAGCATTTGATACACCTGTCAAAGAAAACAAGTGAAATTGCAGATCATATGATCAAGGGTATATTCTTTTTATTAGAATGAATAGTGTGATATTGATACTAAAATAATTTTGGTATTCGAGTAGAATAACATTTAATGTATAAAAGTAATAATAATCTTCTTCTCAGAATATAATACAATGTTTCCACTTCAGCTCATGCAAGGATACAAAATATTTCCTGGTTGATTAACTTTCAGTGTTGGAAAATTTTCTAATTGTGGGTTAACATTAATGATATTTTGTTTTAATAAAACCAGGTTATTGCATAGTCCTAAGAGATATTTTTGCTGGACTTAATGTGATAATAAATTATAATTCAATACACTTCATTAATAAATAATCTAAGTGGACAATAAAGTGTAGTCTTTAGGGTTTTATTGGACCCGTGATGAGAGAAACTAGTAAAACGTTATATATTAGCTAGTTCCCTTTTCCAAAACTAATGATCGTATGCTTCACCCATTTGAATGTCCATTTGAAAGTTGTCATTAAGTGTAGTTTCATGAGAGAAAAACTGATTTAACAAATGTTGCACACATTATGCTTAGACATATATTTCTAAAATCCTAAATTTGTTAATTTAGTATTATATTATCTATACTTGATCATTATTTGGGTATTGAATTTATGTTTTATTTTTTTAATTCTTATGGATACAAATAAATAATAGATTTACATTAGAGAATAGAGATGTAAGTATATGTCAGAAAATATATATGAATATTTAGTGCAATTATATATGTTATCCCTGATAGACACTCTTTTCAACATATGTATGCTTACCAGTCAAAGTCCACAATCATTTATTTTTAGGGATCGGAACAGGCACGCAGAACAAGCTAAATCATTATCGATTTCCTGTATCATTTAGTTCCTGGGAATGGCTCACAATACGAGCTAAACAATGATATAATTAATTTATTTAATTAGTGTGCATGTACCAATCGTAAAATACTAACAATAAGCAAAATAAAGAATAAATCTGCCCCTCTAATGAGCATTCCGGGGCCGGAGCCGGACACGAAATTTTTTATAAATCTTGGCCCCTCCCCTGTTCACATTGCAGATGCATCTATTGTATAAAAGAATTAAAGAATTTCCAGTAATGTTAAAGAATTCGTTCGATGTTAATGTTACAGAATTCATACTAATATACCGTGTAAAAACTTAAGCGGAATCAGAAAGTCAAATTCTGAAAATAAAAAGCAAACTTATAATAGAACAGTTTAAATACGATTCGATATTATTCCTTATACGGAAATACATATTTTGACTCTCAAAATGAAAACTTAACACGACATTTTTCTGCTCACTTGAAATATAAACTTAAGCCACTTCTGCACTATTATCACCACCATTTGCATCAACCAATTCATTTGGAGGAGAAGTACAAATTCTGATTGAAGACAATGCATTGTTGAAATGCTTAGCTTTGATTCCAAGGAGCTCACTCCAAGTAATGGCCCGGTACTGAGGAGGATCGCTTGGGGAAGAAGATTGCGTAAGGACGGAGATGTAGAAGTTTATTGTGGTTGACTGCCCGAAGATTTACAACAAAATTTTGGGTAGGCCGTTCCTGGACGATTTTAAGGTGGTAGATTCAGTCCGCTGCTGAGCCATTAAGTTCCCGACTGATAACGGGATCGGATTTCTCAAAGGTTCGACTGATGATGCCAATAGTTGTCACAACGCCGCTATGGCCGCGGCCACTAGATGGCCTACGATAAAAACAATGGTAATTGCAGAAGCCAACCCGTACATCCCAAACATTGGGCCGCTTGAGAACACAATTGATCCTCGTCTTCATAAGGAATACCCCACAACAGGCGCTACTGAAGAGCTGCGGGATATGTCAATTAGTGATAAAGACCCAACAAGAGTATTGAAGATTGAGAGCGGGCTGAATGAGGAACAAGCGAATAGTTTGGTTAGGTTCCTAAAAAAAATATCTAGATGTGTTCGTCTGGGTACATGCGGACATAGTGGGGATTCAACCCGATGTGATGTGCCATAGACTGAACATCGATCCTACAACAAAACTAGGAAAGAAGGTCGATGGATGCGGAGCAGTCTCAGGCACTAAAAGATGAGGTTAATAAGTTACTAAACATCAATTTCATCAGGGAAGTAAGATATCCGAATTCACTCACCAATCCAGTGTTGGTAAAAAATTTGAATGGCAAGTGGTGGACTTGCGTTGACTTTACTGATTTAAACAAAGCCTACCGAAAGATAGCTTCCCACTTCCTAGAATTGATCAGCTTGTCAATGCAATAACCAGACACGCATTGCTAAGTTTCATGGATGCATACTCGGGATACAATCAGATCCATATGTATCAGTCCAACGAGGAAAACACCTCATTCATTACTGACCGTGGCCTCTACTGTTACAAGGTAATGCCCTTTGGGCTTAAAAATGCATGGGCCACATATCAGCGGTTGGTCAAAATGATGTTCGTCGAGCAGATTGGTAAAACCATGGAGGTTTATATCGATGGCATGCTGGTCAAGTCAAAAGAGGCAGCAAATCACATCAGGCATTTGGCATAGATGTGCGAGGTCCTCAGAAAGTATTGGATCTGCTTAAACCCATTAAAATGCGCATTCGGTGTGAGTTCAGAAAAATTTTTTGGATTCATGGTAAATCAGCAGGGTGTCGAGGCTAACCCCGACAAAATTCAAGCACTGATAAACATGAAGAGCCCGTCAAAGGTCAAATAGGTTCAAAGTCTGACGGGGCAAGTGGCCGCCCTTAGCAGATTTGTTTCCAAGGCAACAAATAGGTGCTTGCCATTTTTTGAAGTGTTGAAGGGAAACAAGAAGTTCGAATGGACCAAGGAGTGTGAGAAAACATTCCAAGAGTTGAAGAAACACCTTGGTCAACCTCCTTTCCTATTAAAGACTGTTTGCGGCAGCCCCTTATCCTGTATCTGGCGGTGTCATTCTTCGCCATCAGTGCAACATTGATAAGAGAAGAAGTAGGGGTTCAATGGCCGATCTACTATGTGTGTCGACTATTGGTCGACGCAGAGACAAGATACCCAGAGATGGAGAAACTGGTTTTAGCGTTGATAACGACATCAAGGAAATTGCGGCCTTATTTTTAGGCGCATACTATCCATGTCCTAACCATCTTCCCCGTTGAGGAAAATGCTCCAAAAGCCCGAAGCCTTTGGCTAATTGATTCAGTGGTCGCTGGAGCTTAGCCAACATGATTTTAAGTACCTACCAAGAGCAGCTATCAAAGGGCAGACTTTCACCAATTTTGTTTCAAAATTCTCCTATCAGCCAGGGGAAGAAATGATACCAGTAGAACCAAACAAGGACGAGGTCATCGCCTCGAAAATAGTTGAGGTAGAGCTTAACTGGCAATGGAAGCTATATGTAGATGGTTCCTATGATGAAAACGGGGCTGAAACTGGTTTGTTATTGGAAAGCCTCGAAGGAGACAAATAATGGGTTGTTGTCAAATTTAAGTTTGCCGCATCCAATAATGAGGCGGAGTATGATGCCCTTCTGGCGGGCATTGAGCTAGCAAAAAACACGGGTGCGGAGTCACTCATTATTCTAAGTGACTCGCAGCTCGTAGTAAATCAAGTGACAGAAGAGTATCAGGCTAAAGAAGAGAGAATGACCGCCTACTTGTTGATGGTAAAACTCGAGCTAGAACCCTTCAAGAGTTTTAAAGTTCAGTAGATTCCGAGGGAACATAATTTAGTAGCCGACGCTTTAGCTCGCCTGACCTCTTCAATGAAAGATGAATCTGTAGACTCAATACCCGTGAAAATCCTGCCAAGGTCAAGTATCAGCCCAATAAAGGGAGTAATGGAAATAGTTCGCCGATACAGCTGGATGAATCAGATCAAGGTCTACTTAAAGGATAGTGAGTTGCCTGAGGATAAAAATGAGGCATGAACCTTTCAGGCAAAATTAGCCCGATATGTTCTCATAAATGATCAGTTGTATAAACGGGGATATGACACCCCGCTGCTAAAGTGTGTTGACAGAGAAGATGCGGACTACATTCTTAGGGAGATTCATGAAGGGATATGCGGGAACCACTTTGGTGGGCAAGCCCTTGCGTATAAAGTGTTGCGCTAGGTTTACTATTGGCCAACTGTATATGAAGATGCATAAGATTTTGTCCGCAAATGTGACAAGTGCCAGAGGTTCTCAGATATTCAGCCGACACCACCACAAGAAATCACACTCTAAAGAGTCTGTGGCCTAGGCCCGCTACCTTAAGGAAAAGGCGGGGTCAAGTTTCTCGTGGTGGCAGTGGATTACTTCACTAAGTGGGTGGAAGCTGAGCCTTTGGCCACAGTGACGTCAATCAGAATGAAAGACTTCGTATACAAGACATCATCTGCAGATTCGGGCTCCCTCACACTATCATAACAGACAACGGGAAACAGTTCGATAGTTAGGAG
>WYDK02000041.1:5645094-5655323 GCA_009867345.2 Toxicodendron radicans | reverse complement strand
GGTATAACGGAATATAAACTTTGGGTGGGAAAGTGTTATTTTGAAACCTTTTGGGTGGGAAAATGTTATTAAGGAAACCTTGGGTGCGACAAGTTGTTTACTCTTTTTTGAAATTGCAAAAGTTGGGTTTTAATAAATGCATATATGGAGATCACTAATCATTAGAAGATTCTTAGCTATGCTAATAGTCTTATGCAAGCAATTCTTGTTGGAGAATGGAGGAGGAAGAAGAGAGACTTTCACAATTGTTCTTGGAGATGTGTAAAATGACCACACAATGAACTTAATTATTTATAGATTTGTAAGCACCCATCAATTTGGATTATAACTTTCCATTCATACTACTTCATTTTCTGCCACACAAAATTTCCACCAATAACTATAAATGAAATACTACAACATATGGGCATCTTTTCAGCTAATTCTAATACAGCTTCAAATTTAACATGCTCTCAATCCATTGAACTAATTAAATAGAATTCATCTTTTCAAATATTGAAATGATAGTCTTAAGACTTGAGAATGTCTGCGGTAACCAATTTTGAAAACAATAATATTATGCTTACTACTGAATCATATAACCAGACAAAAAATATAAGACAAAATAGTAATTTTACATTAATTTTATACAATTTTTGTCGGATTGTATGACTCAGTAGTAAGCATAATATTACGCTTTTGAAAATAGTATCAACTAGTTAGTTTTTAGTCTTGAAATTCATTTTTTTAGTTTGAATACAAGAAATCCTTGATGCACAGTAATTGGCCACAGAACATTCGATATAAGTCATTAACCAGGAAAGAAACTAATTAGACCTTGGACAGCAATTAACAAAGAGACTGTAACACCTCATACCCACTTCCTCCATTGGGGCTTGGATTTGTTTCTTACCCACTTTCGATGGTGGGGACGTGCTCGAAACCCTTGGAAAGTGAGTAGCACAATACGTAAGAATGTAACTCTTGGAATCCCAGCGAAGGAAGTGAGTATGGAGGTTACTTAGATAACATTGCAAGCTCACCATGTTAGCGAGATTTGAAACAGAGATGAAAGGCATTTTGAGTGGCTTGATCCTCCCATTGCAACTCTTCCCACCACTGTTTTCCTCCTTCGATAACAAAATTACTTTCCCTCACACTCCTGGAATCAAGTGGAAGTTTTCTAAGCACTGGACATTCATAAACAATCATTTCCTTCAAGTGTGGGAAGGACAAGGCATCCCTACAGATGCTCTTCAACTTACGAAGATGATGCAATTTAAGTGATTGGAGTTTCGCAAACGGATTTAGATTTCCCATCATCCCCGGAACTTCTTCCAATTTTTCGACATTGATTACTTCTTCCATCACTGTACAGGATGATATCTTGATGACCTTGAGGTTCGGAGCAAGAACAAGCCATGTCAAGTCCCTCAATTTTAAGCAATAGTCTATATGAACTGTTTGAAGACTCTGGAAACTGCGAGTTTGCAGAACTTTTTGCACTTCCCTTGCATAGTTAATCTTCAGCTCTTCAAGATATTTACAATTCCAAATGCTAAGTGAGTCCAGATGCTTCATATTTGCTAAAGACAAAAAATTGATCGGCTTTGAATTCTCAAAGTAGAGAAGGCATAGAGATTGAGTACAACTCTGTAACTTGCTGAAGCTAAAAAATGTTTGCAGAGCATTGTAACTTTTTAAGCTGATGCTCAGCATATTCAAATGCTTCAAGCCAATCAATTCTTTCACCAAAAATTCACCGTCACCAGATAGAACACTATCTTGCGTTTGACACACAAAACCACAGTTGAACATTCTTAATACATGTAGCTTTGAAAATGTAGGTATCAGCTGCTGGGGAATTGTATGGAGACAATTTGTGTTCTCTAAGTTCAAACATTTAAGATTTATCAAGGCCTTTAACCCATTTGGTATCACTTTAATGGCTGTCTCTGATAGATCAAGGTGTTGTAGAGAAACCAATGTTGAAATTCCTGATGGTAACTCTCTCAGAGAATTATTATATGATAGGTTTAAAACCCTGAGAGTAGGCATGTATTGAAAGAAGCTACTCTTGATTGTTTCTAAACTGTTATAGTGAAGAAACAAAGTTTGGAGGTGAGGGGATGTAGGAATCTCTGATAGATAACCTAGTTTATTTTCCATCAATGATATTCTTCTGACATCTTTCCAGTTTTCAGCATCTGGTAATGCAGTTATTCCAATACCTGCTTGAACTAAGAAATTTTCACTCTTCTTCTCAATTTCACATGCTATCCATAAAGCCATATCTCGAAGTACATCATGCATTTTTACACAATCATCTCCATCTTCTTCCAATAAACATGCATGAAGTAGAACACCAATTATGTAATATCCTTGGTCCTGCACATCATTTATGCTATCATGATCTTTCAAAAACCCCTCACCAATCCAACAATCTATCAAATTCCTTCTAGAAATACTGTAGTCTTCAGGAAATAAACTACAGTATAAGAAACAAGATCTAATTGTATTGCTAGATAAACTATCATAACTAAACTTCAAAAGAGGATATACCTCTTTCCCCATACCTGGAAATTCAAAGGCAGATCCTCTTAAGACTTGAACTGCATATCTCCATTCTTGAGGTGTCTTCTTGTAAGCCATGGCGCGGCCAATAGTAATAAGTGCAAGTGGTAGACCACCACACTCCTTGGCCACAATTTCTGCTATCTCAGGAATATCTGGATGATTGCCAAGAGTGTCTTCCCCAACCTTCTTTTGAAATAATTTCCAAGCTTCTTCGTGTCTCAAACACTCAACTCTAAACTTCCTTTGGGTTTCCATATGACCACAAACCTCAACAAAACGAGTTGTGAAGATTACTTTGGATGTAGTTGTTGGGTTTGGAAGAGGAACACCAACTTTAGTTAAATCAACTCTCTCCCAAACATCATCCAATAACAAGACAAACTTCCTCATGCTCAAAATTTGAAAAATCTCCAAGGCTTTCTCTTCAAGGCTTTTATACTTCCACATCTCATCAAAGAGACCAAGCCTTTTCCCGATGTTTTCTTGAATTTTTTCAAGTTGCAGTTCTTTAGACACGGTTACCCAAATCACAACATCAAAACCTTCTGGACTATTGACAAATTTGTTGTTAATTTGGGTTAAAAGGGTAGTTTTCCCAACTCCCCCCATGCCATACAGGCCAAAAATACCCGCTTGGTTTCCTTCAAGGCATCTCCAAACTTCATCAAATGTTGATTCCAGGCCAACCGTTGGCTCACTAGGTCTTTCTTCCACTGCAGAGTTTGGTATTATTACCCTCTCAGCCACCACTTGGAAAGCTCCTTCACCCCTTAAAGTAGCCACAAGTTTCAGCTCTTTAACCACCTTTTTCCCGAACTTGTAGCTCGACTTGTAGTTCTTGGAACAGTAGCCTCCAAGACATAATTTCTCAATCTCTTGAGGGCTATCTCTTATCATTTCACCAACTTCAAATTCTACAGCTTGCACTCTGGACAGCCACCCTTGAACTTGGTTCAGCCGTTTCATTTGTTGTTGCTCAGCAATGATAACCCTTGTCATCACATCGTCCCTCGCTTCAGTTAACTTCTGCAGTTCAGTCTGCAAGACAACTAGATTGTCTTCGAGCTTGTACATGTATTTAGCTTTGCTAGCAGTGTAATCTTGGCAAGAAGAGAAAATGCCATCAAGTGAGATTGAGATTGAACATATGTTACCCATAATTTGTATAAGATTTGCTTGAGAGAGAAAGGAGAGTGATGAGCATAATAAAAAGGAACTTGTTCTAATTTAATGACCTGATAATTTCATTTATTTGATTGAATATCGAAGTTGCCGGCCAACACTTTGATGAATATCAAAAGTTTCCAAACCAAGAAGACTGACGTGACAAATAAGTAATAAAATTTTGTATGAACTTTCTAAGTAATTGAACCCATTGATGACTTCTTGAAACCCATAATGTTATAATATAAGTCTCCGTAGACTTTCTGTTTTGCCAATGACTTTCTTGGTCAAATCAATAGGTGGCGTATAGGGTTAGACATGACAATGTGCAGCTTCTTGAAAAAAACTAACGGAGATCAATAGAGTGAATGCTATGGTTAAAAAACTGCACTACTTTTGTTGTTTCCGGGTACCTATCTTGACAAGCAAATATTTTGAAGTTAGATCAAAACAGTTGCTAAGTTCCAGAACAACAATCCGCACTGATGCATCTTTAATCCAAATTTTTAGTTATTAACAGTACAAATAAATGACAAAACAAGTGACACCATAAATTTGGATAACAGGGGCTAACTTTTAAAGTCAAATAACACACCAGAAAAGAAGAAAGAAAAAGAATTACATACTTGTACAGTAAACAGGAAAGAATTGTTTTTTCAAACTGTGAATCCGAATGTCCATCCATGTTGATGTCACTAGTAAGGTTTTAGAAAGGGAAGATAAGCATTTTCAGCCGCTGGATTCTCCCATTTTCAGCTCTTTCCACCAGTCTCCCTGTACACTAATAACAAATTTACATTCCGTTGCATTGTTGAATGGAGTGGAAGTTTCTTCACCTTTGGACAATCGTATATAAACATTTCCTTCAGATGCCGGAAGGGCAGGGCATTCGAGTAAATGCTAGTCAAATTTGGTAGATCTTCAAATTCCAGATATTGAAGTTTTCCCAAAGGATTCAGAATGTCAATTATCATTTGAGCTTCACTCAATTTTTCAACACGGATGATCTGTTCAACAGCATCGCATCTTGTTATATATGTCGATTTTCTTGAAGTTCGGGGCATGAATAAGCCACGTTGCGTCTCTTAAATTAGAGCAACGGTTCATGCAAAACTTCACGCAGGCTGTAGAAACCATAAAATTCTTTTAGTCATTTTATCAAACATGTACACACATCATCCTCAAAATGCCCACATTTATCAAAATCCCGAAATTTAATTTTATCCAAACAAACACTACAGCTTCAAACCAGCATCAACAACCCAGAACAAAGTCTGAGAATCAACAATTTGCCTTCTTCTTCTCCAATCACTTTCCGTCAGAGTTTTTAAAGAAACAAGTAGCAATGCGATGTTCGGAAGAGACTTATAATGTTGGTGGCGCGCTTCAGTAATTTCTTGTACCTTCTTTATGGATTCGATTTCTTGTTTTCATTTTATGAAATTGAAGTAGGGGCTCCGACTTGTTTGTTAATGGCTTGGGAAAAAGTATTTACACAGCATCAATGTTAAAATGCGTATTTTCTTCATCTTTAACCCTCGAAAGCCACCCTTCTACTTGTTCCAGCCTTTCCATTTGTTGTTGACTTGTTGTTCAATGATTAATTGAATTAATTATAACACAAACTATATCGGTAACATGGATATGCTCATTCTCACCTTCAGGGAGACGCCATTTTCTAATTTTTTCTCTCGTTGTCTAAATTGCCGTGTTAGAAAAGTATCATGCATGACACATGGGTATCTCAACGGTAACGACAAATTAAGGGGTTGTGCCCGCTTTAACCCATGATCTCATGTTCGATTTTCTGTTGGAGGTAAAAGTAGTATTTTTATTCATGATTTGTTTAGAAGACTTATGGCGGTGGATTGCTGTTGTGGGATAATATCTTATGAGGATTAGTGAGATGCATATTAGAGACATAGACAAAAATGAGGTCAAAGTTGAAAGAATAATATAATTTTAAATTAAAATAAGAATAAGTTTTATATTTATAAAATTATCATTAATTAATATATTTTATAACTGTCTTCGACGAGATTTCATTTTTTGAAACTACACTGTATAATGACTTCATTATCAATACTATCAAATGCATATTTCTCTATCTACACAACTAAGTTATCATTCAACCATTGATCATTTAATCTATTTTGCAAAATATTCTTCATAAAATCCATTATTAAAAAATACGCTCTTTACACTAGCAATGACAACTCTCATTTGAATCAAACACCATTTTTATAATTGATATAAAAATGGGTAAAATAATTTAGTTCCAAGAACTCATATTCTCCATAAAAAAAAAAAAAACACACACACACAAAATTGGTCAATACAAGTTAGTGGTCCCAATGTCAACTCCAAAATATCTTTAAAAAATATCTTTTTTCTTCCTCTAACTTTAATAAATCATCACAAATAAAAAATTTGGTAAACTTTTTGGTCCCAATGTCAATTTCATCCTGCTAAATCCTAATTTATTATTTAACCTTAAACTTTCAAAATAAAATAATACAAATATAAAATGTATTAGTATTACCTGATGAATTGAAAAAAAAGGGCTTGTTGGCTTGATAGGTGGGAGAAAACTATATTTGTATGGATAAAGAATTAGAAATTTAGGAAAAAATTTGAAACCTAGGTTGTTGAATCAGTTATGGGCAATAAACTAATGATTAGGAAACCGAATCGGATCGGCCGGTTGGACTTGTCCGACCGGGACCCGGTTGCCTGTCCGGTTCGGTTCAGGTCTATAGGGGGTATTTGTCATATTTCAAACCTATAGGGGCTACTTTGTAATTTTGTAGGGGTTCTTTGAAATATTTCAAACTTTGAGGGACTATTTTGTAATTTTTTTGTAATATATAAAAAATTTAAGGGACTAGTTTGCAAATTTTTAGAAGCATTTTTGTAATATATTAAAAGTTTAAGGACTAATTTGCAAATTTTTGAAAAAAAAATTCTCGCTGACGTCATCGGTTCGACTGACCGACCGGTCAAACCGTGAACCGGGCCCTTGATTGGGTCAAGGCCCGGTCCGGTTTCCTAAACATTGCAATAAACAAAGAACAAGTCCAAGAAGTAGAGAAATAGGGATTTAGTTTTGACAACCCAAAAAGAAAAATGAGAGTTTAACTTATTTGATGGATTGAAGTTTTTTTGGAATTTACTTTTTATTTAGGGGCAAATTTGTAAAAATTGTCAAAAAAATTAAAACTTAAGGAGGGTGACCCTGCTTGGCCCCCCTCCCTTCGTCATTGGTGCACGTAAACTGGTCTAACACCTAAGTTAACAAAAAAAAAAAAAAAAAGTATCATGTGTGACCCAAAACCTGATTTTGATATGGGAAAAGTTAGATCCACAACTCAATATCACAAACTTTCCTTCACAACTGCGATGTTTCCCTCACAATTGGTTTTTGATGAATTTTTTTGCTTAACCAATTATAAACTGTCATGTAACGATTGTAAAAAAAAAATTATGAAATTAAGTTGTGAGTGTAATATTGTTCTTTTGATTTGCATATATTTTCTCTTTTGTGCGTGTCAAGTTAGTTGAGTTATATTGGCGGAAGATTAATGAGAAATTGACAACTTAACATTATGATTAGTCAATAGTCAATAGTCGATGGAATTGACTTGTCTTTCCTAGACATCAAGGAACGTAGAAAATATACGACTGTCTTTTTTAAAATGACTTCTCATTAGCTATTATTTTCTTAATAAAATCACTTTTGATTATTCAAAATTTTGAATAAGATGATATCAGCTGACCTTGTTAAAATGCATCTAGCTCAAACTTGCATAAAAACCAATGAATTTTAATTTAGAAGGTAATAATAACATTTAACAAGAAACCTATTTGTGGGTAACCAAAATGGTTAGGACGAATTGAGAATAATATGAATAAGTGTACGGTCTCATGTTTGATTCTCCATTTGAGCATCTAGGGACGTAGCCATAAATGAAATGTAGGGGGTCAAAGTTGGAAGAACAATACAATTTTAAATTAAAATAAGAACAATTTTTTTTTAAATAAAATTTTCATTAACTAATACATTTATAATTGTCCTCGATGAGATTTCATCTTATTATGGGTAAAATCGTATTAAAAGATAAGTGAACCGTGATGATGTCATGCGACCTGTGAGATCGTTACACTTGTCCTGGAGCGATGTCCTTATAGTATAACTGTTCTCTAATCACTTCCACTTGCCTTAAATGGAAGTTCTTAGAAGATTTGTCACCATAATACCTAACAAACTGATAAGATTTATGCATCAAGTGAGATCTATAGTGACCGCCTCACAATCCCTATAAATATAAGTGATCTATCCTTATTGAGGGGGTTGACAATTTGCAAACCCTCTCTCTCTCTAGCAAGGAGAACCAATCTCTAGATACATTGTTGATATCGTTA
Organism: Toxicodendron radicans; assembly: GCA_009867345.2. Classification (NCBI taxonomy): domain Eukaryota; kingdom Viridiplantae; phylum Streptophyta; class Magnoliopsida; order Sapindales; family Anacardiaceae; genus Toxicodendron; species Toxicodendron radicans. The sequence continues at coordinate 5,647,181 of WYDK02000041.1, read as the reverse complement.
TATCTTCTGTTAGATCACTAGCAATAAGAAATTGTAACCTTACTTTCGATATAATATTAGTGGATGTAAAAGTTGCTTTTAGGCCTCTAAACCACTTAAAAACTTCAGCTTACATTCTTTAGGTATCATCTTTCAAACAACCTAACGCATCGATAGATCAAATACACACTCTCACTAGTAAAATTCGACTAGCCTGTTCATTGATGACTGACCAGTCCATAGATTAGTTAGCAGTGCAAAATTACCCGTCAACAGTTTGGCACTAGAAGGAGAGTCTGATTTCAACCTGTTGCGGTTAAATACGTTACGACCTTAGTTCTTAGTTTCTCAAATTTTCTACAATTGATCGTTCTCATTTTCTAAAATTTTCTACAAATTGATCGTTCTCATTTTCTCAAATTTTCTACGAATTGATCATTCTTACTTTCTCAAATTTTCTACAAATTGATTGTTCTCACTTTCTCAAAATTTTCTACAAATTGATCAATCCCACTTTCTCAATTTTCTCACAAATTGATGGCAATATTCGATGATCCTCGAATCAATGACAGTGATCAAAATGCCTCCCCGTATAGGGATACGCATTTCACACCAGGTTTGGATCTTAATCCTTTAACAGGCCGTAATGGAGCGTCTACTTCTCAAGTAGATCCCATGTTACTGAAGTGCATGAATCGATTGGATTCAACGTTATAGACGATCACTCAACGCTTAGATCGACTCGATCTTCCGCAGGCATCCCCCTCCATCAATCAAAGGGTTGTGTCGCATAACGACCCTGTGAAAGAAAGCATAGCATGGCTGAAAATTGATGGAATATGTGCTAAAGTAGCATGCATGTGCAAGCCATGGATTAACAAAACAAAAAGTGTGAAGTAAGTATTGTACCTTTGCTCCAAGCTTTTATTTTGATGGAGGAAGCTCAAATCTTTAAGCTCTCTACACTTTTACACCACCAAGAGTGAGATAGAGGGCTGACCACATTTTGGGAGAGAGATTGTGTTTTATCAAAGTGAAAAAAATGAATTATTTCACAATATGCAATAAATATTCCTTTATATAAGCTAGGGCTAATTTTAATTTTAAACTTTCCATGGCTAGCACTTTAAAATCTCATTTTAAATATTGGTCATCCATTATTTAATTTATCAATTTATTCCATTGAATAATCAAAATTATTCAATGGACCATATAAATGCAAAATACTCGCATTTACACCCCCGTAACATTTACTTTAAATCCTTTAACTTTTAAAGGTCATTTATTTAGCCCATATAATTTCATCTTAACATCTTATGATATAATAATTAATCCAATTAATTATTCTTGGACCATTTTAACCATTAAAATGTCCTAGATATTTTATTTATCACATAAACATACGTATTGCCTCCGGAAGGTGCTAGCCCTCTTCTGACAATCAATCTACTCTCTCAAACCCTTATAACTCCTCAAGACTATTGGTGTGACCATATAGGTCTATCGTGAATTAGCCGTGGGCCAAAATTAGAGAAATCTATAAACTAGTTTAAGGACCCATCAACTATGGAATCCATCTAGCAATGTGCCATAGTCCCTAAAACACGATAAATGAATAAATTCATCAAACCTATCTTGTGTCATATTTACCATGTAGGTAATATCCTTTTGTTGTCTTATCCCGGTCGAGGACAGATTTATGGGTCATCAAAATCTTGAACTCGACGTCTTTCTGAATCATCGATCAGTATGTCTGGAACTTGTCACTACAAACTACCTTTCGTATGACTACACTAATACTCTGGCCAGAGATTTTGGTTTTCGACATTTATCGACGTTCTTCCATGAACTCGGATCCGGATGGAGTCAACGGATACTCTAAATCCTATATTTTCGAGCTAACGAATCCCATCTTGATCATCGTTCGTGTCCGCGTATAAACAACATATGACCAAGTAGGCTTTAACATACATGAAATGGTTAGCCTCGTACTTATATACCATATGAACCATACGTGTCCATACCGGATCCGTACACAACATCTCAGGTCAAAGGATTACATCGTACACTAATATGACTGAACGATAAATCATTGACTACATGCATTC
>WYDK02000041.1:5545529-5590026 GCA_009867345.2 Toxicodendron radicans | reverse complement strand
CAGATACATGTTCTTCCAATGAATATATGCTTCGATATTTATGCTCTGTGGGTGCTAAGAAGTGATGATTGCCGTACGTTATTTCTGGTTGTGACTTGGCACTATGTGAAATTGTCTAGGGAATTTGGCCGTTTTGTTGTAATGCAGGCCATGGTTAGCATTTGAGCTAACTAAAGCCACGCGAGGTATAATTCTCATGTGGCAGCTGGGAACTTGTGAAGAATTCCTCGACACCATTGACAAATAATCCAATTTTATAATGCAGTATCCCTTCGATCAAATGCTGCTGTTTATAACAAAATATACGCAGCATCAGACCAGCTAATTTTTATTTTCTTTTATTGTTGGCAATTCATCATGGATGTGTTATTATACAGTTTTGCTCATGAATTGCCAGAGAAACTATTTTGTTGTGAAAACATCAGTCTTATAGATAGGTATTGCTCAATATGCTTTATTTTGTAGTTTTTGTTCTGTTGTGAAAAAACAGAGTGAGGAAATTTTATAAATTTACAGCTAAATTTTCTTCATATTTTGTATAGATTTATGAGTTCTTCAATGTGATAACACGGTATACCTGAATCGATGCTGCTGTTTATATCAAAATATATCTAGCATCGGACTAGCTATTGTTATTTCTTTGATGGTTTGATGGTTGACATTGGCAGTTCCTTCATCGCAGATGTGTTATTAATTTAAGACTCATTAAACGCCTTTGAAACAATTTTGCTATGGAAACATTAGTCTTATGGATAGGTATTGCTCAATAATCAATGTTCATGTTGTCAAAATTTTGACTAGCGATTATACTGAAAAATTGATTATAAAATAACCTATTTTATAATTAGGATCCCAAAAGTTGGTAGAAGGAGAAGAGATTGGGGATAACTGTACAACATTTTTCATTCTTACTGGAAACGAGTCCTCAACTCAAGATTGTTTTGGTAACTATTTAATTTATTTTAAGGTCAACAGTACAAATAGATCAAAACCAACTACAAGGAGTAAGCAAACAATCCCAAGCTTATCTCATGGGACAAGAAACTTAGCAAAAACAGAACACTAGTATCCCATCAATTTTTCTCACCAACACAGAAGAATAGTAAACACGCATTCAACTATGGAAATTCATTCTGATTTCTTGTCCGCCGAAATATCTTCGAGCTTCTCTTTCAGCTCGCCATTCTACATAGGATGGACCATGGTATTAGAGCAATAAAGTTGCACTTTCATGGAAAGGTACAAATTATGTTCAATATATTTAATAATCATATACCTGGTGCATATTGAGAATTATATCTGAACCTCCAATAAACTCTCCCTTAATAAAAATCTGAGGAAATGTAGGCCAGTTGCTGCATAGAAAGAAATAAAAGAGTTTTATAAAACAAGTACAATCTGGGATTGGAGGAACAAGAATGTCATACATGTTGATTGTTGTCCTACTCAAAAATTTATACCATATGTAAGAAGAAATTCTACATATCCATCATGGGAAACAAATGTATCTCTGGAAGAAAAATTATCGGACTAAAATTACAATTTGAAGGAAAAAACCTAAGGCAGTAAGTATCAAGAACTATCAGAAACAATCCATGACAAATCAACTATAAAAAGCATGATTAAAATCTTAGGCAGAGGCATAAAGTTTGTGCTAGCAACAAGTAAATTTTTTCCCTTTGTATCAGTCATTTATTTAATTTTTAATGTAGACTCTGGTAAAAGTGGTGAAAGAACATTAATGTAGTCTTCAAATAGAACTAAAAAGGTACGTTGCATGTTGCCACTGCAGTTTGATAATATCTCATAACACTAAAAACTACAATCATTTTCGCACCAACGAAAAATTTGTGCCTTTTTAGAGTTTTTTCAAGACCATATTTGACATTAGAGTTAAATCCTGTCCAATACTAACTCACCTGAAGGCTTTTACAGCGTTTTTAAGCTCAGCATCCTCCAAAATATTTCTAGCACTTAAAGGAACATCTGCACAGGCCCCAACCATGAGTAAAAATACTGTAAGCAGCAATATATTTGCTAAAGAAATCAACAAATCCCATTGAGATAAAAACATATATGCAGAGGCCACTAGGCTAATATTGAACCTAAATTAATAACCGAATATCTTGTATAATTGACAATTCCTGGAGACCAATTTGGTCCTGTACAGCAATTCTATTACAAACTCTTTGATTATTGCGTCCAAAATAGAAAAAAATTATATCTGATATAGAGGTATCAAAAAGGTCAAGCATAGCAGGTGAAGGCCTAAATATAAAGAAATATTTTCATAAACAAAGTTAAGAAAGAAACTAAACTATCTGCAAAAATTCATGTATATAAAGCTCCAGTGATCACTCGCTCTTAGTTTTAGAAAGACTGGTGCAAGCAATATCACTTCAGAAGCTCAATAACCCTTTATCAACTTAGTTGTTAAAACTGTCTGTTAATTGATCTTACGTAACCATTCTCTTGTTCTGAGATGCAACTGATCTTTCTATCTAGAAGGAAAGACAAATACTATGAAGACAAAATTCTTATAAAATATGATTGGCCATCTTGACTAATAATTTAACTTGGTTGTAATCCTAGCTCTGGGGAAATTTAAAATATGCAATTCTTTCAAGTCTGCACATTGAGCTAATAAGATGACTGCCTTTTTTCGAAAAGCTGGTGATATGTGTAACATTCACAGCCACATAAAAAACAAAAATATTTAATGTATTTGAATTTCACATACAACTGAAGAGTCTATCTTGAATCCTTAAGCACAGTTAGAAAAAGAGTGTAAGTGCATTCCAAAAAAAAAAAACCAATGTGATGTCTTCTGCCCTCTTTCATAGCAAGTCAATATGTTGTTTTATAGAAAATATTTCCAACACTTGCAACTGAAGAAACTTAAACAGGAAAAGGATAAACAATTAAAAAATTCAGGTCATTAGGCTAGAGAACCTACTGTATAGATGCAGCACTCGCACAGCCAGTGAGCTGAATCCACATTGAGGAATCTCAGGAATCCCTTTCATATAAATCATCACAGGGTTTTCTTTGACATCCTACAGCAAGAACCTAATCCCAATTACTGAATGCGCAGTTTTCAAAGAAATTTAATATAGAAAATAATAATAATAATAATTTGAGCCAACAAAGCAAGACACAAAGAAGATTCAGAGGACAAATTAACCTGTTCAACAACTTCCTTCAAAGAAAGGTCAGAGCTCTCAACCTTATTAGTAGGTCTAAAATCTTCATGTGTGTCAGGATCATTGGGCACAGAAGTAGAGTACTTCATTCCATTGTGGTTAAAGGATCCAGATACCTACTAGCAATTAAATGCAAAACCATGACAATACGCTATTGTTCCGAAAATAATAATACACTGAACAAATCACGTCATGTCTCACAGTGATACACATGATAACACTCCATGACTTCAAAAACATATTTATCACTTAGCTAAGTTGGCACCAGTCGATTCATAATTCAACTAAAGTGAATGCAGAATTTAACCAACCTAACCTCCCAGAGAAGCAATTAATTCAGACCTACAACAAGAAAAATAATGAAATAAAAATTTCTAACATCATGCATATTAGAGAGTGCTTTGTGGGAAAGGACCTATGATTTCAGCAATTAATTCTGACCTAGAACAAGAGAAATAACAAAATAAAAATTTCTAACATCGGGCATATTAGAGAGTGCTTTTGTAGAAAATGCTTTGTGGAAAGCACCTATGATTTCAGCCAGATGATCCAAACTAAATAAGAACACACATAACATATACATAAAAAACAAATGCTTTGGCATATTTAGAAGTGCTTTTGGTGGCATTAAAAGTACTCCCAAACACACCCTTCAACCACACCAAAACAAAAAATCTGATTTCAGCCAATACAAACTCCCATGTATTTTGGAAACACAAAAGGACCAAAATCCCTAGGAATCAAATTCCGATAATCAAGTACCAAAAAATTCAATCTCATAAAAAGTGAACTCATTATACTACATTCATTTTCTACCCAACTCAAATCTTAAACGAACGATAGAATCTTAATTCTTACAAGTCTAGCAGAACGCCCAACTGGGTAACCTGCGATTCCCTTCAAGATAAAGTTCGACAACGATCTTGCCATGTTGTTATAAACTGAGCAAATAAAAAAAAAACCACAGTGTATTAATTACAACGGAACAAGATTTCTACAATTCCAAATAACGAAACAAGTTGATATAAAGTAAGAATAGTTTGAAGGGACTCTTCATACACATGGGTTTTGAATAAGTGAAGATTTTGTTACCTGAAACTGAGACCAAGAGTTGAAGCAGGTTCTCTGTTACTGTTAGGGCTTTGGCTTCAGTTTCTCCAGTTATTTCACTCTATGTTTAATAATTGTTTATTACGTCTCTTTATTATTATTATTACTTTTTGCCTTAAAATAGAAAATTAGTTTTTTTTTTTTTGTGTAAATAAGAATTAGCAAACTTAAAATGCTACCAAAAAATAGAAAAAATATTTATTATTTATCATCAGTAACTTTGAGTTTAAAAGGAAAAAAAAAAAAAGAATAAAATTAGCTTATCCATTTGCACTTTTATTAATTAAAATATTTAGTTGTTGCAAATCTCATCGATTAATCATTGAAAGAGATTAGCGCAGCAACTCACTGTTACTATCTCCGACTTAAATTACAGATGAAAAATTGAACCTAAAACCATAAATTTATTCATGTTATCCCCAATTCGTCATAACCATCTATACTACCCACATATGAATTTATATAAAATTATATGTTTTCTAATAAAAATACTTTTAACTTTTAGTATTATTGTAAATTTATAAAAAAAAAGAGTTAGTTCTAAAATAATATCCAAATATTATCTTAAATAAGTTTTTGATATTTTTTTTAAATGCAACACAAATTAATGAAATATTTTTTCTGCCAATGTTTAAAAAAAAAAAAAAACCTTATATCTTTCAAGTTACATATGGATTCTTTTGTGATTATTTGAAGAAATTAGTGAATCTAAAAGTAGCACAAAAAAGAACATCAGCATTAAAGTTTTCTCGATAACATTTATCTCAAATATCTGGCAACAATATGGTAATTAACTTGAGTTTTGATTACCCAAGAGTATTACACTTTTAAGCAACATTTTCGAGTTTCAGTATTTACTCAGCTGGAGACTGGACCAACTTTAACTTGAATCCAGTGGCCTTGTATACTGGATTCTGCAGCCTAGTACATTGGATTCTGCAGCCTAGTACAATGATTTGAACAATTTCAAAGTGAATAAATAAGCTATGACAATGAAGAATTGTGGAAGAAAATAAATATAACTTTCCATTTCTTATGTAAAAACACATGAAGTTCACACTAAGAATGAGGTGATTCAAACCCCCTTCCACTCAGTCTAGCATAGAACCTTTAAAATTTTCAGTAAAAAATACATTAGCTCATTCTTTGTTTTACTATTCTAGTCTCAGCTTCATGAGCCTGAATGCTGACCAAAGAAGATGAGTAAATCTTCAAACATGCTGTTGGTCCTATCTGCAAAGCGAAAAAAGCTTAAATCAATCCAAATCAGTGTTGTCACAAACCTTAACAGAAGAGATTAAAAAAAGGGAAAGGGGAAAGGGGAGAAGAGCAAGAGAAAGAGCACTTACATTCAAAACTAAACACCAAGGGTTGTTCCTCAAGCGATATGATCATTAAGATGCTGCAATCACCGTTGGTTATTGAATCTAGACCTTTGTTGTCCCCGCCACCGCAATCCTTGGCCAGGATTTGTTGTATGTGGATGTGAATAGTCATTCCTTCTGGGAACGCGATTAGTCTCGTTACTATACCTGCCATGGTCTACTCTTCCAGCTCGTGAACTATCGCTCCATCGAGGGGAACGGTTAACCTCCATATTGTTGTACCTGCCAGCATTTGTCCTCCCTGGTCGAGTATCGTTCATTGATCTATGCCTGGGGGTATAATTAGTCTCTCTGTCATATCTAAATCTCAACGGTCTCCTTGAAACCCTATTGTCGTGCACTAGCTGTCTATCTCTACTAAAAAGGAATTCTTCTACTTCATAAATGAGATATGATCCCAAAAGTAAGTAGAGCATATAATCAGAAGAAGCATTTTCCTCACGGTCTTCTTCCCCCGTTACAGGTTGCATAATAGTAAGGAAGTCCCTAAACCCTCTTATATCCTCCAACCTTCTCCAATCGTGCTGCCGTTCTGGATCCACCTCAGTTGGCCGCGTAGATGGGTGATCCGACCTAGCATGCTTCCTGAGTTCTGAATAAGAACCACTAAAATCACAATTTTCACAAGAACAACTACGCACTTTAGAATTCATAAACTGACGTGCAGCTTCTACCACACTATACCCGTAAATTTCTCCCCGACAGAGAGGGCAACAAAGCTTTGGCTGCAACAGTCTCACATCATTCCTGGATTGCACAGAAAGTGAGGCTTCCTCTGCTGTTCTAGATGAGGTCAAGCCTTCAGAGGGAATGTCTTGTCTTATTTCTGTTGATGGAGTAGACGCGGATGTCTTAAGGATCTGGTCAAGGCAATTCGAGTGACGATAGCTTGTATTGCACATGAAAGGCCGGCATCCCTTCTCAGAGGAAGAACAGTGCAAGAGAACAGCATTGTGGGGGTGTTCCAGGCAGATTGGGCACCTAACCTCCTCCCACTCTCTTGTATCCTCAAGTGACCCCAACGGTATTTCATGTTTGTTCGGTTTGGGATCCCTGGAACTAGAATTGCAAGGGTAAGGAGATGCCCTAGACCGATCAAAAGACAAAGATTGAACTCTTCTATCCTTTGGCATTTTTAGGAAGTAAAAATGTCACCACAGAAAACTAAATTCCCCTTTATTTTTCACTTCACAAAATTAATTTCCAGAGCCCTATATAATCATATCAAACTTAGCAAATAAGTAATCATGTACAATTATAATCAGATGAAAAGAACACATAAGAAATCATGTTATTGTAATAAAGAAAAAACCTTTACAAATCGAAAGCATATAGGATTCGCATCAATGAAAAATACAGAAATAAACTAGTAAGCCACATATAAAAGACAGTAAATGAGCTCATACACTTATACTTTCCTACAAATCCAAAACGTAGCAATTCTATTAAATCCAAAATATTACATACACAGATTAAACAACATTATGTTCATAAATCAGATTACTTTTATATATACCCCAAAAACATATCTTAATAAGTATTAAGTTCACCAAGTTCTATACTGTGGACTGCTGCCGGAACCTTTAACTTTTAAAGACAGGAAAACTTAGGGTATAGTTTCTTTCTCTTGCAGGAAACAGAACAAAAGTTAGTGTAACTCAGAAGCTTCAAACTACAACAACAGCTCTCTCTCTCTCTCTCTGATTTGCAGACATCAAAAGCAGAAAATAATCAATTGATCAAACAAAAAGTTTGTTTTTTTGGTAAAGTCAACTGAAAACGTATACCACAGATTAACCATAACCCACATAAAGATGAAAGATTCCTTTTTTCTCACATAAAAGGAAGGTCAACAGTCAAACATAGAACAGGAAACGAAAACAAGAAAACAAAAACAAAAATTCAATCGCAACCCAGAAGAAATCATGTTCATTACAACAAAAAGATGGAATTTTTCGTACATAATTAACACAAAACACTCACCCCAGATGGCAGTACAATCATCATCATGCAAGACAAAACGAAACAGGAGAAAAACGAAAAACCCATAACGGAATTTGAATTGCATACCAGGGAAGATCAAGATTTCAGGTGGAAATGGAAAGAGAACTGACCAGATTTTTTTGGAATATGAAGGAAGAAATTCTAGCGAGGGGAAGAAAAATGCATTGAGATTTGAGATTCGTGATACTTTTATAGAAGCCACCGTCTATCCGGTAATGGACCGGTATCATAAGTTGAAATTACTGACATGTCCCTACGATTTGTTTAATTTAACGTGGCCGTGACCCGTCAGCTTTCGTGACTTGTTCATAACTTCATCTTCATCCTACTGGCTGGAATTTTTTTTTTATTAAAGTTAACAATTTTTTTTCACCCAAATAAAGGGTTAAGGATAACTTCCAAACTTTTAAAATACTATTTTATTATTTAAATTTATATTTTAATAATAATGAAGAAAATTTTTTATTTAGACTATAAGAGTTTTTAGAAAGGAGAGACGGAATATTTTAATAGTGAAATATTAGATTTTAATAGTAAAATTGATCATAATTTGATTTTAAAAGCACAGTTATTTAAACTCTAATTACTCGATTGTCTACAATTGATAGGGTCGATAAGACTAGGGTTTGAGAAGTTTTAGTAAATAACAATCAGAGAAAATAATAGTGGTCGTGTGAGATTGTAATGATACTAAAACTAGAATCGAAATATAAATTTGAGTAATAAAGTAGTATCTTAAAAAGTATGTGGAGAGAAAATATTACCTAACCATTATCTGTGTGGAAAAAATAGTTTACTCTTTTTTATTATTAAACTTTATAAAAATTAAAAGACGAGTTAATTGTTGACCCTATGTTTTGATACCCACGGTTTCAAATATCATGGACGTTCCAACTTCCACCTATATATTTTATCATTTAAGCCAATATAAAGTAATAGGCCAACATCGAAAACACTTATATTATGATAAATAAAAGCATTAAATTATGTCGTGTATATGTTGTGATAATTTTGTGTTGATATGAAAAACTAATATTATTTAATATATTCAACTATATAATTTGATATCATGTCAACTGATTCGATCTATTGAACATCTTTAAAGAAAACCAATGTTTAACAAAACAAGACTGTTTTGGAACTTCATGTCCCTTTGTATTCATTTCTACAAAAAAAATCAATATAATAGATCGAGTTAAATGTATTTAAAAAAAAAAATGTTGCGCCACAACCTCTTCTTACAAATTTTCTCTCATAATTCTGACGTGCCAGTTCGTAATTAATTAGCTCGTAATGGGTCTCATTTGATAAATTACGGCTGATAAATTACGAGTGTCACGTCAGGGTTGTAAGAGAAAATTTGTGAGAAGAGATTGTGGGTGTAGTATTTGTAGGGACCAAAAATTGTATTGGGCCTGAAGAGGCCCAACTACAAAATAAACAAATTACAGTCCAGTGTTTTAGCCCAATTTTGATTGGGCCTACACTTAAACCCACCTTGTGAATGAGTCATTCTTTGAGTTGGGTCTTCCGACTAATTAAGCTAAATTGGATCTTAGCCCATTGGTCCACAATTATCCTAAAAATATGAATCATTATCTTATTTATTTCATGATTTATACGAGATCCAAGATCTTACATAAATTGGTAACACTAATCAGATAAAAGCAAGTCTCAATACTTCATTCCTAATCTGAATTCCTTTACCAAAAAGGACTTAGAGTCCCACTAAGACTCAAACCTTTTGAGCTTACTATATAAACAGAGGTTGCTCCTCTCATTATTCATTCATAAATCACCCTTAGGCTCCTAAATCCTTGCTCCCAAGAATCATCGTTTCGCTGCCGTAAAGTCTAGCTTCGACTAGTTTTACCACCTTCTTCCTCCTCCTCCGCAAAGTTGTGCTCCGACCACTTTACGTTAGTATAGCCCTAGCCACATTAAGGTAAACCTTGTCCCGCTCTCAACCTTCACTAAAACATTTTTAACCTTACTGACTTAAGCATCAGAGTGTCTACCACGGACACCACACCGGTGTCCACCGAACCTTCACGTTTGTGCTCTCTTTTTGCAGGTCCATCTGGTTGTCAGTGACTCACTTCATACCAGATCCATCCATTTCGAATCAACCGTAGATTCTACCATCTATAGTATTACTCTTGTATTTATCTCTTGGGGTTTAGGTCTGTTAAGGTCTAAATCTTACTGTTCAAAATACTAGGATATAAGGTATACCTATTGGAATTTAAGAAATGATAAACACGTTTTTATATTTCCTATTTATCATTATTCAATCAGTCGTTGGACAACATCAAAATGAGAGGTATTCTGGCTCTTTAAACAAAAAGAATCGTCTCAATTATCAGGTTAAGTAAACATTTGTTAAATTTAAGAGAGTAAAACCTTTTGTTTTAAAATACATGATTTAGACCATTATAGGCCGAAACCTTGTAAAGTCTTTCCTCAAATAGATCCCAATTCAAGGAAGAAGAGAAAAAGCATGAATTTTAAGCTTGGTATGCATATGAGAATTAAAATGAAATACTTATGTTTAGGGGTGGGTGGCTTTGGGTCCTCGGCTACATTCAAAGGAACCGAACCGATTTTGTTATTTGGATTTGAAACTGGAACGGCTCTGGTTCTTAGAAGCTAGGAACCGAAACCTAATTCTTAATTTGGGTTAATTTCAACTACCCCAACTTTTTAAAAAATGACAAATAAACCCTCTAAATTATAATTCACCCCTAATAGTTTACAGAATTTACAATTTAATCCTAGTTCTCAAACCGGTTCCTACTTGGGTACTCAAATCTCGGTTCCAATTTTGGTTCTTGGTTTCTGAAAGGACAGAATCGGAACCTGAACCATATAGTGTCAATTACAGTTTTTTACAATCGGAATCGACCCTATGACAATCAATTTCTGGTAGTAACCAAAACCTTGGGTACGCACCAGTTTCGATTCTACCCTAATTTTTTGCTCGTCCCTACTTATGTTGATATAAAGAATATACTTGTCATTAAAATTTCCAAATGTTAGATATATATTTTTTTAAATTAAAATAGAATGGCCCGACCCTAAGACATAGTTTTATACTTTTTTATTTATTTTAATTTTAATTTATTTAAAAATGCTTAATGTTATTAAAGTTGAGTCTTTTGTATTTAGTGTGTTTAGGTTGCATGAGTAGCAAACATTTATCTTATTTTTTATACTTCAAAGACTTAAAAATCATTAAAATTTTGTGACTTTTGTTGTGTTTAGTTATGAAGATTGTGTTGGAGATTATTATTGTAGAGCTCAAAATCAGTTTATATTTTGGATGGGAGAGTATGAGAAAGAAGAATAAATGGATATATATTTAAGAAAATATCATAATTTTATAAAATTATTATGAGATATTGGAGTGAATTAATATATATTTCCATCACTTATTCGGTTGGTTGATTGAGCTAATAGACATATATATTTTTATTATGATTTTTGTATAGGATTTTAGTTTTTATTTTTTTATTTGGATTAACCAAATTTTCCTAGTCCAAATCCTACGGCTGATAAAAATCGTTTTTTCCTTGATGCATAGGTAGAAAACCTTTTATTTCTTCTGCTCTTTCTTCCTTTTTATTCTTGTTAAGATAGTTGCACGTAATGATAAATCACAACCATATTATTAAAAGCTTGTGGTAAGAACAAGTTTCGTTTTAATGCTCGAAAATAATATTCTAAAGCTTCCGTATGTTATTTGTTAATTGTGTAGATAAGGCCTATGTTCATAGAGTATATAACTTCGATTATAAGAATCAATTTCTAGTCGTATGGCTTCGTAAATTTAGAACAAAACTTCATTAAATTTTTCATACAAAAATATGGTATTCTTAAGATTACAGAATTATTGAGCCGCAATGCAAAATTGAAAATACTCCCAATAAAATAATTCATAAATTCCAGATTACGTTTTGAAATGAAGATTATGAAGTAATGGTGAAGAAAATAATCGTTGGATTTGAAGTATTAATATCTTATTATTCATAAATTATTCAAAAGAAATTTAAAGAAATAAAATGAAAAACTGAAAGGTGAGAATAGTGTAATATTAATAAAAATTCCACGTAAAGCAACAAAAAAAAAAAAAGCATTAAAATAAAATTATATATTTTATTAAATGATGAAAAAAAATATTATTGTTGAGTTGAATGTACAAGACCCGTCGTCTATCCAATTAAAGTACAGATGACTATTCGTCTTGCAATGCATTTTATAGACGACTTGTCGTTTATAAATTTATTTTACAAAATTTAATTATTAATTTCTGTTACCACAAATAGATTAGTTGTCTGCCTCTGCCGGTTAGTAGCCACTGAGTTCTGTTGAGAATTCTACAACTAACAACAGTTAAAAACACAGAGAGAGCGAGCACGAGTCAGAAAATAAATATCGGAGAGTTCTTTCACGGTCAGTTCATCAAATGTTTGGTTTCGTTTTTTTTTTTTTTGGGTTTTGTTTAAGTTAAAAGAACACATATTTTGTCGTTAATCAATGCTTTCATGTGAGTTTCATGAATTGCATGAGATGGGTATGCTGTTAATTACAGTAATCAGATAACAGAAGTTTTATTAAATCAAGTTATGTGCTTCATGTTTTTGTTCTTTCATGGCTATTTTTTATTTTGCGTTGTACTCACCATGTGCTCGAGTAAATGAGTCAAAGAACGAATTAAAAGTGGAAACATGAGTACTTATTTATTTAAGTGGCCGTGCTCGGATTAGTTTGATGTTGTAATCAAATTTTAATGCTGAATTTTAATTGTGGGGGTTCAAAATTAAGTGTTTTGCTTCATCACCTCTGCCTCCTGAAAAACCCACATCATTAATTACAAAGCCCCGCTTCAATTTTTTGATTCTGACATTACATTTGCACCATTTAGTTTTTACTCAAGGAAGTGTGAGGCAATTCAGACACTCTTGGAAACAAATGCTCCGGACACCACCAGCTCTGACTTCTGTATGGAATCCATCTCAGAAGGGTAAGCTAGTTTCTTTCTTTTTATTTTGTTATCGAGGATTAAACTGTTAATGGGACAAGGGCAATGGAAGGGTATTTTCATTTGGCGCAACGATAGGTATCACACGTAATATACTCCATGTGAATGAATTTTAGCACCCTTATGAAAAATAAAACAATCATCAGGTGCTACTTTGCAAATGGTATTTCTGCTTTAAACGAAATGAGCTAAAAACAAGTGTCATTATTATGTAAAATAATTTTTGACACTGATATGTTTTGACATTGCTTCACTTCGCAGGTGTTCAGCACAGTGCCATGGAGTTGAGGCCTCAACTATCAGCTCATAGCTCATACATTCTATGGTTGCAGGTTATGTTCTCTTGATTTTGATCATATATTATGTTGGAAGTAAATCCGTGTGATGTATAAAATGATTTGCCTATCTGGCTATCTCTGTTTTTATGTGGGAAAACAATGCTAGTTTAAACTTATGAATATTTGCACAAGAAAATTTTATGCACCTACCTTGAATCTATAAGTTTGTGTTTTGTCCTTGATGACATTCTTTATGGATAATTGTTTTAAAAGCTCATATTTCAATTTCATTCTACATGCAGTTTGGGCTTGGGCAGCTTCAGAAAGTTGAGTCAACAAGTTGTAGGACATTCCTATGTGCTAGCCAGAGACCTGGACATTATCAAACTGTAAAGAAACAAAAAGGATATCCCCAAAATGTGGATCTTCCACCTGTACTACCTAAGAGAAAGAAGAAGCCTTTCCCCATTCCAATAGAGAAGATGACGCAGGCTGCAAGGAAGGACAAAAAACTTGCAGAAAGGGGTATAGAGAAGCCCCTGAAGCCTCCAGAGAATGGAATACTTTTTCCCCAATTGATCCCTGTTGCTTATGAAGTATTAGATGCCTGGAAAAGTTTGATCAAAGGCCTTGCACAGCTGTTGCATGTTATTCCTGTTTATGGTTGCAGGTAAGTTGGGTTTAAATATACACAGAGACTCTTAATTCATTTTGCAGTTCACAGTTTTGACCTGTATCTTAGAAATTTGATATCTCTGCACTTCGACAGTGAGTGCTCGGAAATTCATGTTGCCCAGAGTGGTCATCACATTCAGAACTGCCATGGTGCAACCAGCCGAACGCGTCGAAGTTTTCATACATGGGTCAAGGGTTCCATTGATGATGTACTTCTCCCAATCGAGTCATATCACATGTTTGACCCTTTCGGTCATCGCGTTAAACATGAGACTAGGTTTGACTATGACAGGATTCCAGCCGTTGTGGAGCTATGCATCCAAGCCGGTGTGGACATACCAGAATACCCATCTCGCCGAAGAACCAGACCTATCCGAATGCTTGGAAGGAAAGTTGTTGATCGTGGTGGAATTCTTGAGGAGCCAAAGCCATGGCGTTCTAGAGATAAATCACCACTAGTTGATCTTGATACAGCTGGGGCTTATGGGCGGTTTCCACCTCCTCCGTTGGAGGATGTACCCAGGATTGCACAAGAGACAATGGACGCATATGAGGTTGTCAAATCAGGCGTGACAAAGTTAATGAGGAAATACTCTGTGAAAGCATGCGGTTACTGTTCAGAGGTTCACGTTGGACCTTGGGGTCACAATGCTAAGCTATGTGGAGCCTATAAGCACCAGTGGAGGGATGGGAAGCATGGTTGGCAGCCTGCAGTTGTGGACGAAGTTTTCCCACCAAATTATGTGTGGCATGTTCAAGACCCAACGGGGCCTCCCTTGAGGAGTGCACTGAAGAGGTTTTATGGTAAGGCACCTGCGGTGGTTGAAGTTTGCATGCAGGCAGGTGCACGAGTTCCTGAAACATACAAGCCGATGATGAGGCTTGATATTGTAGTCCCTGAAACTGATGAGGAAAGATTTGTTACATAATGGATTCATTAAGAATGATTAATGCTCCATTTTATCTGTACTAAACTAATCATGCAAAATGGCTAGTCCCAAACTGCTGTCTGTAATCACACTTCAGTTAGTTAAAGACTAAAAGTCATGTGAAAACAAACAGTTTTGTAGCATATAAGATTTTAGTATGTGTGATTTGCAGTGATTATGTATAATTAGTATGTAACAGATAAGATTTTAGCCCAAGGGATTGATATGGTGGTCAAAGAGGTTTGCTCTTTTTATTGACTTCTTACATTGACTTATCTGTTCTTTTGAGTTTGTAAGGTATTCAATAGACTTCAGAAATTAGTCGAGGTGCGTGCAAGTTAGCTTGGACATCTCGGTTACCCAAAAAAAAAAACAATTATAAGATTTTTGGGATCACGGGCTAACTATTGATAATTGTTTTCAATTTTAGATAATTGTTAGGATTAATGTAAAGTATCCATTATTTAATATAAATTAAAATTTTGGTGAGACTTTGGAATTATTCATTGAATTATATTAAATTTCCAAAATAAAAGTAGATCTTCCTTAAGGTTTTGAATAAGAACAAGATATCAATTTTGTTTTATCTTTGTAAAAAATTATAATTTGTCAAAAAGTTCATTTGTTAACTTGTACAGATATGAACATACAGTATTAATTTGGTGTATAACAAGGGTAATTTAGAAACAAATCTTTGTATGGGGTACTTCCATGATATTTTCCCCACTATTAAACCCAAAACCCTTGCTTACTAAAACACAACACAAACGCTTTCTCCCTCTCAACATCTGACGACGACGATGGCTAAGCAGAAGCTCAAGCCTCTCATAACTTCTTTCACTCCTGACGGTGACTTCCTCGCCGTCTTGTCCCCGAACTGTGTCGTTAAAGTACGCTCTCTCTCCCCCCCTCTCTATATTAATCGTGAAATATAAGTTTTTTGTTTTATTATTTTTTTTTTCTGTCAATATATCAACGTTTTCAAAGAGAAGTTGAAAATTTTCTGTCTTTTTTAGTGCCGGGATTGTTTTTATTTTTTTTTCTAAACCGAGATTTATCTGGGTTTATTTTTTCTTGTTTGGTTTGTGTTTATAATAATAATAAATAACATGCTATTGAAGCATTCAATTAGATATATTTTGAAATTAAAATTTTGTTGAAAGCACTCTTTTGAGAATAAGGGGAGTTCCATGTGATGAATTGAAATCAATTAATTTAGTATAATGCATTTGAGGTGAGGTGACTGTGTATTCGTACAATTTCAAATGAGTTCATATTTTTATTTCTTGGTTGATGTTTGGTATTCGTGAAGCAATGCGTTTTAGCAATTACAATGATGTGTTAGATTTGAGTGGGAGGATTCAAGTTGTGCTGACTTCTGAATATTTGCCCCTCAGTCGAAAATGTTTTTATTTGACAATAAAATTAAAGGAAATTCTATGGAATTTGGATGCAACTCCCAGTATTGTTACTCAAATTTATGATTTTGGTGACTCACAGCATCATTTTAGTGATATCAAGTGTGATACTAGTAACATCAAAATCCGAGTTGCAATTTAATATTGATAGTACAACATGGCTTTAGTAACAGTCCATGTCTGAATTTTATCAATTTTTGTGATGTACTGGGAGATTTAATATTACTGGGTTATATTGTAGTTGTCTCCAATAGTTAAATGTCAAGGGGTTGTTAGAATTGGAACAATTTTTCTTGTGTAATGGTATGTGGAGGTATTTTAAGTTTTGCTACACTGAAGAGCATCAAGTGCATATTTTGTAGATATGGAGCACAAGCAATGGAACTCTGTTGGCAGAATGGAAGCAGCCAGATGGAGATACTGTAGTTGGTTATTCGTGTATAGCATGCAGTTTTGTTGGAAAGAAGGTAGCCTCCAACTCAATGGGAAACCCCTATTAGCTTTTATTGATACTTTTTTATGTTTCCTGCTTGAAGTAAACTTCTTACTTGGTTGTACGATTCTTTTGTTGTCTTTGAATTTATAGCGTAGAAAGGAACGTGGTACTTGCTTATTAGCTCTTGGCACAAGTGAGGGTGAAATATTGGTGATTGATGTTTTTACTGGTGAGACGAAGTGGAAATCTGCTGGACGTCACACTGGGTATGGTTCTTAGTTTTGCTAATGAATCTTGTTGCTGGAAGTGGATGAAATTGATGAATTCCCTGATATAGCATGCTCTTATAGACATTTTGTATGTATGAATCTGTGTTAATGATAGTTGCAGTATGATGAACAAGAATCTCTAGTTTTCTACTATTTGCTGATTTAGCATGGGGTCGCCTACCAACCCTGACAGTTATTCAATCTTCTTAATGTTAGTAAACTTCTTGTATCTTTTGCAAGGAGTTTCCCAGTGTGCTCTGATACATATTAATGCAGCAATTCCATAGATGGGTAATCTTCTCCCCTCCTTTGTGCAGTGGACTTGCTGGTCTTGCTTTTGCAAATAAAGGCCGTAGTTTACATGTTGTTGGAAGAAGTGGAATGGCTTCCAAGATGAAATCAGAAAGTGGAGAAGTAATAGAAGAGTTTGGAGCTTCAAAAAAGCCTATCTCTTCTTTAGCTTTTTCATGTGGTAAGCTATCTTGAGTCTGTAGCATTGGTTAACCCGGTTATTCTTGTTCTTATATTTATCTCTTTTCATGTATGTGCTAGATGAGAAAATATTTGCTTTGGCCAGTGATGAGTTACGGGTTCTAAGCATGGAAAATGGGAAAGAGGTTCTCAAGTTTGTGGATGATGTGGTATGTTATTTGATTAGCCAACATATTTTGATGTTTCATTTATATTCTCAAAGCTTTGGCCATTTTAGCTTCTCTGTTATTGCAGGGTCAAGTGCAGTACCTAGCTATATCTGATGATGCAAAGACCATTGTTACATCAGGTTCTAGGGAGAAACATCTTCAAGTGTGGAGTTGGGATTTCAGTTCCAAATCTGTGAGTAGCGGTCCTGTTCTTTTGATGCGACACCCTCCATTAGCTATTGAATGCAAGAATAGTTCAAATGAAGAAGGTGGTAAAGTCATATTAGCAGTTTCAGAATCTGGTGTAGCTTATGTTTGGAATTTGAAGATTATTTCAAAAGATGAAGAAATAATCCCGACAAAGATCACTGTAAAAGCTACCAAAGGTGATGCAGATCTGCAAAACAGTGTGAACGTGAAGAAGAGTCGCACTTTTATTATTGCTGCCAGATTGACTGCTATAGAAGCAGATGGACAGGTGACGGCCCTTATCAGTTATGGTTCAATAGATTCTCCACAGTTTAGTCTTGTGAATATTAGTAACCCGGGGGAGAATATTGTTATTACTGATGGAGATGCAACTGAAACTGTTCGAGAAAATGGGATTCCTACTGGGAAAGGTGTGGCCATTTTTATCTCATTCTCAGTGGTTACTAGAATGGTTGCTTGTTCACATGAATAATTTAAATAAATTAAAAAAAAAATGGTAGTTCTCTAACAATTAAGTTCATTAGCTTTTAAGTTTTTTTTTTTTTCTGGGATCTCTATTTTATTTTTTTCTGCAATTGGTCTTTGAGGGTTTCTCTCTATCTATGGAATTGTTTTGCGTAGTACTAAGGAATCATCTTAAATAACCCTTTGTTTAGAACCTTTTTAACCAAAGGGGATTACGCCAAGTAAAATTTGTAGTATATCCAGTCAAGTTGTTTAAATTTTCTTCTCTACCATTTAGTTCTTTCCTGTACTTGCTTAAACTTTTTAAAGCATTTTTTCTTCGTTTTTATTAATAAACTTAGGCTAAGCATTTCATACCTTGAACCTTAGGGTGTAAGATGATCACCTCCCTTTTTCCTTAAATTTATGTGATGAAACCACAGTTGGGTCCATCCTTGTGATTATTATCTATATACATTCTGTCAACCTATTGGAAATTTATTCTATTATTTTTGTAATATAATCAGAGAAAATTGTTCCTGGTCTTTATGATGCAGAGTCTGAAGCAGCCACCGCTTCAGCCCAAACTAAAAAAGGAAGTAAGAAACGAGCTGCATCTGATCCTCATCTTGCAACCACTAGAAGTGTTGTAGATAGCGGTAAGGATTGTAATTTTCAGAGAGGTTCTAGTTTCATGATTGTATTAGCCTTCTTTTAAAATTGAGATAGTAGTAAACTAAAAGGATTAAGTACTGTTTTGAAAGGAAAAATAATGTGGTGGTTCCAAATTGAATTTTCACATTTAACAGCATTTATACTTGTGGATATTGTGATGTTTATATCCTGGTGATAGTCTTCTTAGAGGTTATTTTCAATATTTCTGTTTCCCTAAAACATGCAGCAGATTTTATGGTATTCATTTATTCATTCAATGGCAGTTTTGGTTACAGGTCATGGGGAGGATATGGATGGAGTCCTTGTTGATGATGATCTGAATGAGCCTACAATGGGTGAGAAACTTGAAAATTTGAATTTACTACATAACGATAAATCCAAGAGCCATGAAATACAAGAATCCATTCCTGCAAAGCCTCCAAGTGCAGATTCAGTTAATGTTCTGCTTAAGCAAGCACTACATGCAGATGATCGAGCTCTTCTCTTGGAGTGCTTATATAACCAAGATAAGAAGGTTGTTTTCAATTCATAGATTATGTCATTGGATGAAGTATGACATAGTAGCTGTTTTTTGTGTAATAATTTGGTAACATAATATAAGTTATTTTTGCAGGTTATTGCAAATTCAATATCACAGTTAAAACCAGCTGACGTTCTCAAGCTTTTACATTCTCTTGTATCTATAATTCAGTCAAGGTAAAGATTGATTACCTCTTAACTGTTTATCTGGTAGTGGATGAGAAAGCTTGGGTTTTTGCTGTCTTCCATGTCGAGTTGGTGTTTGATGTCAACCATAAACTTAGATTCCTAAAATTATCAGGCTCAGTGTGTTTCTCTGTTACATTTTTGCTGCAGGGGTGCAGTGTTGGCATGTGCCCTTCCGTGGCTAAAAAGTTTGCTTCTTCAACATGCTAGTGGAATTATGTCCCAGGAATCTTCATTACTTGCCCTGAACACTTTATACCAGGTAAGAAATGGTGACTCATCTCATATACCACATTATTGTACTCTTGCCTAAATTTTACCTTGCCCAAATATGTATGATAATTTCTGTGCATATTTTGTACGAGTGACACTATTAACGTTTTTTGCAAGCAAATATTCAAGTTCTTGGAATCTGCCAGTAAAATCGCTAAGTTATTTTAGATTACCATTGGATTGGTTCAATCATATTTGTCTGATGTCTTTCATTGGCACCATTTTGAGGACCTCAAGAGGAGTTAAAATTGTTTTAAATTGCCATTGGAATGATTCCATTTAAGTTTTTTTATTTATTTTTTCCTGAAGATTGATGTTTTACATGCTTCTCACATTCTGATACTGCAAGTAGTCTATAACCACTTCCAATCTTTTTCCCTCCCCTATCTACAATCCTGAACATATATTGTAGTGCCGTTAATTTTATCCTTTCTTTTATACCCACATGTCATTGATTGAAAAACATCTTATATTATTGAACTCCTGTAATATTGTTTCTAATTCTTTGTGCAGCTCATAGAATCTAGAGTCTCAACATTCCAATCGGCTCTTCAAATATCAAGTTGCTTAGACTTCCTTTATTCAGGGGTACGTTAGCTCAATGTTATAATTTGTTGTAAATGGAGTTTTCCAGGAGTCATGTTATAAAGGTTCTTTTTGTTTTTTGGTAGATTGTTGATGAAGGGTTGGAAGAGAATGACGCCATGATACCTGTAATATATGAGGACAAGGATACTGATGAAGAAGAATCTGAAGATGCCATGGATACTGATCAAGATAACGAGGAAGAAGAAGAAGATAATGAAGAAGCTGGCGGAATTAGTGATTTTGAAGGAAGTGATGGCACGAGTGATTGAAAGTTACCCCTCTCAAAAAAACAAAATTTTGGCCTAAGATATATGAAGATATTTATATGCGAAAAAGCATCTCGGATTATAATAAAATAGTTGATCAAACCGAGTACAAACCCTCTAAAAGTTTCAGAGCATGTTGGCAGGTTGAGATACATCGGCATGAGACCGGGCAGCTTGATTATTTGCTTGAGCTGCCAAATTTCTTGAGGCCTATGTTGTATGTTAATGGCTTGAAGCTTTTTACCTGTTGTATTTTTTGTAGACCAAATTAACTTAATAGCAAGATGTAGGAAAAACACATAAACCTCACATTTGGTTAATTCTGTTTAAAGTAATGGAATTTTTTGACTATGCATTTTGCATTCAATCAAAGCGCTCAGTATTGATAATACGTTTAAACAGATTCAAGCAACACTATTGCAATGGAGTTTAACAATGGGAATTCTTTTTATTAACAATGGGAATTCTTTTTATTTTTTTTTAATAGAAAATCGAATTTAAGACCGTACGTTATTTATATTATCTTCAATTCATCGTAATCATCTTGATTATCCACCTACGGGTATCAATGAAAAAGATACAAGTTTGAATTATACTAACGGATGTCTGCCCAAAAATTTGTGACTGATATTTTGAGGATCTTTGTAAATTTAAATATCTTGAGCTAGGCTCATATATTGAGGAAGCTATATATTGAAAAAGGTTGATTCAATCAAGAACCAATAATGAACATATTATCAATTTCACGGACGATTTATTGTACTCGTTTTATTCAATAACAATAGTTTACATCATTCTTATACATAATTTCTTTTATATTATTACATGGTAAAAAAAATTGATTTATTTTAAATTAAAAATAAACTTTCACATAATATTTTTTATCATATAATAATGTAAAAGTAATATTATTCTATTTTATTTATTTTTATTATGTTTTTATCTATTTTAGGACAAAATGGGTGGATGGATCGGGTATGATCGGGCTCAATGGGTATGGGCTTACACTAAAACAGGTTAGTCTAAAATGTGTTTAGAATATTGGATCCAAACTTATTTGTAAAAACTGCAGATATCCGTATTCTTTACTCCAATTTTCAATTTTGACAGCTGCACCCCAATAACAATAACAGAAATTAAAGAACAAAAAGCATCATTTATTAACACATAATTATTTGTAATTAGGAGGTTTATTTATATCTTTGTTTATAATTACTAGAGCTTGAGAGTCAAGTCCAGTCATCGATTTCAGCTCCATTAATGGCGCCTCTTGAACTCGAAGAAGCTTCACCTTTCTCATCACTCATCAGTTTCAGCTCTCTAAGAACAACATCTTCCTTCTTCCAAACTTCTCCTTCCTTATTAGAAAACGCCACAACCTCAACCTCCTCACCTCATCATCATCACCATGATTGAGTTCACCGAAATACTTTAGATAAAAAATTTCAGCCTCCCACAAATACACAAACTCATCTTCACCAAATCCGAACCACGGCAATGGCAGTGATAGAAACGTACCTGAAGCAGATCTGGAGAGCTAAATTGGGGACGAGCAGAGATCTGGGAGGGATCCGAAAGCGTGAAAATGAAGCAGAGGGTCTGGTGTGTTTGTTTAATTTGTTGGAGACAGTTTCTGAAAGAGAAGGGGAGCGTAAAAATGAAGCAGAGGGTCTGCACAGAAAACCCTATTTTTTTTGTTTTAAAATACGGTATACGTAGGTATCTGTGAATATTACCTATTCAACCTAAAACTGGATTAAAAAATATGAGGAGAAGGGTATTAACCCATTTTTCCAGGTATAATTTTAGGTAGGTCTGCCTTGAATCCAGAAATCAGAAACCCGTTTGTGACTGTGTTGATTATTGTGCCAATTTTATACTATATAATAGGCCAAAGATGGATGATATATAATTTGTACATATATAATATATATGTATAATTTACAGTGACATTAATATAAACAAATATTACTATTATTTTTATATTTTATGACAGAAAAGATAGGTGATTAATTTCTTCCTGGGTAAACTTTGTTTCTTCCTGCAACTAAAGAGGCAAGAACCATGCAATGATGTAAAGAATTAAAGAAACAACCAGAAGTTTGTGTTTGATTTCTTTTTAAGTCACAGTGCAAGCTTGAAGAAGTTGCCATATATATGTACGTACTTTCTGAAAGAAGCCAAATCCCAAATCACAGTAGTGTTGATAATATTAAAGGGAAACTTGATTGCTTTATGTATGATATCTGCAAACTGCAATATAGCTACGTACAATCTTTTATCCCTCCAATGACACTTAATGGAAAAACAGAAATCAACCAGCCTTCGTTCACAACTAATATGAAGGGACTCCTAATAACACAAACAATTAGATAAAGATAATATTCCTTCATTTACAGCAAATGAAGGGACTCAAAAGCAAGCCCTGCAGACTGTAAAATAAACGTTTAACACAACACAAACTTGTTGCATATTTCAACACTAATTGATTAATATTCCCTCCTGTTTGTTGTGGAAGTTGTTTTTGTGGTCTTATTATTTTCATCCTCATCAGTCATTTACCAGCGTTGTCAAACCCAAAAGTACGCTTCACTTGCTCCCCAGTCTTCTGGAGTATGCCACTCGGCTTCTCCTTCCCAACCTCATCCTTCTCTCGGGCTGCCTCGGCCGTCTCCTGTGTCTTCTGCTTCGCTGCCTCCGTAGTCCCTGAGGCCTTCTCTTTCTCTGACTGGGCTGTCTGGGCTGCCTTCTCTTTGGCTGCTTGGGCTGTCTGGGAGGCCTTGTCCGTCGCAGCTTGGGCAGTCTGGGAGGCCTTGTCTTTCGCAGCCTGGGCGGTCTCAGCTGTTTTATCCGTGCCTCCTCTTGACTTCTCCTTCATGCTCTCCGTCATCTTGTTAGTGCTGTCCTGTTATTGTACCAAAACCATTAACAGAAATGAAGTTAGCACCACAATTAATTCATACTCAGCTCAATCCTCAAACCTAAACTAGTGCTAGTTTATGCTGTAAATAATCAGTACAGGAAAAAAAGTATAAAAAAAGTTGAAGAAGTTCAAAACTTGCTCATTCCCAGCAGAAAAATTAGATAATTAAAATCTTAGTCCTCAGATAAATGCAATGAGATTAGAATAACATCTCCTATAGAAGACCTTTTGAAGCATTAAAAGCTTTCATAAACACACAATACTTCAAAAACATTTTCTTTGATGTAAAGAAACAAACTACAACAGTATATGCAGCACAAAAAAAGCTACTGATTATCACTTTAAATCACTGCAAAAAATAAAAAAAACCAAAAGCAATGAATCACCATTGCTTATATGTTGATGCTGATATTGTGTAAATGTCTGTGTGAAACCAGAGAAGAGAGTGCATGGTCATATATAGAGTTTGAAAAGTTGTCGGTGTCAAACATGTGTCATGCTTTCCGACACGTGGATGGGACGTGCCATGCTTTGGTATTAGTATTCTGATCCTTGCTTTTTCGTGGGTTTGTAATTTTCCATGAGGACAAACAGAACCCGTGTTGTTATGCCACGTGTATTCTATCTAGTATAGGGCCACGTGTCAGCATTATGGAGCTTACGTGGTTTTTTTTTACAGTTACCGATGCATACCTAGTTGATTTCAACTTTAATAAAGGAGTGACTCAAAAGTCACAACTTGCTCTACGTGACAATTTTTAATTAGTTAGTACATAAATTGGTTAAATCAAATATGTGATATCATCTTAACAATAAGAAAAATACAACATTTTCCCTAATAATTTACTACTAGAAAACTATAACAATTTACAACGACACTACTGCCTATGCAACTTTGTGGCATTGTTCTAAAAATCAGATCAGTTTGATCAGGAATTGATGTCCTCTCCGATCTGGTTTTAGCTTGAAACTATTAATAGTAATCAGATCGGATTGACTCGTGGTTGGATCGTCAGAATAGTGTCAAATTGCGGTCCAACCACAAGTCAATTCAGCTTGATTCCAGCATCGTTCAACCTCTCTAACACCATAATAAGAGTAACTTGCATCTCTTTTTAGTTACCGCCAACCTGTCGTTCGTCGCTCGTCGTCCACTTGTTGTTCGGTTGACCAATGACCTTCGTCCCTTATTTCGACAGCTTCCGACATCATTCGACCTCCCTGACATCACCATAAGAGTCACCAACATCTCCACATTGAAAGCCCCCATCATCCCAAACTCCGATTGGTTGCCAATTGTCGTCATCGCCACCAATCTCTTCGCGCGTCTGTCTAGATCTCAAGGGTTTTTTTTTGTGAGATTTCAAACCTACAAGGAAGCATGATAATTTGTTTAGGGGTGTTTTTGGTAGATTTCAAACCTTTAGGGACTGATATGTAAATTTTTAGGGGTGTGTTTGCTAGATTTTAAATCTACATAAATTACTGACATCATCAATCCAACCGACTAGTTCAACCCGGGAACCTGACCCTCGAACGGGTAAAGGCCCAATCCGGTTTTCAAAACATTGCTTGTGGGTAATAAAATATCAATCACGCCAGCGTTTATAAAGGTACGAAACACTACTTTTTCCGATATATTTAGTGTCAAAGAATGGTTCATATATTATACTTAACAATAATGTTATGCTGTCAATTTTTTCTCACAACTCCCAACGTGACAACTTACAATTAGTCAGTTTGTAAAATGGGTTTTATATGCCTATTATGGGTCATGTGAACTGACCAATTGTGAACTGCTATGTCAAAAATTGTGAGAGAGTGTTGTGAGAATAAATGTTATACTTAAATATAAATTTGACTTCCTCTAAACCTGCATGGGATGTGTTGGTTGGCCAAGCACTGGAGTTCATTTTAAACCATCCGTACAAGAACTCCGTCGAGGGGGTGCTCTTATTTTTACAAGTGATTGTAAACAACATAAATTTAATTTACCATTACACAGCTCATGTAACCATATATATATCCACACATTATAATTCAACAAATTAATTAACGAAGTCAAGCTCTTCCCTAACTCTGCGCCAAGGGTTTCTCTTCTTTAGACAGAGTGATTATATATATTAAGATTAATTTGAAGCATTCCTGACCACATTATTCAGCCCTACGGAATCTGCGACGTGTTAGTAAATGCATATATTTTGGAGCAGATTAGCAACAGTTTTTAGCTATAAATTAACTTGGTTTCTCTTTGATTATCATTCATTCACTTGAGTAATTCCAATCCAATTCATTACTTAAAACACAGTTATTAAGAAAAATGGCAAGCCAGCAGCAATCTCGTCAAAACGTTGCTCAAACTGCAGGCCACCTCACCGGCGAAGCTCAGGTAAATCTATCACATGGTTGTTTTACAAATTTCTCAAGACAAATATATATATATATAATATAATGTGGAATAATATTTTTACAGGTTAAGAGAGATGAAATCCTGAACCAGGCGTCTCAAGCATCCCAAGAAACTCAAGAAAATGCCAGTGCTTACGCCTCCGAAACCTCCAGCTTCCTCCAACAGGCATCACCTTTTCTTTGTCTTTTTTCTCCTATATATATGTAATCATTTTCTCATATTAATTATCACAACCATGAATACATATCTTTAGATCTATATTGTAAAATATGATATCATTTTTATATATGTAACCTTTTTTTAAGTAGAATACACTCAAAGGTCTTTATATATATATGGTGACTAATAATTTGTGTTTGATTGCAGAAAACTGAACAAGTGAAGAACATGGCACAAGGAGCCGGAGAACAAGTGAAGAACATAGCTCAAGGAGCCGGAGAGCAAGTGAAGAACATGGCTCATGGAGCAGCTGATGCAGTGAAGAACACTCTTGGAATGAACCCAGACAACCCAAGTGACTCAAATAACCCAACCAACCCAAGTGGCCCAAATAACCCAACCACCCTAAGCAACCCAAGTGGCCCAAATTACCCAACCAGCCGAAGCAACCCAAGTGGCCCAAATTACCCAAGCAACCCATCTACCAGGATTTGAAGTGATGATTCCAAGCTAGCTCAAGACATTTGCTTTGGTTTCGGTTGGTTTTTTGCATAAGCTTTTGTGGCATGTAGTGTCACTAATTATTTGCCATCTTCTGTATTGTGAAGATGGTGTTTGATTATTATTATTATTATTTATTATTAATGTTTTTTGGTTGATTTTTGTGATGTGATTCATCTTCAAATCGTCATCGTTGACGATTTGATTAAATGATACTTATGGTTCAATTTTAAATGGTTTGGTTCGATTTTGTGTTAAGAATAAATTAAGCATTGTTGGACCAATTCTGTTTTCACCTGGACTTTGCTTAAATATAGTGTTTTGTGAATGAGTCCATCGTCTCCTGAACTTCAACCAATTTCCTAACACTAATCGGAGGAGGTGGAAACCATTAAATTCTTGAACTTTTTCCCAATTTCTCTGAACATATTTCAGTCTACAAATATTTACCATTTAAATATAGCCGAATGAAGACACTTTATATTTGCTGAAATCCACCTGCAGATGGTTTAACAAACTCATTTAGATTGACATGACAAGCAAATAGCCCACAAAATGTGAGACCAATATCATCTCAAAAGAAGGACCAAAACAAACACAAGGTTCCAGCACATGTACGCAGAAACACATGCCTAACGATTCAGTAATCAAAGACAGTCAAAATTTCTTAAATACAGATGGAGTGTTTTTCTACATGATAATG
The DNA here is from genome assembly GCA_009867345.2 of Toxicodendron radicans. Taxonomy (NCBI): domain Eukaryota; kingdom Viridiplantae; phylum Streptophyta; class Magnoliopsida; order Sapindales; family Anacardiaceae; genus Toxicodendron; species Toxicodendron radicans. The sequence continues at coordinate 5,562,780 of WYDK02000041.1, read as the reverse complement.
GCATCTCACTATTATTAAAACTGAACGACTTCACAGAAGTTTTTTCTGGAATCTCAAAAGCTTCAACCCTCAGGATTTGCCAACATCCAGTAATTAAGAAAAATCTCTAAATATTTTTACAGCTATCAACTCAGAAGTCATAAATGGTTTATCGGCAAAGCAAAAGCCCTAAGAATCCAGAAATATGGTAAATATCATTGAGGTCCACGATAAGAACCACGAAATTAGGGTTTTTATGATATTTACTGAACTAAAGAGGGTGACATTGATATTAGTTTTTTCCATCTGCATGACATGGCGTTTCCTGTATTTTTTCAGATTGACATGTCATACGGTCTATCCTATGTATGAGGCGTCGTTTTTCCCTTCTATTATAAATGAAGTGTCGTACCTTACATTATGTGTATGACTTGTCGGTTTCCATATATCTAAAGGATGACATGCCATACTCTAATTTATGTGTATGGCATGTCAGTCCTTTTGTTTTCAAACGAATGACATATCACACACTTCATCCTGCGTATGATATGTCGTTTTCTCTGTTCTTTGTGGATGACAGGTCATACTCTTATCTTGCGTATGAGATGTCGTTTACTTCATTTCTTGCGGGTGACTTGTCATACGCTAGATAGAGCATATGACATGTCGTCTTTCCTTTTTTTTACAAATGACTATATCATACGTATGACATGCCTTTTCCTATATTTCTTGTGGATGACATGTCATACACCAGGGCCTTTATATGACATGTCGTTTCTTATTTTTGTTGTAATTGACATGTCGCACGTTACATGCAACGTATGATGCGTAGTTTTTTTGATTTCTCACGGATGACAAACGTACGCAGGATGTAGTGTATTTGCATGTCGTTTGTTTTTTACCTTTCGGATGACATGTCATACTCTCTGTCGTACGGGTCATTCTTCGTATGACATGCCGTACAGTGTATGAAAATCATCTAACCCCTTTATTTTTTAGTATTATCAAAAAAACCCCAAATATATTATAAATCTTAATGGACTTAAGTGATATTTACCGTAAATTAGTTTGTGGTACGACGTCGTTTAATTTTTACCGTTTTTTCTTTCCCAAAAAATCATTTTTAGAAACTCAACTCTACCATATAATTAATCTTCCCTTAACGTGAAGCCGACCGTACTGTATGTTATGTCTCTTGAGATCCACTGCCAAAACCCAACCAAAACTAGCTTTTCCAGCACCAAACCAACCAAATCAAGAACCGTAGAATCTCTCACACTCTAACTCTTATCGCAATCTGAATTTTGAAATCTCTCCGAGAATGTCTCTAACAGCCGTTAAAATGTCCGAGGATGTTTGGTTAACTTGTCTTACTCACGCATTGTCCACTGAAACTGAAGAGATCATGGGTCTTCTTCTTGGTGATATCGAGGTTCTTTTTCCTCTCAATTGTTACTATTTTTTAGGTTTTTTCATATTTCGTTTGTATTTCTAGTGGATATATGGTTGAAATTCTTAAAATTCTGTTTTGGATGGTTTCTTGAATTGGGTTTTTGATTTTTTTTTTGGCTAAAAATCGATTCCCATTTAGTAAAATTTACCACTTTTAGGTGTTTGGGTTTTGTTAAAATCGACATTTGTTTTTGTTAGTTTTGGGTTGTTATCTCAATTGGGATTTCCGAATTTTAGCTAACGTTTGATACCCTTTTGATATGTTTATTTCTTTAGGTATTATATTAATGTTTTGAGCTTTGTAGTGAAAATTCAGTTGAAGTTATCAGGACTCTGCGGGTTTTTATCCGTTCCTTGTATTGGGGTTTCTGGAAATCTAGTCGAAATTTTGTATGTTTGTTCATATGCAGTTTTTATTTTTGGTTAGCGTTCATTTTAAGTAGTGTTGAAATAGTTTGAACTTTGTGTGTTTTGGATTTCTAGTCCATATTTGGGCCCTATTTTCCAAAATTTGTGCCTTTTGGATTCTGTATGTTAAGTATAAATCCGATTTGGCTTCAGTTTTGATATAGACTTGAATTGATTGAGATATAGGTGGATAATTGCTTTGAGAGAAACCAAACAAATTCTTATTTGCAGAATTTATCACTTTCTTCTGGTTCTGTGTAAGTAGTGGTATTTCAACTAGTCCGTTTTTTCTGTACGCACATAGTGATATGTATTCTCATTTTTTTTTTTGCATGGAAGGCCTAAATTTAAGGATAAGTAAGAGTGCTACTGTGTCTTAAGGTTAGCTGAATCAGTGTACATCGTAAGATTTTTGTATTAAACAAAGTTTGTGGATCAAAGTTGGCCCATATCCATATCCTCGGAATAATAAGTTTGTTGAGCACATATATGAGTAGGTCTTTTTTTGCTAAGTGAAGTACATTAATTTCATTTGAAGAATGTGCAATTTTTGATGAAGTTCTGCTCTTTGCTAAGGAACTTATTATGTAGCTACTTTGTTCTTATGTTCTTGCATTTTATGCTTCTCGTCATACCATGCCAACTCAAAAATTGGTGATTATGAGTGTTCAATGTAGCCAATTAAAAAGATCAACTCAATATTTTTGTTCTACTTCTGCTTTGCTGATTCTATTTTAAATCAGTTGTTTTTTTTTTTTTTTTAATCTTTTAACTTTACAGGAAATGATAATGTTGCATTCTTATGATTTTGCATTTCTTGTACTATGAGGTGGCTTCTTTTGCATTTTCTTTTTGGCTTTATGTTCTTGTAAGTGATGGTTTGGTTCAAATTTGCAATTTCCAGTACTCAAAAAATGGTAATGTCACTGCACTAATTTGGGGAGCATCACCTCAGTCACGATCTGATCGGCGAAAGGATCGAGTAGAGACAAATCCTGAACAGTTGGCTGCTGCCTCAGCTCAGGCCGATATATCCTTAATTTTAATGTGATTTTTTACCTCTTATGGAAAATTCTTTACCCCTAATTTTTTCTGCTGCAATTTGTTGTTGACAATAGAAACTAGGAAACTAGGTTTGACTCTTCCCCCTAATGACATCATAATTTTTATAATTTATAACTTTTAATGGATAGTTAATATACTTTACATAACAAGCTTACCTTTACTATTAGGAGTTCATGAAGAAGAATTAGCTTCTATTCTCACTTAGGTTTTTACTGCATGGATATTGAAGTATGAACTGAAAACTAATTCTTTGGTTTGGCCATAGAGGTCAGAAAGAAGCTGTGGCTTACCACTTTCCCCTTCCTCCTCTCTTCTTTTTATGGTTATATGCTGCTAAGTGTGATAGTTTATGTTCTGTTATTGTTTTAATTGACTCCATAGCACAGAATGACCCTGTTGACTGGAAGAACAACAAGAGTCATTGGGTGGTACCATTCACATCCGCATATTACAGTTCTTCCTTCTCATGTTGGTAAGTATTGATGAATTTCCTTTCTTTTTTTCCTCTCCTCTTTTGTTAGATGCTGTTGATTCTGTTTATAAGAAAGAAAAAATATTCCACTAATAAGAAAAATCATCTTTCCACTTTATGTTTAAAATGCAAACTAGGTTTGATAGTATTAAGTAAGATACATCTTTATGTTGATTTCTTTCTTTCAGTGCTTATAGGTAAATGACCTAACAATAGTTTTTAAGCTTTAACATGCCCCCTATCAAAAACAACCATAACAACGACAATGAAAGCAAATGTAACTTGATATGATTAATAAATGCAGTAGGGAGATTCAAACGCAATACCTCCCGGTCGACTTGGTTTTGATACTGTGGTGAGCTATCACTAAACCCATTAAGCTTATAGATAAGCATCCAGCAATAATATTTGAGGTCTAACAACCAATACTTAAAATGTCCCATTACTTTCAGATAGAAAGAAAGTAGGAAAAAAACCAACGCACTTAATGCAATTTGGTTTTGTTATACTTGCAATACCATCATAAAAGAGTGATTGCTGTGGTCAGTGAGTCTAAGATTTACAGTTCTCCAGTTATACCTGCTTATATGCTATCAACCTGTGCTGAAAACTGAATAAAATTGGTAATTCGTTAAAATAGTTTCAATTGTTAAGTATTTCCAAATGCTTGGAGGCAAGGGTGGAATTGCTATTTTCATGGTCATGGCTGCTATGATAGTTGGATGTGACATTAAAAGTTCTACTCGCTTCCTTCCGCAGATGTGCGGACTCAAGCAATGTATCAACTTCTAGATTCTGGGTTTATTGGGCTGATATTTTCTTGTTTTAGTGAAGATATAAACAAGGTATGCCTTTCATGTTTTCTAAATGGTAAGTAGTCTTGCATATTGTTCTTTTGTTGGCCCAGCTGAGCTCAAAACATGGGCTAATTGCAGGTTGGAAGAATCCAAGTTATTGCATTTCAGTCCTCGGATGGGAAGCATAATCACATATCAAGACCAATTTCTTTATCACCCGTTAATAAAAATGCAGTTATTGATTTGGAATCATCTTTAAGTTCCTCAGAAAATCTATCAGTGAGATCTGGAAGTGCAAGGGCAGAGAGCCCTGAACAAGACACCAGTGATTCCAGAACAGCAACAGGATCTTGGAAGGTATAATTTTCACAGTATTCCTTGATTATCATACCACCAGTAGAGATCTAAGACCTGTGGGAAGTTAAAGAAACAGTATGCTAGTTCATGAGATAGAGGATTACACATTTTTCCTGCTTATCATTATGCTTTACTTGTGGTCATAAAAGTATCTGATTGTATACTGATCTTTAAGATCTTCAGTCAATATCAGAATATTGAGACAAATCATTCTGCTTCACCATTTTTAAGTATTTATGTGTATGATGAATTGCTCACTTTGGTATAATCATTTGTATAAGATAGCTCCAGCAAATTACTATTAGATTTTAAAATTGAAATGTCAAGGATTGGTTTTGCAGGATATATCTTTACAAAAGAGAGACCTACTAATCTTCTTTAATTTCTTTTTAATACCATTTCTCATAGGTTTATGTATTTACATCATGGGCTCTTTTTACTCTATTATCTTCTCATTCAGTGCATGCATGTGTAATTGGCTAGGGTGTGGGAAGATCTTCAGACTTGGGTGGTTTCTTTGCAAATGCTGATGCCAACCATCTTGAGAGAGAGAGAGTTGGAGGAAACTACCAAACTGGTGATTCAAGTAACACCATTGCAGATATAGATCCCATGGATATGTCAGAAAGTATGCAAGAGGCCATGCACCGTTCAAATTTGGACATGAGGTATACCTGAGTATGTACTTAATCACATGATATCTTATTCTTGTTTTGAAGTTCAACTGTATATGTATGTTATCATTGCAAACAAGATGATAGTTTGGCAAAATGCATCTATCTAGTTGAGATCCTCATATTAGCTTCTGTTTGCTGACAGTGGTGCGGAGTATGTCAGGAAAGAAATCCCTCTTCATGTTTTGCCGACCTCATCTCTTCTGAAACTTGATTTGCCTCTAACATCTTTTACGGATTTGCAACATGTACTATATCAAGAGGAACGGGCAGCATATAACCAAGCTGTATCCCAAAATATGAGGTGTTTGCTGGATACATGGGTCACTTTCTTATCATTTGCTCGTATTATATCTCTGTTCACCTTTTAACGTCCATTCTGAATTTTTTCAATTTTACTCAGGGATGGAAAAGTGCATCCCCTCACTTTCATTCACCACACTTCCACATATCAGGCTTCAATGTGCAAATTAATTGAATATTGGTTCGAAACAAACACCTATATCTTGTTCAATTATATCTGCTCCACTTTTTGTTTGTTCTCACCCATTATTTTAAATCATTTTTTACAGTTTAAGTCCTGCAATAAATGCTCTACAGGATCGATTGAGAGAGAATGAAATTCGGGTATAGAATGAAGTTTGTTATATGTATTTGGTAGACAGGAGCAATAGTTTATTGTTTACAAAAATTTTCAGAGAACTTGGATGGAAATGATATTAAATTTTTAGATTGACCTTTTCTATGGAACCAACTTCATCAATGCACTGTCATATTGGCATATGCTCCATTTGGTTTCCATGATATTATTGAGGACCTAATATTTTGTGGGTTCCATTTGATGTGTCCCTTGGAGCTAAAGAAATTAATGTCATATATTTTACCTCTTTTCTACTGGATAATTAATTTCTTCTTGCCTATATTATGTTCAGGGACTGATCTGGTTTTTCTAAAACAGTTGGCAATGCTGACGGATGAAGCAAAGATGTTAGAGACTGATGCCTCTAGGGGGAGTGAGTCTAGTTCATTGCCCCATCATACTCCATCTCATGGTCTCAGGGGAAGTGCTTTGGTTGGTCACAGGGACTTGCATAGCTCAGCTAATGTGAGGACTGTATCTAGTCCTGGTAGCCGCAGCAGAAAAGGGAGTTCCTAGTAGAAACAAAAACCAATTTTCTTGACACTGCATCAGTGAGTGTTATCTGTGGCCATCATTTTTGTTGTTAGCTTTTTTCATATATATATATAATTGCTCCTTGAGATAGTATGATATGGAAGTTTCATGTTGTTTTCTAATTATTGTAAATGATAAATGCACAATCAGTATGATACAAAATGATTATTAATTCAAATGATTAAAAGACTTTTTTTCATTTTATCTTTCCAAGTTTCTGGGAGAAAAAACCTACGTGTATATGAAATTTGAACATAGTGTTTTACCAATGTTAGTCTAGAAGATGCTTTTCCACCCATAATTTTGATTTGGATGATGTTGATTACTAAATAATTGATGCTTGCTCTCCTCTTATGCCCATCCTTTTTTCTCAGGTTTGACTTTTGTTGGTCTATCGGAAGAGCTTTTGTGACTTTAGTGATATCCATGGTTATACAAGTTCTGAAGGCAGTGTTGCAAGTGATAGATTTCTTGATCACCGCAATGATCAATCTGATCTGAGAGGAATCGGTGAGTGGGACTTGTTCCCTGAAGATGAATGTGATTGTATACATTGCCTCCTTGGTTTCGTACCGTACCATATTTCTTCTGGACTTGGCAGTTTCGTTGGAGTTCATAGAGTACGATATTTTGATATTAGTCGATAGTTTTCCTTGGTATGCACATATTTTCCATTTCTTTTCATCCCTTGGAGGTAATTACTTGTACTTTTGTATCATGTATGTTGGTGAATTGTGTATCATTTAGCCCGAAAAGGAAAGGGCAAAAAAGAAATGAAGATTGGGTATCTAGCTCAACTTACTGATTGCTGCACTTTATGTTCTTAGTTTGTTCTTGGGAATCTTTGGTTTACAAAGAAATGCACATGCATAGTTTTACATAATTCTGATAACGGATAAGACCAAGAGAAAATTTTATGGATTTTGTAATGGAGTTATTGAATTTATGGGTTAAATCAGAATTTAAAATTTTTTAATAAGGGCAATACTATTACTAGATCCGCAATTCGGTTTCCCTTTCATAATCGTGATGTGATAGCTCTTATCGAAACTAGTTGTTAGTTGTTGGGTTGTAATCCTATCAAATCATTGGTTTGTAAACACAGCAAATCATTGGTTGTGAGGTCCAGACAGACTATTATTGCTCCTTAATGTTATCGAACTGTCGTATATTTATAAATAGGATCAAAATAGTGTAGCTACAAGATCTCCAAACTCTTCCAAAAATGTTTAGTTCACTCCTTGGACTATCAGATTCCATTTCTGCTCATGCTTCCCGACGCAAATTGTTTACTCAAAACAAACACACCAATCCCTATTTTCACAATTATAACAAGCCTCAAAAAGCAAACCAGGCGGCTTGGCAGGCCATGAAGCGCCTCCAACAGCAACATGGTCAAGTTGGTCTTCACCATTTTCAGCTTCTGCACCTGGCAGTGGACACTTCGCAAATGTCTATGTCTGCAAGGTTAAGCAGCAGGCTGCCATGGAGCTTCAGCCTCAGCTTCCTCATCGCTTGTACGCCATGAAGGTGGTGAATGGAGAGGCTCCAAGTGTCATGAACAAGAAACATAGAGTAGAGATGGAGAAGAAGATACTAAGAATGCTTGATCATCCATTTCTTCCCACACTCTATGCAGAGTTTGACGCTTCTCGTTACTCTTGTTTAGTCATGGAATATTGCCTGAAGGTGACTTGCTCACTGTTTTGCAGAGCCAGCCACGACTTAGATTAAGTGTACCATCTGCAAAGTAAGTCCTTGTTTCTCTCTATATATTTTGACAAATTCTTTTTGTTGCTAAAGCGGAATATCTTTCAGTACTTTGTTGCAAATCAGTTCTCAATGATTATATCTTCGCTTTACAAGTTTGCACCTCATGAACCTTGAAGTGCGGTTTCATGGAAATTGTGAAATTTTATATGAAATCTGAACCACTTAATTCAATAAGCAAAACGCATGTTTTAAGGTTGAGTTTCAAAGCTAATATTTAATGAAACAGATTTTATGCAGCCGAGGTCCTCTTAGCACTTGAATATCTTCATGCAATGGGGATAATTTATCGTGATCTTAAACCAGAAAATGTGCTTGTTCAAGACGATGGTCATATCATGCTTTCCGATTTTGATCTCTCTCTCAAATGTGAAGTTTCTCCGAAGATTTTGAAGCTTAATTCTAAGTCCAAAACCATGGACAAAACCATGAAGTGCTTCTACTCTTGTTTCTCAGTCTCCAACAAGCACAACAAAAAGAAGAAAAAATCAAGTAGTTGCAAAGCAACACGAAAAGTTCATATTCCTTTTCAGAATGATACAGAATTCTGGGCTGAACCAGTTAATGCTTGCTCGAGTTCGTTCTTTGGAACTCACGAATACTTGTCGCCGGAGGTGATCTTGGGACTTGGCCATGGCAGTGCAGTAGAATTGTGGGCATTTGGGGTGTTTTTGTACGAACTCTTGCATGGAAAGACTCCTTTCCAAGGTGAAAATAATGAGAAAAACACTCAGGAACATCCTGGAGCGGCCACTCAGCTTTCCCTGCAGGACTAGTTCAAGTAATCTTAAGCAATGTGATCATCAAGAAATGGAGAAGGCACATGACCTTATAAGAAAGCTTTTGATGAAGAATCCCAATAAGAGAATGGGCAGCTTGTGGGGTGCTCTTGAAATCAAGAATCATGAGTTCTTTCGAGGTGTAAATTGGGTTTTGATTCGATCAGTTAAGGCTCCACAGATCCCTGAATTTACACAAAAGCTAATCAACAAAGATAGTACAAAGGTCCCTGATCTTCATGTTGATTGCTTTTAACTTCATAAATTAAGTTCAAAGATGGGCTTAGCTTGCTCGTATTTGGATAATCACTCCTCAAGAAATTCCATCTTCAATTAGAGAATGTAAAGGTCACAAATTATGAAGAATTTGGTGTCAGCTTTCTTGTAAGCTTGGATTAGAAGTCAATTAGATTTGAAGTTTCTAGCTATATAGAATTGAATCAAATTAGCAATGTACTTACATATGTGTGTGTAGAAATTAACAATATTAATTTCAATGTTGCTTTAGCACTATGTATTACAATAAAGTGTATCATAGATAAAGGGATTGTTGTCAAACAGTAAAAGACATCATTTGTGTATCCTATTATTGTCACAGGACCGAGAGTTTCACACCCAAAAGACTAATCTATTAGATGGAGAGATTCCCCTTTTATAAGTTCAAGACATCTTCAATGCATTTTCGATGTGAGATTCATTACAATATATATGAATAAAAGTAGAATTAATGAAAAAAAAAAAAAACAAAATGATGAAAGCTTTGTATACGGAGTGTATTTTAATTTGTTCACTTTATTTTTATCTTCTACACATCTACATATATTATGTCACGTCAAATAATTTATACATGAAACCTATTTGTTTACCATTGCAAAAAGGCAGAACTATCTCTCCCTTTGTGATCGGATGACAAACATTTTAACCATCGGACTTAGTTATATATATTCGGAGGTCTCGTGTTAAGGAGAGACACCTATCAGTAGATACCTCAGTAATTAAAAAAAAAAGAACAAACTAAAAAATATACAAATTCTGTCAAAGGATCAACCTTCCCCAACGCACACTTCGGGTGGCCAAAATCTTGTTAGATTATAATCATCAGGACAATGTAACTAGCTACCTAACACACAGTTATACAGTAAACTTTCCCTCAACATAATTTTGTGAGTAAATATGATAGTAAGAGGTTGGTTGGTGGTTACATTTAAGATGTCGCTGGCTAGGCTACAACACAAAGTAAAAGCGAAAAGAAAATTAATTATAAGCAACAAAACGCATTTCTATGTCACATTGAAAACGAGCTCCCTCGGCCTTTGCCAATGGGTCAGACTTCAGAGACAGATAATATGTAAAAAGGATGCGCAAGAGAGTGATGGCAAACTAGCAGACGGTCCAAAAAGGTGCGTTGTGGCAGCATGAGAATACAACACAAGCAGACAAGGCACATCGAATGATATAATAGATTGCTAATGATGAATGTATAGGTCAGGGTGGCGACAAAAACATTCCTTGTCAACACTTAAATTTCACAACAAAAAATTCATATAAACCCTACTAAGTTGTTCACAGTGACCAAATAAAAGAGCCGCTACTATATATATTCACTCCACACATTAATTAAGTCCTTGAGCGACCCCTGAACTAGCTGTAACCTGTAATTAACCTTCCAAGAATGGACTAGATATATACCTTTCTGATCATTTTGAGTATCACTATAAGTGGTTCCTATATCACAATTTCCAGCAAGTTAGATCAGACTACCTTAACAATCAATATCGGACGTCAGGAGGCCAAGTGAAGTGCAGCCAGCTGTGGACATGCGGATGGCGAAGTCGCGGAGCAGAGTGGATCGAAGGACGGAAGGAGTTAGGAGTGAAAAGAAGCTGGAGTGAATTAGAATTGAAAAAGGGTTTTGGTTGTTAGGGATTTTGGTGACCCGGTTTTGCCATCAGGCCGGTTGAATTGGTTGTTCGTTACTATTATGCCGGTTCAATCGGGTCATAAGCTGAAACCGAGTTTTGGGTGTTTTTGAACCAGAGTTGGGGGTGGTTTCTGGTCGAACTGACCGGTCCGATCCGAGTTTTAAAACATTGACCAATCATACTACAAACCAATAAATGGATAACATAAAAATAATAACCACTTATATCAATTAATCTAATAATTATCAACCATATTTATTATAAAGATAAATAAGAAAAAAAAAATTCATAGTTCCCGTAAGCATATTGATTAACAGTATAATTTGATATACTACATTCTTCTAAATTTTTCGATAAACGCTACTATAAGAACACGAAAAATAATGGATTATATATAATAGTTGATGAAAAATGTAATTGAATCAGATCTATATATAGGAGGACCATATGATAATGATTATGTATATATATAGACGAAGTTATTGATTTTGGACACTTTGAATTTGTTCAAAATATAGACAAAATATGGATAAGAATGAATGAGCCAACCATTTGAAGGGATTAATAGCCTCATTAAAGTTTGGTTAATAGCCCCATTGAAGTTTTCTTAGAGAGTAGAGCTATTTGAGTTCCAGCAATGAAGTAGAGAACCCCATCTCTTAAAATTTGTTTAAAATGCACACTTATTTAAAATAAAACTACCTAAAAACATCGTTTTAGGTTTTAGCCATTGGCCCGAATTGACCGGGGGGGTTAAACTGACAGAACAATATGGAACCGTTAGTTCAACTGTTGGTTCACTGAACTGGTAGCTAAACCGGGTTACTAAAATCAAACAGTAAATAAAGAATGATAAACGATAAAAAGAACCGTAAAGACAATGAGGTGAGTGCGATGACTTCAAACGATAGTGAGGATCCAACAAGCTTAGGGTGCACATACAATGTGCCCTTTCATGGTGGTCTGCATGCACTTTCAAAGAGTGTATACAAAAGTTCTTTAATCACTACTTATCAGTAGTCTTTAAATATTGGTTGTCAATGTTCTTTTAATTACCTAATTACTGTTTTTCGATGCTTTTAAATCACAGTTTGTCGACGTCATTTCAATCAAGTTAGGAAATAAACCAAACCTATGGGATGGAGATAAAAAGATCCATTTATCTCCTATAAAATTATGTTTGCTTGGTACAGTGTTGTCAATCAATATCACTATGAATGTTGAATATTAATTGTGAGAAAAGAAAAGAAAATATACAAGGGCAAGAATAACAAAAAAAATTAATTTATAAATTCAATGAAAGTCCAAATTTATAGGTCTAAGACTTTCCCATTGTGAGATTCGTTATATTCTCCCCTCACCATAGGTGGGGTCTTGCCTACCCGTTCAAGACAGGAGGGATTCTCGTTTTATAAGTTCAAGATTTACTCAATGCATTACCGATGTGGGATTCGTTACAATATATATAGATAAATAATTAGATAAATAGAAAGAATTTAGTAATTCTTGAAATAAATCTAAAGCAAAAGGATGTATTTTAATTACTTAATTAACATACCTAAATATAGTTTAAAGTCTTAGGAATTAAATGTTTTTGCAATATGAAAATTAGGGCATTGAACCATAAGAATTATCATAAACTTAGAGGTTAAGAAAACTAAGAAGAAATTAATTGAAGCACAGAAATAAAGTGAAAGTAAGTTTCTTTTGTGACCAAAATACACATGCAGAAGCACACACGAAATGATACAAAGGAGATTAGTATGGAAAAAATAAATAAAGGGAAGAAGAATAAAATGGAGTTGGTCGTGGTCATGCATGGGATGGGAGTGATTTCCGAGGAGAATCGAATCAGCCCACTTTCCTTTAATTTGCTCTTCTCTCTTTACAGTTTGCCTCTTCTCCCTTTACCATTCTCCAAGAGAATGGATTCCAGATCTTAATATTTATCTTCTTTCATTTATGCCTTATTTGTAATTAATAAAGAGATGGACAAAGAAAAAGGGAGGGAGAGGGAGGGACAGAGAATTAAAAAGAGAGAAGTTCAATGGCAGCAGCCGCAGAAAAGGAAAAAAAAGATTGGTCAAAATGAAACCTCGAAGACTTGTTATTCCATCATCACCCTTCAACTCTCTTTATTGAAACTCACCATTTGTCTTTCCTTTTCTTCTTCTCCATAATTCTCAAGTTTAACAAAATCCCATAATGAATTTTATATCAGAAGATGCCTTATCTGGTCATCTGTGTTCCATTGCAAAAGCAAAAAACATATAGCATTCAATCTTATTATTCCATGAAGTACGATGGAATGAAGGAATATTCAAACTTTGTAAAGCAGCAACAATTTAACCAATATATTTGACTGAAAATATTATGTTGATTCTCGAAGTAATTGAAAGAGACTTGACCAACCAAAGAGCGTTTAGATGAGATGGTTAAAGGACTCTTCCAACTTAACCAACGGTCTCGAGTTCGAGCCTTAAGAATGAGCAGCGTTAAAACTCCGAGGGAGAGCTCTGATCACCTAATTGAATCCTATAGTAGTTCAATCCGGATTAGTCGGAGGTGTCCGGATACCGGATGAGGAAAAACCTAAAAAAGAGACTTGACCAAAATAATTGAGTTTAGATGTGGCCCTGCTTAGACTTTCATGTTTAGAATATTCATTACATGGGTTTAAATTTTTTCATATGGATTATTCTTCATGCTCCATTGAAATGAAGACACCTAGCTAGCTTTCTTCTTCCTTCTTCATTAGTTTTTTCATTGAAAGAATTTTGATGTTGCTTTTGTTTTTTTGTTTTTTAATTAATTAATTTTGTTTGTGGGGGTGGAATCGCCATATTGTTGATCAAGGTGGGGTCAAAATTTGCCATGGTCAAAGGGCCTTTATGAGTTCATGCTTCAATTGATAATTGATTGATTAATTTGTGGATTATGGCTGTTGTGCTTATAGGTTGACAATATCTCCTGTTTGCTTTATGTGGGATCCTTAACTGTTGGGCTGCTGCTTAGATTTTCATGGGTTAGATTTTTTGCTAGATATGTATTCTATATATAGAGGGAAGACATAAACAAAAAACATTAAAGCAATAGAGAATTGCTTAGAGAAATTAAAAGGAACATTCCAATTTACAAGATTTTCGGTGTGCATTTGATTTACAGTTGGAATAAACTTTAGAACCTTAGGATGTAATTCAGGATTTTGCAATCTAGTTAATGTTAAATTTTGTTAACAAGCTGTGTTCCTAGACCAAGAGGGCATTAATGAAGATCTTTATATGACATAAAACACATATGGTATAGTTGCATGAAAGGGAGACAAGAGCAACGACATCCCACTTTAATCATCATCGGGAAAGACTAACGCAGCAACCTACCATCAATACTTTTCACTTAAATAAATTACGGATACTCAAATGAGGAATCAAACCTGAGAACCATGTGGACTACCCACCTATGAATATGTACTCTAATCCTTTTTTTTTTTTTTTGGTACATATTCATTCTAAGAACAAAGAATTTTATTTTGATTGCAAATCAAGTAAGCAGGTGTGTATGCAGAAAGTATCACTTCTTGTGATTTACATGATTATTAAATAAAAAAAGTGATAATTAAATGAGTGATTATTTTGTATATATCAAAGTTTTATTTATTTATTTATCCACGAGAAAGTTTATATAAGCATGCATTAATTTTGTGAGTTCATAATTAAAAACAGTAAAGGAAGGTAGTATAGGTTCGTAATTTCAAAAATTTCGGTCTCTCTCTCTGTCTCTGGAATCGTAGTGGATTTTCCTTTATCTCTTTTTCATTCTCCTTTAGATTTTTTTCGATTCCATTTATCAAGGTTGCCAGGTGAAGAACACGAAAAAGTTTTTACACGGCCCTCCATTTATTCCCTTTTTCTTTCCCCTCTCCATGTATTTAACCCTCCTCTCTTCCCCCATTTTCTTCAGCTTCAACCAAACCAATCACTCTCCATCCCTTCTTCTTCTTCACTTCCCCATTCATCTTTCAACTCAGAGATCGCCTCCATTTTCTTCAGGTTTGTTTCTTCAATTACCTCTCTTTCACTTCTCTAATCTTCATGCATTTTAGTTTCCAATGTTTTTATTGCTAATTATATGTGCATTTTGTTTGCAGAAAAAAACGATGAGCAGGCCAGGAGATTGGAACTGCAGGTCATGCCAGCACTTGAACTTTCAGAGGCGTGACTCGTGCCAACGTTGCGGGGACTCCAGGTCCGGTGACTTTGGCGGTTTCGGCGGGAGAGTTGGATCGTCATTCGGGTTCAGTACCGGGTCCGACGTCCGGCCAGGCGACTGGTACTGCTCTGCCGGGAACTGTGGGGCGCACAACTTTGCCAGCCGCTCTAGCTGCTTCAAATGTGGCGCTATCAAGGATGACATTGGTGGTGGCGGCTTTGAAGGTGACATTCCACGCTCCAGAGGTTCAGGATTTGGTGGCAATCGATCTGGATGGAAATCCGGAGATTGGATTTGCACCAGGTGAAATTTATGTTGCATTAAAAAATATATATATATATTTATAAAAAAAAATACAATATTTTATAAAATCCAGATATTCCTGAGAACCAAAATAACTTTTTTCTTGGGTTTGGCTACATACGATACTTTAAAAAAGGCTGTAATCAACGATATTAATATAATATATTTGGTCTATAATCCTCCTCCTTTGACTGCTTTTGCAAGCGAACTACATTCTTTAATTCAAGAATCTCCCAATCTCAAATGCCTTAAAAGGATATCCAGTTGATCCAGGCTTACTGCCATTTTTAATACAACGTGGGGAGAGGTGTTTATTTCAACACCAACATTTACATTGACAGAAAACTCGTCATATATGTGTTTTTGCAGGTCTGGATGCAACGAACACAACTTTGCGAGCAGAATGGAGTGCTTTAGATGCAATGCTCCGAGGGACCTTGGAAGCAGAATCTCATACTAGACATAATACTTCACTTTTGGGTACGTAATTTAATTGGTTTTTCAATTACATGAACTTAATTAATATATTTATATATATAGTTTTCAAATACTGAATTGGGTTCATTTAATATATATATTTGCAGGTTTGCAGGCAACGAAGAGAGAAGATCAAGTCGTAAAATATATGTATTTTCTTGATATTAATATTTGTTTTGGGTGCAAGCTAGGGTTTTCTCAAGGTGATAAATATGGTTTATAATTAACCAATGTTCATCACTTTGGGGAATACCCAATTTAGAATTATTTTGTTAGGTTTTGAATTTCCATAAAAAATTATTATTATAGCAATGAATGTAGCCATTTGTGGTGCTTTAGTTTCAATTTATTTATCCATCCATATTGTCTTTTTGTTTTTCATTTTTCAATATTTTTATTTAATTTAATTATTGTATGTTGCATGGCTTTCTTAAAAGAAGATATGATTCTCTGAATTCTCATCATCGTCTTCATTAATTTAGTAGAAACTAATGATTTTGCATGAACTTCATAAAGAAAAAACAACTCTCTCTCTCTCTCTCGATCTCGATCAGTCTAAATCTAGAATTGAAATAGTAAATTAATTAAAGAATTTAAAAGTTGATATTCAAAGGGACCACGTACAACTGAGCTTTATGTTCTTCCAATGCAAAAGAATAATTAGGTCAAGATTCAAAGAATAATTAACTTGGAGTATTATAATATTGTATATACTTTTAAGAAAATTAAAGCCTGCAGTGAGAATAATAATAATAAATTCTCTGTTCTTCAAACTATTCAATCTGTCCATGCAGACTCTCCATTAATGTATTTCTTTCAAGAAAAATCAAAATTAACGTGTAATATTTATATATATAAAACATAAATTTTTGTCAAAAAAAAAAAACCTTCAAATTTATAAATCAAACCAGCCAGAGCTAGTTTTCGAAACCTACACTTAAAGTAATAGTAAAAGGCGTGTTTTATAATTTTTAATCCGTTTTTTTATATTAAGATACAATTTATAAATTTAAATTATATATATATATATATATTTTTAAATTATTAAGTCAAAGAGACCCTAAAGAAAAGCTTAGATATAAACCTCAAGGGGTTGGCCTGACGTTCAACAAAATTTGCTTCTTTTATTGATTTTTTGGATTCAATAGATCCCGGGATCAATAGAGGATCCATAAATTTCTGTTATGATGGATCAAAATAAAAACTAATTACATACATAATATCATCTTCTGTTTTTCTAGTCGAAATTGAAGATGGATTAGGATTTTTTAAACTAAAAGTTAAGAGTGTGCAGGATTTTATCAAATATATTAATATTTAAAAGAAAAAATTAAGGGTAGGTCAAAACATGTCAATAATTTAAAAAAAAAAATATATATATATATATATATATATATATTTGAGAGAGGGTAG
>WYDK02000041.1:5332762-5345478 GCA_009867345.2 Toxicodendron radicans | reverse complement strand
CGCCCCGTCCTCGATGCTGGAAAACATTTTGTAATAAACTAATAATATTATAGTTCTAATTAAATTTTGCAATATAAAAGTGTGTTTGTTTAAAATTTTTCATTGAATTATATTCATATAGTAAAATTTATTCATATTTTTGTAACTACCACATTGGTCAAATTGTCTACTTTGTCTACAAAAGCGTGAATAATTGAAAAATTGTCTTTCCAACCTAATTCACATTTAATTTGAATAATCATTTTCTGATTAAACATGACATTGTAATGCATTTGTTATTACATTTTATATTAATTTATCAAATAAAATTTTATTAGACATTATTGTATCATATGCTGGTATCTACAATTTAACAAAATTGCATTAATAATATATGTGAGTTTTTGTCTTAATGTGATAAATCTAATACTATGAGGTATTAGCATCCTTCATTAGTCATTATTAATCATTAAATCAGTAAATAATGTGGTTTTAGCTGCGATTGTAGCCGTCGTTAGTTCTTCTGATGATGACACATAATAATTTTACAAAAATCAATACATATATTAATGTGATTGTCGCATTAAATTATTAATATCATTCATTTTATTTGCTCTCATTAATTAGTATAAGTAAGAAATAAAATAAAACGAATGAAATTGACGATTTAAATTAATAGAAGGACATAAGTTAACTAACGCAATAATAATTCATTCATTTAATTAATAAGAATAGAGTGAGAGAACATGTTTTTTCTTTTCATTTTGTTTTTCTCCAATAATTTGATCAAACATTTGGAATAGACAAGAAGTTTAGTTTATATATTGGAAAAAATAAAACAATTAGTTCTATGAATTAATATATACTCAATTTTGTTTTTAAAAAAGTCATAACATTATGGTACGGAGTTAATAACCCGCGGAGGATTTTTTTCAATAAAACCCCATTGAGCAAGGTGGGATGGAACGGGTGGGTGGAGGATTTCTTTGTCAAACCCACTCAAGGGTACGGGTGGAGTGCAAGGGTGGGTGTAGGGGCGGGTGCCCATCCCTACTAGTGACTGATGTGTGTATATATATATATATATATATTGCAATTTAAGTAAAAAGTAAGTTATCTTGAAATAAGGTTATTTTAATATTTATTTATTCCCTCATAAAATATTCTCGTCATTTTTAAGAGTCAAATCTCTATATTTAATATTTATGTATGAATAATAACTTAAAAATGAATAAAACATTTTACGTCATTTTATAATTAAAAGTTAGTTAAGTTTTTTCAAATTCTTTCTTTTATAAAATAATAAAGGGTGTATTTTATTATCTTTTACTAATTTTTCTTCATATTTCAATATTATAATAGGATTATACAAAAAGAAAAACATGCTAGTTTATAAATATTATAAAAACAATAATTACAATAAAAAAATATGTGTCATACCTATCTTATTTCAATATATTTATAATAAATATTTTAATTTATATTATTTTCTTCATTATAAAAACATATAGTTTAATATATTAATTTAGATTTTAAACATGCCACATAAAAGAAAAAAAAAAGAATTTTTTTACACTAAATTAATTAATTGATTGTATATACATTCATGTACATCGTACATAAGATATTCTCTTGGTAAAATGAAATGTTTGTTAATTGAGTATAACAACTAATTTCCACTAGGGGTGAAAGTCGAGCAGAGCTCAAGCTCGGCTCGAAACAAGTTGAGTCAAGCTCGAGCTCAAGCAGCTCGACTAAGCATATAAATCGAGCGTGGACACTCATTGCTCGACTCGCCAAGCTCGACAAACTCGATAAACTCAACAATTTAAGTGATTTTTTGAGATATATTTGATAATTTTAAAGATTTTTTGGAGTATACAAGATATTTTTTAAACTTTTGTCAAACTTGAACATAGAGTGCCAAGAGCTCGGCTCAAGCTCAACACTGTAGCAACTGAGCCGAGCTCGAGTAGCTAGATACTCGGCTCGTTTATAACCCTAATTTCCACTATCTTATATGGATACCGGTTGGCACCTATCAAATAGAGTTGTCCTCACTTGGAAATTACAATTAATAGAAGGCGATTTGTGTTATTTTCAAAATTATAAAACTATAATTAATATGACAATCATTAGGGGTGTAAAGGTATTTATCCACCAATATACCGAACTCCGAACCAGACTCTCTCGCTGACTCAACGAAAACGTGGCAGTCATCCGTCGGTTAGGACTCTGGTTCGGGTCACAGCCACTTTAGCACTTTTGGTTAGTCCATGACTATTTCATATTCTCTCCTTCTCAAAGCTTCACTCTGAAACAATCTATCTCTATCTTATGTCACTGTTAAGCCTTTGATATTTATCTCCCTCGATCAAAAATCTAGATTGATCATCATGATGAGGTATTCTTAACCTTTTTCTGTTTCGTCCGTTAGTCGTTTTCGTTGTTTCATCTGATTCTGTTTGTTTCCGAGGAAAAGAATGAACTGATTGCTGGAAAAAAATTTCCGGTGAAAAGAAAATTCTTTTTTATATGATTTTTTTTGTTGTTTTTGTATGTTCATATACGTCTGTGAATATCGGTGACTTCATTTCCATCTCTGTAGCTGAGGCAAGGAATGATTTTACGTTTCTGTATATATTTTGATTCTCTGTTTCTCTATATGTTTTCGTATATGTTGTTTTAGAGAATAATTTTCGTTAAACTATTTTCTCGGAATCTGTATTTTGATTCGACGATCGTGGCTTCACTCTGTTTTTAATTATTTTTATTTTGTGAATTCTCTGTTTTGTTTTTTAAATTTTTGTTTGGCTATATTTTGTGTTGCGAGTAAGCGGAACTGAAATTTAATCGTGAAACTCAAGTTGAAGTTCCCTGTTTGGTTGGTAAGAAATGCAAGAAAATAAAAAGGAAAGTTCAAAATTCGGCTTATCAAAATCCTGTGTTTCTAATTTCAAGTTTGAACCTGACTTATTGGTGTGGTTTAGCTCAGATAATTTTTGCTAAGTCATGCGTGTAGTTTACGCCTCAATTTATTATTTTGTTTATAGTACTCGTGAGACTAATAATGTAAATTTCGTATTTTCTTTTTTGAGATACCTGAAATATATCTTGATTGTGAATTGTAACTCATTTGATTTCTAGATATATATATATATATATATAAATCAGTTAATGGCTAGGACTTTGATTGCTCTAAGTACTGTATTAGTGCTTTATATATTTATTTTTTATTTAGCTCTATTGTGGAACTTTTCATATCAATACACAGCTTGGTGGCACCACACCTCCACAGCAGTTACAACATAACTATAACCCAACCACCACTGTGCTGACCACTTTTACTGCACAACCATTACCATTACATCTATTTGCACCTTCAGCAAGATTACCGCAACTGCAGCCATTACCATCACTATTATTCCTATATCAGACAATCATCACTGCACCAACCTGAAAGAGAAATTGAATTAACACTATGTCTGAGCTTGAACACCTTGCCTACAAGCCGAGGAAACAAGCTCACGACAAACAAACAAGCACAAAAGGTGTTTTATCTCATTTCTTAAGTTGTGTGAAATATGTGTATGAAACAAATTATTCGAGCAGTTGTATCCTATGGATAATTTTTTATAACAGAAAGCATATTATTACAAACAATTTTGAATAGCATATTATCACAAACATGATAAGCACCATTTTGATTTGGCTGGGAAAATCTGCATCATGAATTTTTAACTGACATTTTGTCTGTTAAATTTCTAGTTCTAGCATGATAATCACAAGCACAATTCTAATTGGATGCTGATTGGAAAGGCGCTTTCTTAATGATTGTGTGGGCTGAATGCTTATTTTGCTATCATTCTTTCTTGTTTTACAGGGTGAAGTAGAGTGCGTGTTTTCTTTTTGGTAATTGAATGGATTAAAGTAGTGTTCTGCTGCAATTTTTATTACATATATTGATCACAAGATATTTCCTCAATGGGAGGAGCTTGTTCTAGGAAGAGTGACCAGTTGGACCATGAAGATAGTTTACATAGAGGGGTCTGTGGAAGATATCATAAAAGTGGTAGTTCCAAGTGGTTAATGACCTCATTTTCTAGGCCTCAGCTGGAAATCCAACGAAGACAAGGAAAATGCCCGTCCCTCATGGATTTGTGTGCTCATAAAATTCGTGAGGTATTCTGTTTTCATATCATGACTGGTAGAAGGCCTCGACAATTTTTTCAGTGACTGATCTTTGATCTGCTTACCTAACAGGAAATAGATAGATATAATACCTTTTCAATGCTCCCAAGGGATATCAGTCAGCAAATCTTCAATGAACTGGTATATTCCCAATGTCTAACTGATATTTCTCTTGAAGCTTTTCGAGACTGTGCTCTCCAGGTAATTTCAGCATGATACTTTGACTTCTGGTGTTAAAATTATTGTGATGGTTGTACTATTGTCCCTAATGGCATGCTGATCGGCAAAGTTTTTGTGACAGGACCTTTACCTGGGAGAATACCCTGGTGTAAATGACAAGTGGATGGATGTCATCGCTTCTCAAGGCTCATCTTTACTTTGCGTGGATCTTTCTGGTTCTGATGTCTCTGATTCTGGGTTGATTCATCTCAAAGACTGCACAAACCTGCAATCCTTAAATTTTAATGACTGTAACCAGATTTCAGACCATGGGCTTGAGCACATCTCTGGTACCTTTTCTACACGTTTTCAGTTACTGTGTTGGTAATGGTGAATACTCTGAATTCCAAAAGATTGCGGTGATGTAGAAATGAGTTATGATCTCCATCTGCATGTGTTACAATTGTATAAACTATTTTATCTGTCTAAATTGCGAAGGGGCTTGGGTAATTTTTATATAGATAGTTCTCTTTTTCACCAGGGAGGGGTTTGTATGAACTGTTGGTTATAGACAGGTATTTTTAGGCTGTCTTTTCTAAGGTTGATGCTCCTTAGGATGTTGTCTTCAATGCGGTCTGCATGTTCTTAGTTCTACGTTCTTTGAATTATTATTAATGCAGTATCTTTAGTTTCTCACTAAAAGAATGACAATCTCTATTTTGGAATATCATTTGTGTGCCTTTCCTTTCTTACCATTCTGTTCCACATCTTCCTTCATTCAAGAGATTTAGCATTGCTTCACTTTATACTCAAGTACCTTTTTCACAGGTTGTTTTACTCTGTGAAAATCTTTCAGATCTCTCAAACCTTACAACTTTGAGTTTTAGAAGAAATAATGCAATTACTGCTCAAGGGATGAGTGCCTTTGCTGGGTTGATTAACTTATTGAAGTTGGATCTGGAAAGATGTACTGGAATTCATGGCGGTCTTGGTCATCTTAAAGGTATGTTTACCTCAAAAGGTTTGCAGCGTCAAACCTTCCAACCCTCTCTCTTGTCCAAGGCAGAGGTATTGATTGGTTTTCTGTGGGAGGGTAAATTGTTTGAATTTTCTTTTTTCATTAATAGAAGAGTGCATATGTTTGAGGCTAGAAATATAATTGGTAAAGAAAAATGATAAGCGGTAAGCTTAGCCTTTCTCTATAAATATTTTTTATGGAAACAAAAGATTTGTGTTACTGTAGAGGAAGAGATAAAAGTGGGCTCAATATCCGCAATAGTAAAAAACAAAAAGCCTCTTAAGTTTAAACACATAGCAACAAACATTGATGGAGTTTTCAAAGAGTTGCTTACTTTTCATGAAGGCATAAACTGACTAATGTTTACCATGTTTATCATTTTGCAGGTCTGACAAAGCTGGAGTCTCTTAATATTAAATGGTGTAACTGCATCACAGATTCTGATATGAAGCCTCTCTCAGGTGATTCTTACCCATCCTCCTCCTTTTGGGATGGTTTTATTATTTACTTTTTGATACGAACCCAACAACTCAACCACAAATCAACGCCAATTAATCCAATCAAGAGAACAAAACAGAATTAAACTAGAATACTTTTGTATTATATTGAATGAAAATTAAGCAAGAACTGACGCTATGAACAAGTAATTGAAAAGAATAACAATTAATGGAGAAACAAAGGATAGATCTAGCAATTCGAGGAGCTAGAGACCTCCCAACCAATTTCCTAATCCAAATCATATCCCCCCCTTTCCCACTCACTCCTCAACTTATACCCTCACATCACACAATTCGTATTGTCATACATGAGTAAAGACTGTGATGCCCCTGGGTTCCTATCACTTTTTCACATGATTCTCTCATATCTTCTCACTCTAACCGTGGATTTCATTTTTTATATCGTTGCTCATGTCTGTCTAGAAGGTTTTGTTAAGAGGTGTTGAAGGATGTGCTTTGGATCAGTTTTATTGAGATTTGATATGAGTTTGAATGTTGTACAGATCTAGTGTAACTTTTGTGCCATTTCTTTTCAGGGCTTAGAAACTTGAAAAGTTTACAAATTTCCTGCAGCAAGGTTACTGATGTTGGCATTACTTACTTGAAAGGTATTTTTTTTATATTTATATCATGTTGTCACGTCTTACAATTTTACAAGTTGAATAATATCTTAGCCACATGGACCACCATTCCACTTTGCATTGGTGAATGGGGGAGGGCTACATTACAGAGTAGACCAAAACAAATCAGAAAATCGCTTTGATTGGATCTTTAAGATTATGGTAGTAATTTATTTTTTAGAAAATGTATAAGACTACACTAACTCATAAATGGAATTGTTTTTAAAAGTATTCAATGATTAACCTTTTTTGGGGACAGCATTAGGTAGATTGCCAGAACCCTTCTACATAGATAGCATAGAAATGGGGAAGAAGCTGTGATGTATGACAATATTTGTAACTTCAGTAAAGTTGCTTACAACTTGTTAAACTTTGGATAAAGAGAATTTATAGGTCTATAACTGTTTGCAGTAGCTTGAATGGTTAAATCATGATGGACGTCATTTGTAAATTGTTAAATTATGGCACACAATCTTAGGATAGCAGCTAATGGATGTAACAAAACTGATTATCAAAATCAATTCAAAGCTGTAATAGAATACATAAGGACAACATGTGTTAAGAAGATATTCTGAGAATTTGATTTTTGAACCGTAACTTCTGGGGTAGAAAAAGATAGAAAGACCAAGTTTTTGATGCTGTGACTAGTACTCATGAGAAAACTTAACAGACAAAACTTAGTTTTCATTAAAACTCACTCTCTTTTTCTCATGATTTTAAGGTAGGATCAATTGGGATTTGATCACAGTTTAGGAAGTGACAATCAGTATGCTGTGACTAATAAACGTAACTAAAGACTGATGATGGCTATGTGCGAGTTTTAAAAGATCCTAAGGTTAATGAAATAATTTGAATTAATAAAAAAATAGACAGAGAAACATAAAAATTTGGAACCTATGCTGATATCTCGAACTACTACAATTATAACTATATGCGTGAATTTGATATGTCATCCATGATATCTGAGTGTCATTTTAACATTACTTTTTTTCTTGTATGTGTTTCAACTATATGTCCCTACTTCCTGATTAGTAATTCTTCCATAGGTTTCTAATAATCACCCATTTTTTCTAGACTTTTTTACTAGTCATGTTTGACTTGGTAATTCAAACTTCTTTCTGTTGACGCTGGAGATCATTGTTGTGTTTCAGGTCTGCAAAAGCTTACTCTATTGAATTTGGAAGGCTGCCCAGTAACGGCTGCATGCTTAGACTCTCTTTCAGGTTGAAGCCTGTTGGTGTTTCCATTTTCTACTGATCATCTAATTTCTTTTTCAATGGTTTGACAGCTTGCAATTAACAACTCATTTATCTATTTAGAAAACTTAGATATCAGATATGATGCAAGTCAAGGGAATGTATATCGGAGAAAATAATCCCTTGACTTAACATGTGATCTAAGTTAACCATTTAGTAAAAGTTTAGAATGAGCTGCTTAAGGTTGCATATACTCAATATCTTGATTAAGTGTGGATTTAGCCTAAATATTCTCTTTTCCTGTATCTATGCAGCTCTTGGGGCCCTGCTGTATTTGAATCTTAACAGATGTCAACTGTCTGATGACGGATGTGAGAAATTTTCCAGTAAGTTGTCTTCAATTAATTGCACCTCTTGGGATCATGAGATTTACTGCGAATTAGCTAAGATGATGAGTTGTTTTGGTTATTTGTTGTTAGAACTTTGAATTTAATCTTGACCTCATCAAATCCTTATTTTCTGCAGGGCTTGGGAGTTTAAAAGTATTAAACTTGGGATTCAATGACATAACAGATGCATGCTTGGTGCACATGAAAGGTGAGTTCTCTGTCTTGTTTACTGTGTGCTCAACAGTCTAACTTATTCATTTTACAGTATTTTTGTTCCTGTAAATGTTGTAGAATGAAAAAAAATAAATAAATAATAATAATAAAATAAAATAAAAAGCTGATGATCCTTTCATCATATAATGAAGAGAAAATAACCTTTTTCCTGTCTAACAAGGGAACACAGGGAGTTCTATGCTTCACTTAGTACTTGTGCTTTGCTGTAATTTTGTCTGAAAGTTGAGTTAGTCAATCTTGTACTATATTTTCCTTTGTTTATCAAATTTATTAACTTTTCAGGAGAGGAAAGAAGTCACTAGTTTTAGGACTGTAATGCGATATGGATATAAAATAATTATAATATCTCATTAACAATATCTTTTCCTTCAGCTTCTTTGTATATATTATCTTTATTGGATTGCTATGGATTGTGCAAGCAGTATTTTCTAATAAACAAATAAACAAGAAAAGGGAGAAGAAGAAAACAGAAGAATTTTTGTTTTTTTTTTTAAATGTATTTAGACTGTATGCTTCTTAATTTTGCTTTGAAACAGAATTGACAAACTTGGAGAGCTTGAACTTGGATTCCTGTGGGATTGGTGATGATGGACTAGTTAATTTGACAGGTGACTACTTGAACAGTTTCCCGGTTATCACCTTTATTTATCTTAGTTGTACTTTTTTTTTTTTATTAATTTCTTAAGCCAATATTCCTCGTAGTATTGATTATTAAACTAATCTTTTGGGGAAGAAACATTCCAATGTGATTACTAAAGTATTTATGGTCTAGGAATTTATTGAATTTCCTGGTAAGCTGTTACCATTCTCTTGAATGTCTTGCAGGTTGATACCCAATTTAATAATTCTATACAACATATTTGCATAAGAATCTCATTGCAATTCATATATAGAACAGAAACCAATTAATGCTAATTTTTGAAAATTAATTGCTGCATTATTTAAGGTTGAAGTTAAACAGTAATTTGTATAGCCCTTCGTGGCTTACTTTATATATTTACTGAACATTTTATGATACTTCTCTTTTCCTTTCGCTCCTCTTTTTACTTCTTTTTAACCCTTATATATCCCTCACACTTCTTGAGACACTAATGTTCTAGGCCTTTATCATTTAAAATGTTTGGAGTTGTCTGACACGCAAGTTGGAAGCAGTGGTCTCCGCCATCTCTCTGGTTAGACATCCACCTTCAACTCATGATATGATATATAAACATGATATAACAATTTCTATGCAGAAAAAAAGCACGAATTTAAGCATAACCAATTTTCTATAGGTTAATATTATATTTGTTGTATTTGCCAGATTACTGACTCAGTGTTCACATACTTATAATCCTTTCCTAATCTGCCGTTTTTAAGTGCACAATTTGCCTAGTAATTTCAGTAAGGGTAATGTTAGAGGTACAAGGAAATTTATAAAGATTTCTTGTACAAAGTGATTTAGCAACTCTTCAATTCATCCCTTGCCAAATCATTTTGTACAAGAAATCTTTGTAATTTTTTTTGTACCTTTAGCATTATTGTTTCAGTAAAGTTCTTAAGAGTAATTTTGTACTTTTCTTGCTCCTCCTGAAGTTAGAAGTAACATGTTATTTGTAGTGAGAGGTAATTAAGCGATTTGAAAACAAAGTCCTTTCTATTGTCAAAATTTGTAGTGGCTAAATGAATATATAAAACCCTGAGGGGGGTTTGTAAAATTCTCTCATTATTGAATTGGTTACCATTGACTCAACAAATGTAGTCTGTAATAACGGTTGTGGAATTTAAATTTATGTGTTGACCTCACTGTATTTGTTTATTGTTTGTAGGTTTGGCTAGTCTGGAGAGTATAAATCTTTCATTCACTGGAGTTAAAGATGGTGGATTAAGAAGATTGTCTGGATTGTCATCTCTTAAATCACTTAATCTTGATATTCAGCAAATTACAGATACTGGGCTTGCAGCTCTTACAAGTAAGTGCCTTTAAATGAATGGTGCCCCTTCCCCTTTTCATTATTCCTATTTTTTCTTTTCTTTTCCTTTTTGAGTGTTCTCGTTTCATGAAACGGTTTGTATATCCTTATTATTTTAGACAAACTCAGGCGTAATTTAGTTAATTAGTCTGGTTTTTAAGTAGCTAAGAAATACATTTCTGTCCATTTTTTAAATGCTTTCAACTTATTCCATTTTTCGGCATTACTTTATACAGGTTTGACTGGATTGACTCATCTGGATCTTTTTGGAGCTCGTATTACCGATTCTGGAACAACATATTTGCGAAGTATGTTACATAGCTAAAGTAATGCTTCAGTTACTTATCAAGAAGGAAATTATTATTACAGTAGGGATGCTAACTACAAAAACACACTATTGGTTTTTTGAACTTGCTAAAACTGTCTGAAAGATGTTATTAGGTCAAATTCAATTTTCATCTATAACAACTAGATGAATGAGCCTGAAGTGTCGCCATTATTTGGGAACCCGCATAGGATCTGAAAGAATAGACATGAGTTCATAATATTCCGTATCCAGTTCATCCATTGGAGCCTATTGCATCTGATTACATTTTTTGTTTGTCTTTTATAATTTTTTGGTATAATAATTATTTTCAGAAATAACTTTGGAAAGTGCATAAATGGAATGTTAGAAGACACTAATTTTAGGACTTGCAATTAAATCACATCCTTTCTAATAGTTTGATATTGGACTTGTTAGCCTATACCTTAAACAAGTTAAAAGAGTTTTCTGTGTATGAACCTCATTCATGAATGGATTTGGATTTGTTTGTCAGTGACAGTCCTGGTTTAAATTTAATCTGTTTTCCTTTTTGTTATTAACCATTATTATTTTTTTGTCTAATAGACTTCAAGAACTTGCGCTCCCTGGAAATATGTGGTGGAGGATTGACTGATGCTGGTGTAAAGCATATCAAAGATCTTACATCGTTGTCTTTGCTAAATTTGTCACAGAACAGCAACTTGACAGATAAAACCTTGGAGTTGATTTCTGGTATTTACTAGTAATTTTATGTTACATTCTCTCTCGATCTCTGCTTATATTGGATAATCAATTATTCTCAGCGTAAAAAATTGTAGAAAACACCATCTTAGGGTTCCTGAACTGGAACGCTGACCAAACCGTGCATTCATTAACCCACTCTGGACCCTCTCCCAAGTCGTCCCTTCCGAAAGGTGAGCTTAAGTGGGGTTTAGCTCTGATACCATTAGATAGAAATTCATCCAATAACTCAAATAATTGAGTTGGACAGTTGGTCTTTCATGGGTTTGGGTACAAGTCACCTTAGAAAACTGGCTTGCCAAGGGAGGGTGTTCAAGTCCTTATAACTCACATGTCCACTCCTTTCCCTTCCAATGTGGGATTCTAACATAAAACATGGTAACATAAAACCTTGTTACCATGGTGTTCTTATTGACGGCAAAACAAGCATGCATTCCACTTAATAACACAAGTGGACAGTAAGTTGATATTGGGTTTTCTCGTATATATTGAGGATGGTCTTCACAAACTGTCCACCCAGTTTTTCTATTATTGTTTCTTTTGGTCAATACTTCTTTGCACACGCAGGTTTGACAGGGCTGGTGTCTTTAAATGTTTCAAATTCTCGAATAACCAGTGCGGGGTTAAGGCATCTGAAGCCACTGAAGAATTTAAGATCACTGACCTTGGAGTCGTGCAAGGTGAGTGCAAATGACATTAAGAAGCTTCAAGTAAGTGACCTCCCTAATCTTGTAAGCTTTCGGCCCGAGTAATTGAGGAGGTTCAATGAATATGTTGTGTAAATATAGCAAATATTGGCATGGAAGAGCAGCTATTTTACTTTGAGTTATTTGAAGAATTGTAAATATTTAGTAATAATTATGGATGCTTGTAAATATAAATGACATTCAATTTGCTTGATATTGTTGACATGCAAATATGGAATGTTGATATTCTATTTCCTTACTCAGAGACCATAGTGGTGATATCGTGCTTCCTTATTATAGATATTATGACAATATTATGTTTTCTTACATAGTTACTATACTTTTGTATAAATACGTTGTGTATGCACATACAAAACGCCACAACTCAATACAAACAATTTAATTCAATTGAATACAATTATTTACTCTCAAATTGACAGCAGAGGAGGTGTTTGTGTAATATGCTATAGTTTTAGACCAAACTTCGATTTTGGATACTTTAGGGGAGAGAATGGCTTTAAACCTATTTACAAAATCCAAATCTCATTTACAACAAATTTTTTTCTTTCTTAAAATACAAAATCTAATTATCTAATTAAAAGTTAAAAACTTAACGTCTTAAAAACTCTATTTTCTTTCAAAGATATATGAGAGAGAGAGAGAGATGTGCACCCGAAAAGTAAATCAAGAATTGAAACTTAACTGTAAGTAAGAAATCCAATATTATAGAGAAAGAGAGAACATTCATAT
>WYDK02000041.1:5320796-5332026 GCA_009867345.2 Toxicodendron radicans | reverse complement strand
CTATCAAATCTTCTACAGCATTTACCTTACAGTATCCTGATAAAACATGTTAAATCTACATTTTTGCATGTTCCTTTTGAGTAAATTACACGTCACGAACCTCAAACTGCAAAAAGAGAAAAAAGTCGATAAAATAAGTGATTTAATAGTTAAAAAATAAAATTAAAGCCCGAAATAGGGGGAAACAAGTAGACATAGTTCAACCACGGATCATTGTAGAATCTCGTATCCTAAAGTTAAGAGTTGAACAACTAATAGAACCAAATCGACTATCCTACTACGATTTTTGTTATCAAAATGGCAAATGATTCATGGATGTTTGAACAACTAGTTGGGATGGTTTAATAATACTGCTTTTAGCAAACATTGAGAAAAAACATACCTAAATTAGAAGGGCCAGCAAGCCAAGCATGTAAAAGGACTTGTGCTCTGCAGCCGTTTCATCATCTCTGGGCTTGATCTGAACCTGAAGCTCCAACTGGGGGCGTCACTGGTACACTGCTTGTTGACCCATTCTCAACAGGAGGAGGAACGCCCCATTTTCCTTCAGATTCAAGGGGCTCAAAGACATGAACTCCACCATCTGATAGTCCCAAAGCAAACTGATTTGCTTCTTGTGGATGTGCAGCAATCACAAGCGGGTGGACATTGGAACTACTGCATAAAGTAAAAGAAGGGTTTATAAAATAAAAAAAGGCAATCTTTGAAGTATTAACTTGACGTCCCACAAGAGAAGTTAACAGGTTAAAGATAACCTCAGTTAAAACTGAATGAATAAATTTAAGTGCATAAAGACAAAAACAAGCCATACAATATTAACCAAAACCCCTTCCCAATTGATATGTATAAAGAAGAGAGAAGAGTCATGACACTCTTCCAGAATTGAAGCCTAAAGAGTAGCAAAACATAACTCTATTCCGCAACCTGCCACAGTAATTTTCTCCTTTCTCATCAAGAAGTACGATTTTCTCTCAAATGCATTAGTAAATTCAAGCAACCAAAAACAGAACCATGCAGTGCGAGATCTTGTAAGATAATAATAAAGAAATTTTCAGTAAGAAAAGAAGCTCTCACAAGGATGGTACTGCTCTGTGACATCACAGTCTCATTCTGTAAGTAAATAAAAAAGAGGTTTCAAAGGAATTATGCCAAAAAGGGCACAATCACCTAAATATGCATATCAATGCAAGGAGTGGTTCCAGAATATCCAGTGCATAACCAAGATAAAGTCTGAAGGATCAAGCAGTGTTAGCATGCGGTGCAGGAGAATATCTGACAGTAGTTTGCTAGTGAAACATAAGTAAATTGAAATTGCCCTCAAAATAAACTCCCACAAAAAAAACACATTAAAATCCTAAAAGAACAAATGCCAAACAAAGAGAACTTGCAAACATGTAATGCAGGATGGTGACACTGATATGTGCCCAATTTGAGTAATGGAGCAAAAGATTTACCTGACACTAGCAGGACGATATGCAGATGGATTGATACGACAACGCAATCTGAGATTTGAAGCACTAAACACACAGACGGTTGCATCCAAGAAGCAAGCGTATACCAGCTGGCTATCACACGAGAATGTTGCGTGACTGATTGGGGCAGAAGACTCCCGTGGGACCCACTAATAGTAGCAAGGAGAATATTATTTTAAAGAAAACAAAAGTCGTCACCTTCACAACAAAATGGATCCAAAGAAACACTACCTGCTTCACACATTCTAGTTTTGTTGTTTCAAATATTGCAAGCTGTGTCTCATGTACAACAAGGAAGTGTATCTGGTCTTGATGAAACTGTACACGTGTGTCTGGTAGAGCTGTTGGTGTTCTCCCAGCTGGAATTTGCAAGAATCTGTTCTTTTGCCTTTCCCATCCTTCGGAGCTCCATACACAAAGCTGTTGAAATAAGCAACAAGTGAACCACCATCAAATCTTTGCTTATGGCTTCGACATAAGAGCCCAAAAGAGAGAAGCTTTTATTATGCTGATGAAAATAGTATTTATAAAATTCATTGATGATAATAATTTGAACTAGGATATTGATTGGAATCTTCAAAGTCACGAGTCCAGAGAGCGGCCATATGTTGAAAGAAAATTGGTAAATGTAATGATGACAAACAAAAACAGCACTATGGTTCAAAGCACATTAAAAGATACCTGAGCATCTGCTCCAGATGAAACCAGCACATTCAGTACATGAGAAAAGGCAAGGCCAGTTACTTTTTTGGAATGGCCTTTAAGCTTGCTTTTAACCTGCAATGACAGAAGGAAACTAAATCACACCTACTGCTTTCCAAATGAACACAGATAACGTCCACAACTAGAATATCCGCATCATACCTCATCTACACGGACATTATATATCTGAATTGATGAATCATCCATGCCAATAGCAATAATATTGTTATCTTGAGGATGAAAGGCAAGAAATGTTGCTGCAGGTGGTGGTGGCATGAAAGTTGCCATTGTCTGTATTTGCCCATAAAAGTTGAGAATGGTCAAATGAATATCAATAAACATCAAAATCACTTTGAAGGTTCATGAATTACCTTAAATGTCATCATATTGAAGAGGGAAATCTTTCCACCAGATGCAGACATTACATAAGAATCATTCTTGGACAAAGCAAAGCAACAAACAGCCTCTTCAGGGTTTGAGTCTGAAACTTCGTTGGTCATAAGAATGCCACTTGATGGTTGCCATAGTTGAGGTGGCACACTGGCAGTTGCCTACAGGATGAATGACCAATTGTTGGAGAAAAGCCACGAGTCACTTTCCAAATTTTAAGACTAAAAACTGTGTAAGCCAACAGAAACTAATTTTTAGCAGCCTAATACCTTGCCAGTTGAATTACGATCACTTCGCTGCCACTTCCAGAGCAGGTGAATAGCATTTGACGCTAATGCCAAGATGGCATTCCCTGAATTTGTAAAGATTAACCTCGATATCTGTAGTATTCAAGAAAGAAAGTAATAAGGTACAAGCGCGTGTGACATATTATCAAATCCAAATTCACTAAAATAAACATCCAAATTAATTAATGAATCACTTAAATATCCAACATTTAGGGCCAGTCCCACTAGGTGGAGTCCGGAAGGGCTGGTTTTAAATTAACATACAAAAATGAGATGGACCTAACTGATGAATAATCCAGAACAAAAAAGAGACAAGAACATAATTAAAATTCATTACAACATATGTATAATTCTAGAACCAAAGATGATCATATTACATTACAAATATATAATGGAATAGGCTCAGAAACCAAGATATATCACAGAGCAGGCTTACAACCCAAGGAAACAGCTACTTTTAGATTGTATGTCACACATCTTGAGCTTCCACATTTATGTCCTCCATGGGAGAAAAGTAAGGTGCTATATGTTTGATGTGCATAACTGAAATCTGCCACTTATGCATATTACAACTTTACAATGCATACTTAATTAATCCTCTTGAAAGAGTTGATCCCGTTGCACCACGGATATAATTATCCAAGGTTAACCTAAGCCTCACATCTTGTAAGAGTTTTCATATAATTAGCAAAATTAGCATCTGCAACAGATAGGCTTTATTATGGTAAGACAGGATCTGCACCGAAATTAGATTTATAGCTAACTTTTGGCATTTTCTACTGCAGCAGTTACTATGGATGAAACAGGGAAAATAGCTAGTAGAACACATACAAAATATCAGCTAACTGTCCAGAAGAGCAAATTACCGCTTAAATAACCAAAATGCTGGAAAATGCCATAAAGCAATCAAGCAGTACCAAGGAAAACAGAATACAAATACAAATTAGTATGTAAGAAAATCTTTCAAGAAGAAAGTAAATCAGCAGATCTGATACCTTGGTTGCCCTCATATTTTCAGGAAGTCTCAAAGTTCGACACTGAGATGGTTCACTGATTTCCGTTAGCTTCCAAATCTTTGATTTGTCATTAGATTCTTCAGCTATTCTAGGCTTCACATCTGCCAAGCTCCGAGCATCCCCATTCTGGAAAGATTAATTTACTTACAGTTAAAACACATAATAGACAAATCACAAAATAACACCAAGCTCCATCTGTCATGGAAGAAATGAAAATTACATTTGTATAATATGCTTCATCAAACTGTAATCATTACTAATAAATAAATTTAAGAGAAAAAAATTTATGTACCATTCCAGGAATAGAAACCACTGACGCCCCTCCAGCACTAGTGGCAGCTGCTGCTGCTGCAGCTGAGATTGGGTTTATCGCAGGCTGCAGTTAACATATTGAGTTAGAATTGTTCAAACTTTGAGGTCCGATTCCAAGACCAATTAACTATACTACCTTTGAGGCTTCAGATGTTCTCGACACATCATAAGAAAGATTCTCAAACGTACGCAGTAACCGCATGCCATCTGAATTTGCCAAAATCTTAATCCCATTCTCATTGGCAGACACAGCCAAGAGACTGCCATCCTTGTTAAAGCGGATACGTGGACTAGCCTGGGAATTATGGAAGGCAGAAATGAGGAGCTGCCACTATCGAAAGTTTTCAAACAATATAGTAGAACCATAGTTAACTTACTGGAAGACCTCCATCAGCATCAATGCTCGTCAAAAGTTG
Source organism: Toxicodendron radicans (assembly GCA_009867345.2). NCBI lineage: Eukaryota > Viridiplantae > Streptophyta > Magnoliopsida > Sapindales > Anacardiaceae > Toxicodendron > Toxicodendron radicans. Next base: position 5,327,431 of record WYDK02000041.1, on the reverse strand, counting down.
AACATTGTCCATGTCCCAGAATTTAATGGAGAAATCATCTCCAGCAGCCAAAAATCGGTTTTTAGTGGTGTCAAATTGCACAACACCCAGAGATCGCTTGCGGAATCCTAGATAGGTCCTTCTCACAGCTCCTTCACTTTCATTCCATTCAACAATATAAGACTCCCCATCTTTACTTGTCCCACATGAAAAGAGCCTGCAGTATCAATCGACCAACACAGAAAAGGAAAAGAGAAAAATAAACCATTTTTAGTATTGACAATTCACTAACAGCAGAAGACCAGAAACACAGACACTAAGTCAAGCGCATTAACCTTGTGCCATCAGCACTGTAAGCCATTGTTGTGCACCAACGGCCAGGAGCCTCATAATCAACACGAGATCCCAAATTGTCATACAACCAAGCTTTTATCTTTCCATCAAGAGCTGTTGAAAAGATGAACTGAAGCACAAAAGCATGATAAAGAGATCAGGAACTAGGAAAGATTGTTAACAGTTAGATGCAGAAGGCAAAATATAAGCAAAACAATCTAGACCATGTAACTAACACCATAGAGTGAAATGAGCATAAAATACACCAGTTACCTGAATGTTTTCCTTATGATGAGGGCAGACAGAATAGACAGGAGCCTCATGCCCTTCAAATATATATTGTTTTGCACCAGTAGCAGCATCCCACACCTAGATTTAGATTACTAATTAGAAAGGAATGGCAACTTCAAGCCAAGATATGAAAATTAATAATATATGATGGACAGAAACAAACCTTGATGGTCTTGTCATCACCACAGGTAATCACACAAAGTTGCTTATTTGGGTGAGAGAAAGCAAGATCATTGACTCCCCCAACATGAGCATCAATCTAAATAAGGATTTTTGCATCACTTGAATGTATGAAACTCAATACAGCAGCAAGCATGAAAAATTGTACACTCATTTAACCCAGAGAAATATATACCTCCAAGTGTTGTTGAACTTCATCTCTCCCATGATATGAATATATTTGAACAAGGTGCCTTGAGTATGCCACACCTGTCAATAAAATGGAATATGCATCAACCAAAGATCCAGTTCACCCCCATAATTAAGAAGCGATAAATTTAAAAGTCTTCAAACTTACCAAATAAAGAACCATCAGGGCTCCATATGACACGGTTAACAGACACACCAGGATCTTTGGCAAGAGAAGTCTGAATTACAATCAAATAACTTCAATTTTAGCCACGCCAATATTGCATTCATTTAGCATACAGCACATTCATAATGGGTGCCTTCAATTGATAGGGATAAGAATGGACACACCTGGAGAGGCATCGAACATGCACCAAGATCCCAAACTTTAAAGTTTCTCAAAACCAGCCGTTCCCTAGAACCAACATCCCATAATCCTATGTCCCCCAAATTGGTTCCAACTAAGGCATCAAATAGAAAAAGACCCAAAAGTCAGATTAAAACACTGACACTTTAAAGGACATAACAATACAAATTAAACATACAAAAACTACAAATAAAAAAATAAAAGGCTCAAAGAAGTTAGACCTAAAAGAAGTGTCTGTTGAGCAGGATGGAAGTCCATGCTCATAGGAGATGATCCCTGATTCAATGTCCTTGTGACAGTCTTTGGCAAGTCATCAGGTGCATTAAAAGCCTGACTATGACTGTGACCCGGAAATGTTACTGGCAAAACGTTAACAGGCAGATTTACCTGCACAAAAATAAAAGAAAGAAAACAATTGAAGAGAACACCAAGGAATAAAATAACAGGCATACAATAGTCAACAGAAAATTAAATAATTTCATTGGTGAGTGGAAACTGAGCCAAATCAGACTACCTCATCAGACATTCCCATTGGTCTTGTTCTTTTGGAAACATGATCAGCTTCCCCTGGTGGGTAATCCACAGAAGGGTTAGTTGGAGGAGTTCTGGGATGCTTTAAAGCAGCTGTATAAGGCATTGAAAACGAGCAAGGTTAAGAATATTACTATGTAGTACATAGGATCCCAGCCTATAAGACACAGAGACCTAAAGGCCTACAGTAAGACAGAGCAATGTACCACCTGGTATAGATGGAGCACCAAGACCAATAGCTCCTCCTCCAGAAACTGCTGGATGACTCACTGTGGAAGGATTAGACATCCAACCTGCAAGGGGTGCTGGAACTGGTGCTGCTGTAGGTTGAAATGGCTGACCACAAATCCAAGCACATTAAGAAAGATAAAGACTAAGAAAAAAATTGATAACAAATTAAAGTTAGTACTAACCCCATGTGCCCCTAGAGGAGGAAAACCCCCAGGTTTGGGTAAGGACCCAAGCAATGGATTGTTTGCAGGTGATGGAGCCCGTGCACCATTTGGTTGTCCACATGAGTGATCAACAAACAGAGTTTTTATATCAGGATTTGGCCTAGGGTTTTTACAAAGTTGGTGCTGCCAATTGAGGCTGTAGTTACATCAGGAAGAATATCAGTTCTTTCTTTGTAAGCAACCAAAGCTCCAGAATATATAAAAAATTTCAATATAATCAAAAGCTGATAAAATGTTAGAATAACATAAGGATATCTTGAACTGATAAATTACAGCCTACACCTACAGCCATGATAATCCATTAGCATATTTCTTGGCATATCATCATACTTGCATAACAGCATTTTATTTCCACGGGATTAGGTGGAACAGCCGCATATTTCAATTCAAACAATAAAAATTAGAAATTGTAAAGAAAATGTTGCTATTTAATTGATCTATTTTACATTCTAAAAGCAATGAAAGACAAATGAACTCTTTCCATATAACGCATAAAGACACTCAATAATATCACCACCATGTATCAACATTTCTGAAGTCCCCTCTAAGTAATTCCACAATTTATCTATTTGAACTGAAGGATATAGCAAATCTCTCGAAATATTACCTTTGATTGATGAGAGTTCGTAACCTTGAATTCTTAAGGTGAGGGAACTGCAACTTGTCACGGAACAATGGATTGGCTTCAATAAGTTTCTTGAGCTCAACCAGCATGATTGCTCTTGCAGACTTGGTATCTCCATACTTTGACAATTGCTCATTCTCCCTATAATACAATAAAATCCAATTGAAAGGCCACTCCCTGATATTGTTCCACATTCAAATGGTAAACCAATTTAACACAACTCTCATACCTAAAATTCTCCAGTGTTAACAGCTGAGTAATCTCCTTAAAAAGCTCTTCATTAAATGTAGCAAAAACCTTTAAATCTTTCACTAGTATCTCCACAGCCTTCGACCGGTCATGCCTATTGAGGTTTACACGTACACAATCATTTTCATGCAACTAAATCAATAAAACACTTACAATGACCCCAAACAAAATGCAAAAACAAAGAAGCAATGAACTTACTTATCCAACGCCTCGAGATACTTCTGTTTCCTTATCTCAAAAAAGATTTTCATCGAGTAACGATTATCGTCCACTTTAGTGAAACCAGAAAGGTACTTCTCAACCTCATCCCAGTTACCATTATGCACCTCATCCTCAAAATATTTCATATTAAAGAAAAAGCCAGACTCCTGCTCAAGCCTATTTTCGATATAAATAATGATGCCAAATCATTACACAATAACAATGATAATTAATTACAGTAAACTAAACATTATCCAATAATAAAAGCTTTATGAAAAGTAAAATTAATTTTTTTTTCTCTTAAAAAAGTGAGATGTTAAAAGAAACGCTTACTTGTGAACAGTTTCTTTGAACTTTTCCTCATCAAGAAACTGTAAGATCAAGAACACCAGCTCTCTACTGAGAGACGACATCGTTTAATCACACCGTTTTAATTTCCTAGCGCGCAATTTTCACCAAATATATCTCTAGATCTGCCAATATCAATTAAAACAAACAGGAAAAAAATTAAATAATTTAAAAAAAGGGAGCTGAAAAATCTTCAATAAAAACCAGAAAAATAATAAAATAATATAAAAAAATTAAGCCTCTCTCCAGAACTAGATCATTCAACTGCCTTCAATAATACACCCTAAAAACCCCCATTTTTTTCCATACAATTATCAAAAAAATAAACCCAAAAATGAAGTTAAATCAGCTAAAAAAAGGAACTTGCGAAGAAAATCAAGGTTATCAAAGGGATCAAAGATGCACCACCACAAAAAACGGAATCAAAAGTGAAAACGAATTTAAAAAATTCACGAAATTTAAAAAACACAAAAAAGCTTTACCTTATGAATCGATTACAGCGAGAGAGAGCTAACACGAGCTTCCTCTCTCTAGAAAAATAGAGCTTCCTCTCTCTAGAATTGGAGCTGTTTCATGTGTATATATATATAGATATATATATATAACCCTATAAAGCTTTCTCTCTAAAACTCTTTCTCTGAAAATTATATTTATATACCGACATTAAGCCTTGCAGAAATTGCGATTTTTATAGGAAGAGGAGACAGATTTGAGAGGATGATAAGTACCACAACTTATCACTTGATAGCTTATTATGGAAAGTCATAGCTTATTGAGATATGTAGATCGGATTATTGATAAGTACAGTCATGTTTTGGCCCCACCAAGCCGGCTACATTTTGTCGAGTTTATCGGCGCGGAATCTCTAGCTAACAGCTGTGAAACAAAGAGAAAGAATCGTCTACTGGAGAGTACACGGTAGGGAACATGGACCTGCTTATCAAATTTGTGGTTGTGAAATATGTTAGCTAAATTATTTCGTAAAATAAAATATGTTTTATAAAAATTATAAAAAGGGAAAACGGGTAAATATAGCAAAAAATAATCTAATTTTAAATCGTTGATGATTTTTACAGATGGGGAAAGAGATTAATCGATTGGCTGATAGTTGAGGTGCTGGTGGAACTGAGGAACAGAGTAAAAAAGTTGGGAAAGCGATTTTCACTCGTCTCAGATCCCCCAGGAAACGACAAGCTTTTCTGTGATGGGGCCCAAGAACTTTGACCCCATATTTAGCAGAATATTACGGTATGTGCCATTGGGGTCAGTTCTGGAGATGTGGTACTTATTGTATCACGTGATACAGTGCTTCCAGTTCATGATTTCGATATGAGATGAAGATGATGATTGTTTCAGTTTCAAGGAAACAAACGATAATCATATTCTCGCCGATAAAAAGGAGGTCGTTTTTATCGCGGTGTTTGATATTATTAATAATAATTTAATTAGTGGAAAATTAAGCAATTAATTAATGGAATTAATGTTTTAAAGTGGGGAGTTTGATATATACAGGTTGGTATCTTTCATGGTCCATGATTGTTTGATATATACGGGTTTTAATTCAAACACGTTCAATTACTAATAATTGCTCTTTTAATTTTAGTTAGGTTTCAATTTATAAAAATAATTTCTTGTTAATAATTTCAATTTTCAAATTTAATAATAAAATAAAATATTATATTTTGTGTTGATGTCAAAGTCTTGACTAGACGATGAGCGTCTTGATTGTTTATATAGTTTACGAATACCGAAAAAACTATTAAAGCATCATTTCAAGTTTGGAATAAATTAAATATTCATGAAATTTCAAATACAATATCTCTTAAGTGATTTAAACATATTGTTTAAATAAACATAGATTAAGCTTATTTAGTAAAGAGTTTCAAACTTGTGTGAGCCGCATTATGTTGACGAGAAAAATAGAGAAATTGCCTAGTTTTCTCAGCTCTGCTCTGCTCAAGCTCTATTAGCATAAAACTCGACTCGACTTGGCTCGATTACACCCTTATGTAAGCCACGGTGCCCAAAGAGGACAATAAACAATGTTATACACAATCATATTGTGTGAATAATTGTTACAATAATGAAATTTTATTTTCATCTTAAAATAAACATTTTTAAATGTTAATCGAGATATAATATATTATATTATTTGTTACATATTTGAAGATAAATGTTTAAGATTGATAGTGGTATGTTACACATGTATATATACTATTATGTTTGGTTGTGTATTTATAGGAAAAATACATCCCATTATTTTTAATTAAAATATGTTTTCTTAATTTTGAAATAACTAAAACTATACTAATAGTCAAATAAAGTAAGGAAATTGATTGATTTTTCATATAATAAAAGTAATAAAGATACGTTCACAACTAAATCTTACAAACTCTTTCTCACAATTTCGATATAACAACTCACAATTATAAGTTGTCACATTAAGATTATGAGATAAAGTTTGTAAGATTGAGTTATCAGTATAATATTGTTCTAATAAAAGTGGGAAACAATAAATAAATGTAGAGAGCAGTCTCCACTAGAGGTGGTGGTGGGTTGTGTTTGTCTACGACACAATATGGCATGAAATTTGGCACGACAGACTGACATAAAATTTGACATGACACAATATATAGTAGATCATATCGTAAATTTAAAACTAGATCCGTAGACCGATACGGCACACTATGGCACCAAAAAATTAATGAAAAATAATAAAAATTTTAAAAATCCAGCATGACACGATCCATGATATAAGACACGGTACACCATATAGCGGATCATAACGTAGTCTTTATAATTCGTGGGCTGACCCAGCAAGTCAGTACCTCTAGTCCTAACTCCCATTCCAAGAGGAAATTAAATTTTAAATAAAATAAAAATAAATAATAAAAAGTGTACGTTAAAT
>WYDK02000041.1:5212800-5225550 GCA_009867345.2 Toxicodendron radicans | reverse complement strand
AATAGGGTTAAGGCTAATCAGTGTTTGATTAATTTTAATTAGGGCGGGTTAAGTTTACCTGTGTTTGGTTAATTTAAAAAAAATATCCTTGAGCGAAATGACTACAGTGCCCTCGAACTGTCACAATAAATTAACCGACGAGGAGTATTTTGTGATGATTTTTAGCATAGTTTCCATTAAAAAGTATTAACAAAACCTCAGGGGTAGACTTGAAACTTTCCCTCAAAGAAAGCTTTAAAAATATTTTGATTCTCTTGTTTTAAACGCAATAAACATTCACAATACTCTTGTACTCAAAATTCATTACTAAAAATAAAAATATTTACATTATTCATATAATAAATGAATTATAAACATTTAATAGGTCATGCTATTATAACTTAATTTTTTTTTAATTTAAACAGTAAATGACAAATCCGAATCCTTTATCCAAAATGATTAAAAACAAGTTTTTTACAATTTAGTTAAATTCTTAACGGTTAAGAACCGAAAATCGTACCGTACTGTATTGCACCTGTAAGTAATAAAATCTGAACGATATTATATTAAACTTAACTTAATTTTTTAATTTAAACAGTAAACGACAAATCTAAATCTATCTAAAATGATTAAAAATCAATTCATTACAATTCAGCTTAATTCTTAACGGTTAATAACGGTCAATAACCGAAAATCGTATTGTATTGTACTTATAAGCTATAAAATTATGAACTATACTATATTGAACTAAGATTGATCTCCAATCTAATGAATTTGGGAAAGAAATTAAACAACTTTTAATTTATAATAATAAAATATTAATTACCACACATTGTGAATATGGGCAAAGCCAAACACTCTTTTGTGAAGCAAGAAAATGAAGCGCCAAAGGGAGTGGCAAAAGTCACACAAGCGGATGTGAAAGCAACTTATAACAAGCCAAAGTGAATGAATAAAGTGGGCAGATTCCGAAACTGGGCTCTGTGCTTCCTGCATGCTCAACGCTTAACTTGGCCTGCCTTTTGCTTGTTTGTTTTTGTTTTTTTATTATTTTATTTTATTTTTGTGTAGTGAGTGGGAAAATTTTAGGCAAGTGATTGTGATTAACAGCTGAATATGTGTTACTTCCCTCGTGGGTTTTCACTCAATAATGAAAATTTTCAATTTGGGAAGTGTTAAGTGTGTGTCAACTTTTTGAAGTTTGGCTTTTAGGGTTTCTTTTGTGGGTGTGAAAATGGGTTCTTCAAGGAGAGATGTTGAGCTTGAGGAACAGCTTAAGGAGGTTGGGAATGTGCTTCTTAGTCCACCATCTGCCATTGATGAACTTACCGCTCTTCTTGATGTAATGACTTTAATTATTATTATTATTGTTATTGTTATTTATTTATTATTTTTTTTGTGAAATGGGTTGATTATGTTTTTGTTTATTAATGTTGGTATGCATGTGGTGTGTTGTTTGATTTTTTTGTTTCAATGGAATGTTAGATTATTAAATGGGTATTATTTGGGTTTTCAGTTGCTTGCAAGACACACCATGCTTAGCAAATATGTTTATATTTATATTCTTGTTACATTTGTTCGTTTCAAAATATACAGGTGCATGTTATAGTACAGACTTAGTATTGTGAGTGTCAAACGGTGATGATTTTTAGTGACATGTGGGCTTCCTTTTTGCATTTCTTGCTGTAATGTTTGGTATATTGAGTATGTTTATATGGCCTGTATGGTTTTGTTCTTACGGCTTGATAATTTTTTTTAAATGCTTCTTCATTCTTCAATTTCTATTCCTTAATGATAATAGATTTTTGTTTGTTGATCACTGATAAAAAGTTAACAGGGTCAATATTTTTGAAGTATTCTATGACACTATCGTTATATTGTTGTATATTATCAATTTTGGCGAATTTTGTAAGTTAAGATTGTTTTTTTTTGAATTAGTTTTAAAGTTTCTTTAAGCTAATAATTCTTATTGTGATAGGGGATTCTTTTATATGGTACTTGGTTTAATGGTTACTGATATTTAAAGTTTAATTTTATATCTTTTGTTCTGGAAAGTTCTTATTTAAAACATTCTTGAGGCTAGTTGTAGTTTGAGCTTCATATCTGACAATGTGTTTATTTGCTCTATCTTGGCTACTTGCTAAGTTTCGCCAGTGTCATGGCCTCTATATGATTTTTCTCGCTCCTTGTTAACTGCTTCATTTTTAACATAACTCCATGGATTAATACTATTGGTTTGATTTGTTTGCTAGAAAGCTGAGCACCTGCTTGCAAATGTGGAACAAGCGCCTCCAAGATCAATGCAAGATGCACTTCTACCATCAATGAATGCATTAATCGCTGATGAGCTATTGAGGCACTCAGACACGGATGTGAGGCTGTCAGTTGCATCTTGCATTAGTGAAATCACCCGAATAACAGCACCAGAGGCTCCCTTTGATGATGACATTATGAAGGTGCTATTCTGATCAATTCTTGAATCTAAACAGAAATTCCAAACTATTGTAATTTGTATTTCGATTAACTTTCTTCTATGTCTGCAGTTAGAGGATGTTTTTGTTGACTCTTATGTTTTCTGTTTCCGAAATTATTGGTGCACAGGAAATTTTTCATCTGTTTGTTGCAGCTTTCGAGAAATTGTCCCATGTCTCTGGTCGTTGTTATACAAAGGCAGTTTCCATTCTTGACACTGTTGCGAAGGTCAGGTCATGCTTGGTGATGTTGGACCTTGAGTGTGATACATTGATTATTGAGATGTTTCAACATTTCCTAAAATTCATAAGGTAAGTCAATTGTCAGTATTTTTACTGTTTTTCTCTGTCTTTTCTTATCAATTTCTATAAACTCCTCAAAGATTATTCCCTGTTCCATGTAAAGGTCAAAAGTTACAGTGAATGTTATATCTCATGGCTTGTTTTTTTAATGTGAATGTTACATACAGCTATACAAAGTTGTTCAACTTATGGGACCATAATGTTTAGTTTCAAATCTTGAACTTATAATACTATAATAGTTGTAACAAAATCCATGTTTAAAACCTATCTAGTCAATTTGTGCACATGAAGTTATAATTATATATACTCCATATTGACATAGTATGCCCAAAAGTCAACTAAGCTTTTGTATGTATGGAGGGTTGGGTTTGAGGAGGCAAGACCAGAGTGGATGACTTGTGTCCCCTAAACCTTTGGACTATGATTTAGTTATACAGCTATACTCCTTAGGTGAACTAAATTCATGCGCATGGAGATGCTTTTGTTTTTTGGTAGGTCTAGCTGGCATTCTGACATATAAATGTTACTAGTTTAATCTGCTAACAAAGATTGTTTTTCCTCTTGGGATTTCCTATGAATTATTGTCTTGGTTGTGTTAGATGAAGGGAAAAGAAGATCATTTTTGTTTAATCGTTACAACAAAGTCATCCAAAGATTACAAACCATCTGTGAACTCTTGGCATTAGTGTTAGTAATAGAGAAAAAGCCACTTAAGTGTTGAGATGATTAGAGGAACCTTATGCTTTTATCCAAAGATTAGAAATTTGTTCTTTTTTTTTCTTTGGCTGTTGCTGCCCTGGCATCGCATATAGCTGACTTTAACATTTGTTTTCTCCTTTCTTATCTCATCTCTTCTGTTTCCTTTTTTCTTTAAGGTTAAGCTATGAATCATGGAAAGGAAGTAATAATCAGATACTTATTGGTTGTTGAAATGTGAAGCTGGGATTTTAGGTTGTCAACATGTCAAGGAAAATCAACAAGTGGATACGATCTATGAAAGATTTTGGTGGTAGAGAGATTCAGTTCAGTTGAGAAACAAGAGTATTTAAGTTTTAAGATGTCCATTGAAACATTCAAGTCCAGAGTTAATCAGTAGGCTTGTCACGTAGTTCAAATAAAAACACAAATGCAAATACAAATACAAATACAACATGCTATAGAATTTGGAGGATTTCAATGTAAGACCTTGTGGCTGAACTAATTTTGATACCATGTTGAGAAGCCATTAATGCCAAAAGGCCCAAAAGATTTTTGGTTACCACCAAATGCAACATTGGCTGTACACTATTGTATATTGGTGGATAGGGTGTTAGTTGTCAGCTCTTAGACTTTTATAGTACAGAGATATTTTGATACCATTTGATTTATTTGTACTAATTCTCTCAAAATGTTTGGTTCTTGCAGTAAGCTGAGGTAGCCTTTACTTCTCATTTTACTTACATAATAGTTGAGAACTTGATGTCCTCCTTCATTTCTTAGTACCCACAACTATCTTCTGTATGTGATTTATTATTATTGGTGTTTTGTTGCTAATTCTAAGGTCCAACCATCCACATGCTGTATTTTCGTCCATGGAAACAATTATGACCCTGGTCATTGATGAAAGTGAAGATATTTCCTGGGATCTTCTCAGTGTTCTTTTAGCTAGTGTCCGAAAGGAGAATCAAGTAAGTGCTTCTTGTGCAAATTTTCTGGTCATCACAGTTTTAATTGGTTTTTTTATTTTAATTTAATCCTTTTTATTTTCTGAAATTTCAGGATGTTTCTCCTATTTCTTGGAAGCTAGGAGAGAAGGTTATTACTAATTGTGCTGCTAAGCTTAAATCCAGTTTTATGGATGCACTGCAGTCTAGAGGCATTGCTTTGGATGACTATGCTGAGATAGTTTTCTATATATGCAAAAATGAATATGAAACCCTCCAGGGTCTTGATTGTTCTGGGAAATATTTGGTATGTTTCTCGTCATATTACTATTACATGAATTGGTATTCTAATTTTGGATATATTGTCTTACACTCATGCAATTTTATGCTTTGATTTCGTTTGCTGAATTTAAATCTTTAAAGTTTGTTTCTTTAGTAAGTTCCTAAAGTTATTAGATTCTTAGCTGCTGTTTTTTGGACTTTTTCGTCTTTCCTTTGGTTTTTGGAAAGAAAAAGTGAATATATTTTATAATTTGATAAACACAAAAAAAGGTTTTCGGCTAGACAATTCCATCAAAAAAACGACCGTCAGAAATTGAAAGCAAAGGACAGCACTATGCATATACTATGTTCATAATTAGTAAGGGATATATATGAACTGGTCAACTAATTTGTATGAGATGTTTATAGGATGATGCAAGATCTTCAGCAGCATAGCGGTGATAATATAATTGTAATGAAAATGTTAGAAGAGTCTATGGATGTTATTTTTGGTGTGTTGATATTTTTAACACACATGGAGTGAGGTATTACCTTTTTTCGTACATGTTCTTTCCATGTGATATATGTATCCTGCTGCCTTAAACCATCCTTGGTCTTATTACCAGAAGAATATTATTCTCAAAAGGTCAAAACGGAGTTAGATGTTGGATAAACTCTCTTACACCTCTCTCTAATTGTGGAACAAGCTTTAAGTGTCATGTAAATTAGCCATAAAAACTCCAGATGGAATCAGTGGCTGTTATGATCCAACTTGACCTTGTTGGTGCTTACACCAGCTGTATTGCATCACTAAGTTTTTTGATGCCTGATAAAGTTGTTGGATAAATCTGGTTTCTTCTGAATCATGTAACTGTTATACTGGGTCAATTCTCTTGAAAATCTGGCAGATGCATTAAGTGGCCATTGAAATTAATCATGGAGGTCTCTATGCCAGTTGTAAATCCTTGTGTCTGATCTATATCTTATTCTCGTTCTGGTGTTCTACTTACCAAAATGTGAAACATTTTTCATTCTTAGCCGTCAAATTTCCTTGAAAGGCTAAACTGTCTGGCATATGATGTACTGCTTATACAGTAACACTGAAATAAGAGCAGTTCCTGTGAATGTAATCATGATTCTGAACAGAAGTTTTGGTAAATTGCCTTAGCATGCCTCAGGCACATGAGCAAATTGTCTACAGGGTACAGTAAATTGAGCCTGTAATATGACTTGATGTTGATGACATTAAGTCGGAACTATTGCTATTTATGTTATATTTATTTTCATCGTTTTTTTAGTAATCATTTTTCAATAGATGTAAACTTATATTCAATTTTCTATTGAGCAGGCGACTAACAATTTAGATCCTGTTTCTCCTGGAGAAGTTTGCCATGATGTGGATGATATTTCCAAGTCGATGAAGTGTAATGGAACTTCTCCAACTAGGGATGAGGAATACATAGATAATAGGTCCTCAAAAGTATTTGAGCAGTGTACTCATGCTGACCATTCCAAAAGTATTGATGTGAGAGGCAGTGCCAAAACTGATAATTTAGACTCTGTGAGGAATGTCAAGTCAGATACTGTGCCAGAGAGTGCTCTGAAGAAAAGGGGTAGAAAACCTAATTCCTTGATGAATCCGGAGGAAGGCTATGACCACTCTTGGATTTGTACTGGAAGAAAAAAATCCAAAGTTCCTGGTTACAAAAAGTCTCATGATAAGGAATTTGATGGTTCACCCTCTGTAGATCCTGATTCCAAAAAGAGAGCTTTATTGTCTACTGAAAAGAAAGCGGGTGAACCGGCTTCTTCCCCAACCCAAAAAAGCCACCTTAATGAGGAAAGTCATTCTAGAAGGGGTCGGCCAAAGAAAAAACAGAGCATGAAGGATCAAGATGGTGATCTCAATTCCGTGTCAATGAGGTTGACCAAATCTTCAAATTCCATTTTGAAAAAGGAGCCTGAAAACAGACATGAGAAAGAAGTAAAACGACATAAGCGCTCATTAGAAGGTGAACTTGCTGCAAAGGCTAGTGAAGAGACTGCTGCAGCTCCTGGATGTGGAGTTTTGGAGAAGGAAGCTGATATCCTAAGTGGTCTCGAGGAAAAACCACAAAAACTGTCAGCTACAAAGGCAAGGGGAGAGGGTGTCATTGAGGACAAGCCATCAGTACAGACAGATGTCAAGAAAGGAAGGTTGGTTGCCGCTACTTCAGCTAAAGGTATTACTGATGCATCTGGTATTAAGGTACGGAACAAAAAGAGTTTTATTCTCTTAAAATCCCTGTTACTGTTAAATCTTTGTTTTGGTATAAACTCTCACATTATCTTCCTTGTCAACTATGAAGAAGGGGAAGATTTCTAAGGCTGCTGGTAAATCATCAAATAGAGATGGAAATAACTCAGAGGAAACTCCTAACACAGAAGTCAAGAGGAAACATACTGCCGGGAAGGAAGTGGTATGAATTTATTATTGCTCTTCTGCCATGACTTATAAACTTATATTTGTTGGGTCTGTGACTTGTTTCTATCTTCTTTTTGTTTCTTTATAAATGTCTGCCATGATACAAGCTCTAATGTTATTACCCCTTTCATCAACTGTATAGAAGAAGAATACTGCATCTAAATCGTCAAATAGAGATAGAAATTATTCAGAGGAAACCCCTAAAACCAAAGTCAAGAGGAAGCATACTGCTGGGGAGGAAGTGGTATGTTCATTTTGTTTGTCTGGCAACCTTTGCTATTATTCACAAACTGCAGAAAAGTAGCATTCATATCTCCATCACTTGGAAATTACTTTTTTCTTTTTTAAAAAAAAAAACCCAGAGTTAGTTAATAAAATATAAAATATAGCAAATAAGTACTGTCTACATTCATCTAGGAAGGCTTTCCTTTATTTTTTTTTAATTTCCCTTTGTTTATTTGATCACAGTGGAACAGCATTTTGTTGAAGCTTGTTTGTACACTGAGGCTCAGGATTTCCCATAAGATGTTTAGGAAGCTGAACCACTCACTTGTTTTGAATATTTGGTGCCCTTGGTTGATTATACTTGCTAATTTTATAGATTGCGTTAACTACTACTCACACCATCTGCTTTGATCTAGTAGTATTTTGTCTGCTTTACCCTTTTGCATCTCTTCTTAATCTTGTTATCATGTTCTACATCTTTATGTTTGTTTATCTAGTTTATCGTTCCAATTCAGGCTTCTGAAACGCTTGAGCTCGGTGAGCAATTGGTTGGTAAGAGAATAAAAGTTTGGTGGCCAATGGACAAGACGTGAGTACTTCAATGCACCTAGTTTCATAACTTGCCATGTAATATTCTTTTTAAATGGTTAAAATGGTCAAAATTTCTCTCTGTTTTCTTTTGGTCTTGGCAAGTTGGTTGCTTTCACTGGCTTCTGTAATTCCAAGTCTTGTTCTCTAAATCTTTAGAATTATACCTTTTAATGGTCAATTTAGACATTGAGACTGATCAAGTAAGCCTGCCTATATCCTTCTTTAGTTGTGTTAAGATCCAGGGCAATCATTCCTCTATTTCATTACATGACTAAGCGTTGACTAGATCTCTTTACAAAATCATTTAGGTTCTAACACATAATTCTTGTCTAAGAAGGAACTAGTAGCTGGAGATGGCTAGACTGAAACTTAAGGCGTGGTAACTGCCTAGAGATAGTATTGCATGTGATGTAGCCACACCAACTTGCTGGATGAATGGGCCAAGTCTTGCATACTATAGGCAAGGTTTTTGACATGGAGGAAAATTGGCTCAAATATGCAGTGTCTACATCTGGTGATGGATTGGGGCAAGGATTTTGTAATGTCACTTGTTGTTTCCAGGTGCTTTGTATGTTTGGTAAACTTTTTGCGTTCCCAAGGTTTCCAGAGCTACCCGAAGTTCACAAATATTCATTTGTTAAGTATATGATGATATTGTATATTTGTTACTATGCAATTTTGAGTCCTTTGCCCCTAGCTGTTTTTATCTTTTTCCTGTGGATCTGTAAGACAAGCTGAAACTTCCATTTATGTTTCTCATATGCATTTTTTTCTTGTTCTACAGGTTTTATGAAGGTGTTGTTGATTCTTACGACCGCATCAAAAAAAAGCACAGGGTAAAATGAATTTGAATGCCACATGGATAATCTATATTGTACCAAAGCTCTTGTTAATTTACAAGTCATCATGCTATTTCTTACTGTCTTGCGCCTATAGTCCATGGTCTTTCATTTAATCCCCTCTGTATATTGTTAAAAATTCTCTCTTTGTGGCTTTTTGCATAGATATTGTATGCTGATGGGGATGTAGAGAGATTGAATCTCGAAAAACAACGTTTTGAACTGATCGGAGATGTCGATTTGCCAAAAGGGGTGAGTGTATTGCTTTATTTGCAATTTTAATTTTCTTTGTTTGTTCAATACTGTGTTAGCAATACCCATGTAACATACTGATACTATAAACAGGGACAAGAGACTGATGTTCTAAAACCTGATGCTTCACCCGCTATGTAAGTATTGCTCTCTAATTGCAATTTTGCCTTCTCACAGAATCATTCTATTTTAAGTTCTTAAACATCCAACAAGGGAGTATACTTTGTACCTTTTGTTCTTTTGCACTAGATTATTCAACAATTTTATGTTTTGATGCAACAAGATGTATTATAACCGGTAGTTTTTGTGGTTTGCTAATTGGAACATTCTGTTCTTAAAATGCTTGTGATTTATCATTCTAAGAACGGCTGAAAAACAATTCAGACGATCCAGTTAGAATAACCTCAATTGACTCCAATTCTTTTAACCATTAACATTCTAGAAGATATCTCAAAATCTCTTTCAAAAGGTTTTCAACTTCCGAGGAATATATTAGCCAATGTAGAAGTACTTGTTTCTTCTTTGCCTTCTAAATGATGTCTTGAACATGTTTTTTTTTTTAAATTCCCAATTTAGTCATCCTCCATGGTCGTAGGTGGTGACTACCTTACAGTTTGCGGAGTGGTTTTCTCCTCATGTTTCCTTTGGCTTATACATCTTTCGTTTTTCTTTACATAAGCAGATTGCAGAAGGAAAAACATGAAACGAAGTTTCAGCTGGTCAAAGAAGTGAAGGCCTCATCCTTGAAGAGGTTGGTGTGTAATCTTTGAATGAATTATGAATCCTTTTTTGGTATTTTTGGCCCCTATCTGATTAGATGGTTTTCTACGAGTAGTGATCATGCCATTGCATCCAAAGCTAGAGCTAGGAAATTAGCTCGTGCTTCTGCCGGTGGTGCTAAACTTGACAAACCTATTATCAGTGATGAACCAATGATCGATGCATCTGAGAAAGATAACAGTTCAAAAGGGGATGAAGACAATTCCGTTAACAAATTGATAGTGAGAGACAGGAAACTGATATTGACCGTAACCAAGCGACAACAGACTTATACGAGCCCTTCCAAGGGCAAGGGGGAATCTCCTGGGGTGTGTAAATCTGGAGACGACTTCAACAACAACAAAGAAGCAAAGAATGTGGAATGTTCAACCAATATGGGAACAAATGAAATAGGAGATATAGACCAAGTGATAGAGGGAGGAGGGGCTTGAAAACTTACAAGTTTGGGGTCTGTATAGTGGGAAGTGTTAGTTTTATATAGAGTGTTGTGTTTTTGAGGTGAATATCAGCTGTTTTTTGCCTTGTTATTTTGCCAGAGAGCTGTAAATGCATCTTCATCTCACTGATGTGTAATAGGGGGTCAGAACTAAAGTTGCAGACCTTTGAGACTGCAATGTAATTAGTTAATCCATATAACTATATAAAGCTTATTCTCTTATGAAAATTTGAGTTAATATTTTGACAACGTGTTACCATATGAATTTAATTTAATTTTTTTTTTGTCATTTCTTAGTTCTTATGAATTGTTTATGTTTATTTATCCAATGATGTTGAGTTGATATTGAATCTGAATGTTGATAAAGATGAATGACTTACATTACATGGAATGTCTATCTAAAATTAAGTTACGAATTTAGACGGTGTTTGTCTGAGATCAGTTTATAATCTCTAAAATTAAATTGATTTGTTTGTTTATAATTTTTTTAGGTTTATAAACCAAAAAAATAAGTTAGGGGAAATTTATTTATTTGTATATTACAACATCATCTTTATTTAATTTTAAAATTTCATCATATAATCTTATTTTTATATTTCAAACAATTCACTCTTTTATCACTGTTCACTGCAAAAATCTTCTTCCATGTTCATAGGAAGGGTTTAGGGTTCACTGCTCTCTCTTTGTCAATAAAGTCAATACCCATTCTTTTCTGTATTTTTTTTGTTGGTGCTTTACAATAATTTTTGTTTACATATATGAATTTATTAGTTTAGTTTTTAAAAGCCTAAATTTTTTTATTTGATAATATAAAAAATTTAGTTAATCTAATTTATTATTTGATAAAATAATGTAATAACTATTTTTAGTCATTTTAATAATAAAATGTATTTATAAGCCATATTTTACTAAACGCGTCAACTATTTATCAATCACTTATAAGTATTTTAATTAAACACGTAATTTTCATAAGCTAAATCAAACAAACTCTTAAATCAAGGTATAACAATCTAAACTTATAGTCTTAATATAATATATAGGGTTGAAATATGGTAACTTTAATTTATGATATTATTTATATGATTTATTGTTGATAAGTTGGTGATGGAGATAAGTTAATAGTAGTTGTTTTTAACATTAATTTACTAACTTTGACAATTTTACATTGAATTCAATCAACGCTTGATCAATTTTGTGTTTAGTTAGAGCCTTGTGTTGGTAAGATTAAATTGGTAAACCGCTCAATTAGTTTGACTGAAACATAGTTCAATTCCGTGGGTTAAGAAAATTAAAAAAATACATGTATAACTTAAATTTTATGACTTAATTTTTGACACTCCTTGTGAGATGTTCGTATTTATTGGTCCAATAGTGATCAATGTTTTTACACTTGAACCGGGTCTTAACTTGATCAAAGGGTTGGTCCTCGGTCGGGTCGGATTCGTGACATCATGCTTAAGTCAGCATGCCGTAATAAAATTTTAAAACTCTAATAATTAATAAATTTTAAAATAAATTCATCAAAATCCAAAATCCAAATAACACCAAAACATAAATAAAATAAATCCAAAATCGAAATTCAAAGAATGTTAAAATTTTATTATGTTATGCTAACTTCACCGGTCCAATCGGTCGAACCAGCTCAGTTGGTTCATCCCCGGATCACTTCGGTCCAACTGTTATAACTGAGTTTAGGATGTACCCTGACCGGATAAGGGTCTAATTTCCAATCGGACAGGTCAATCCGATCGGTTCGATTCGGGTTTTAAAACAATGATAGTAATAAGATAAAAATTTAAGATAGTTATATTTAATGTCAAATCGACACATCTTATCACAGTTGGATTAACAAAGATAGACAGTTCACTAAGAGTGTCAAATAATTACGTCACAATATCCTAACCCAATAAAAAAAAAAATTAACATTATATATACTATTTTCTTTTATACAAAATTCTTGTAAACAACCGTTAAAGCGAATGAATAATTATACGTATATACAAAATTTAAGTCAATAAATACTCATAAATATAAAAAGAATGAAGTAAAACTAAGTAATATTGTAACTTGAGTTTGTATAAACAGTTTTTCATACGTAGTTTGAACTTGTAACATTCGTAATTAAAAAAATAATTATAAAAAAGAAGGTCGGCAGTTAATTATTGTTAATTACAAACTTAATCAACTTAGTATCATCATTGTATTTGAAGAAGAGATGAACTTGCATCCCTTTTATCAAAAGAGTCAATTGACAACTACGGGCTTGACTTAATTTGTTGAATCGCTATGATTAAGTTGATTGATTGATTGATTAATTAGGTGAGAAAGCTGAGTCGTAGATTGATTGATGAATAAAATAATAAAACAAATTATATTAATTTATAATATATGCATGCATACTCAAGAGAAAAGGATAAACAGCAGAAATAATTATCATGAAAATCAAGACAAGGAATTCTGGTCTAATTGCAAGCCCTGATTAGGAAATATTAGTCATATGAAATTT
>WYDK02000041.1:5199668-5212700 GCA_009867345.2 Toxicodendron radicans | reverse complement strand
TTCTCTTGAAGTATCTAAGAGATTTTCTCTTCCAAAGAATCTCAAAATAGAGGTTGATTAAATTTTATTTGTTTGTCCAAATGAATTGAACTCTTGCACCAATGTCTAAACAATCCAAACTTAAATAAATAATTTCTTTAATTAGATTTGGCATCAGTCGCAATCCATGTATAAAAATTAAACAACTGTCTAATAATCATTAAAAAAAAAAAAAAAAAAGAGGGGATTTACATTAACAATTTAAAACTTGTGGGGTAATTTTACAAGAAATTAGAATTATTTAATCCCATTAGAGAATGCATTTGATACAAAGACAAAAAAAAAAAAAAAAAAAAAAAAAAAGAAAGAGAAATCAAAAACATTTTGATATTAGTGATACAATATTTTATTATACCAACTCCCTCACTGCTATCACAACAGTGGCAACAACAAAAACACTTTTTTATTTATATTATTAAGACTGAATTCTAAGTGACTTATCCTCTTGCTGTGTAGGGATAGGAAGATGACCCTTCTCTTGCAGGCTCTTAACGGTGTCATATAGACACTGCTTCACTGGTGTAAACTCCAACCCCAGGTCCTGCAGCTTTTGGTTCGAGAACTTGTAGGGTTTTGCTCTTGGGTTCTTTTCATCTGAACACCTGCAATAGTATTCCAAATCGGAAATAATTAATGCATAAATAATCAATTCAAAATGTAAATTAATCCTCAAACAGACTCCTCGGAAGCACGAACAAACACAAGAATTAATGATAGCTAGGAAGACAAGTCAAGAAATTTAATATACTTCTAACAGTTAACGTAGAAACTTTAAAATAAAACATTTTATAATAATATTACGCTTACAATTGAGTCATACAAATCAAACATACAATCAGATAAAAATTACATAAAATTTATATAAAATTAATTATTTTATTTTATATTTTTAGTCTGATTGTATGATTGAATTATAAATATAATATTATTCGTACATTTATGTAAATATAACTGTTAACATAAAAAAACTAAGCAAAATTAATGAATTTTTTAAATGTGGTCACCAGCCCCCACTCACCTATAACAGGTTTGTCCCTTATGGGGGCTGGCGACCCCACTCAAAGAAAAGAGGGTTCATTAATTTAGTTTAGTTTTTTTTTTTATTTTTTATGATCATATTGTACTTGTATAAAAGTTTCTAGATTTAAGTTAAATTAATTACAATCCCGCTGTCTTATTAAATTATATTAAATTAATTAATTATCCCCTGACATTAATTCTTTTTCCTGAACAAAATGAAAACTATTGGGAATATGAGAAATTGTACCACTATCCTAACTTAAAAAACTTTATATTTTCTAATTTATCAAAGTTTGGAAGCACAAAAGGAAGATAATTTATAAGTTTAGGGATGCATTAAAATAACAAGTATTGAGTAGGTAAAGAGAGTCTTTACTCTTTTGGTCCCCAACCCAAGTCTCGACAAAAAGACATTGGGTTAGGCGAGGAGAGGACCATTCAACACCCCATTATCTTATCAATTTAATTCATTATTTTTGCTCTTTAATTCAGGTTCTTTTGTCGCCATCTTTTAGGTGGGGTTAAGACTACAATAATTTTATATCATTTACATATGAAAAGTTGGTATAACAGCTACACTACAAAAGAAAAGAGAACATTGTTTTTTCCTTAAAAAAAAAAAAAAAAAAAAAATTGCTTACGTTAACACTACTCAGCAGAGTCCCATAATTTTTTCTTTCTTTCTTTTAGGTTTTGATTAGTGTATTTGCTTACTCATGTACTTTTCAATTGAAAATAGGGAGAGTTACATTTTCCCACCCAAGGTTTGACGAAACGACACTTTCGCACGCGTCAAGTTTTAAAATGATACTTTCCCACCCATTATCCATTAACTTTAACTAAAAAAGGATATAATGGTAAATTAAAAAACAGTTAAAGGTTAATTATGTCATTTTATCTCCGTTATATAAACTTAGAAAAACCTTATTCAAACACTTTCTTCCCCTCCCCACCGCCCCAAAATCCCCCACCCCTACCAATTGGCCGGAATCGCAACCGGCCTGGTGTGATTCGGGTCTAAATTATTGGCTTGGAAAGGAAAGATGCTTTCTCTGGCGGGAAGAGCTAAATTAATCCAATCTGTTATCCAGTCCATGTTCCTCCATAGTTTTAAGGTGTATAAATGGCCATTAAGTTTGCTTAAGTTTATCACTAAGCGAATAAAAAAAAATTTGTGGTTAGGAGATGTGGATAAAGGTAAATGTGTTACTCTTGCTTGATCCAGAGTTTGTAAGCCAAAAGTGGTAGGGGGTCTTGGTTTGCGGGATCGAAAAAATCTCAATGATGCGGCAATCCTTAAGTTCTCCTAGGAATCTATGAAGTCGAACACTTGTTGGGGACATTTGTTTCAATCCAGATTTAAAGTCAACAATTTTCAGTTGTTAAGAACTTTTTTGAAATCTTCTGTATGGTCGGGCATAAAGAAGTCTCTACCTATTATTTTCATGCATTGTAGATGGGTTGTTGGCATAGATAAGCAGATTTTCAGTTTTTTTTTTTTTTTTTATTTGAATGATGTGAGTTGATTTGGATGAGGGTGAAAATTTTGTGGGTTGATTTGTGTGGGAAGATTGTAGTGAGAAGGCCGGCTAGGTGCGATTCTATTGAAGGAGAAAGAAGAGAAGAAGGGTATTTTCGTCTTTATATTGTTTCTACTGTGTTAGAAGACGGATTTTCCTAACAGAACATAATTGTGGGTGGGAAAGTGTCGTTTTGAAACTTAATGGGTGGGTAAGTGTTGTTTCGTCAAACCTTGGGTGGGAGAATATCATTCTCCCTTAAAAAGATTGAGTGATTGGGTGGGAGTAGGACTGTATACAAGTTGAGCTGAGTATTTGGATACTCGAACTCGGTTCAGCTACTACAGAACCGAGCTTGAGCTCGAGCCTAACCGAGCTTGAGTTGTGGTGTTCGAGCTCTAGATCGAGCTCGATAGGAAAATGAGAGGCTCGAGCTCTAATCAAGCTCATGGTCGAGCTCGAGCATCATCGAGCTTGTAGTCGAGCTTGAATTTACATATAACCCCCCATACAAATTCATTTGTCAATTTAAAAACTATAAAATTACGTAAAGCCCCCATCACTCTTATAACTATCAAATACACCCTAGAGTTCGAAAAGCTCACAAGCCTGCATATTCGTGTTAGAACTCGGTCGTTACAGTATACGAGCCTACTCGAGTTCGAGCTCAATTCGTCAATTATCGAGTCGAGTTCGAGTTCGAGTTTGAGCTGAGTCGATCAGAGATCGGCTCGGCTATCACCTCCACGTGGGAGAATGTCGTTCTCCCTTGAAAAGATTGAGTGATGAGTTGACCTGTTGGGTCATCGTCAACCTCTCTAAAGAAAATTTAATAAGCATTTAAATTTTTTTAATCAATTAGCATGGAACCAATTGATGACACTTGAAAAACAAATTCTTGTTTATTAGATGACATGGTTGATTTAATTTTCTTTGTTTTTATGGTAATTATTATTACTAATTAACATTAACAAATGGAAAAGAAACTTACTTGGTGGGGATGGGATATTCAGGGAAGAACTTGGAAAGAATATCCACCACCTCGCCACGGTGGAGCACACTTTCGGCGCAGAGGTAACGGCCCGAGGCGGCGGGAGTCTCGTAAACAAGAATGTGGGCAAGTGCCACGTCCCTGACGTGCACATATGCCTGAACAGAATTAGCGTAAGTCTTTGCTGAGCCTGTTAAATACTTCAAGATGTGAATAATGCTAGCATTGACTATTGGTTGCAACAGTGGTCCTAGCACCAGAACCGGGTTCACCACCACCAGGTCCACCCCTTTCTCCTTCGCCTCCTCCCACGCCGCCTGCTCTGCCACCGCTTTTCCATAGCAGTACCAGTTCTGATCAATACAAATTGGATAATTAGGTTGTTAAAGTAATATAAACACAAACCAATATTGATTTTAGTAAGAATATACCCGATACAAATTCAGTAAAACGAAACTATCACTTTTAAGTTCATTAACAGATAAAATATTTGCTCATTTTAATGTACTTTATACATGAAAAGAAAAAAAAAACGATTTTCACGTATCAATATACTAAATATTTTATCTCTAACTATTAAACTAGTAAATCAACCTTGGTGTTCTTGCAGAACTCAAGGTCGCTCCAGCAGGACTCGTCAACCACAGCATCAGGGCTCCGATTGGGGTCCATGTAGACAGCACCAATCGAGGACGTGAACACCACACGCCGCACTTTGGCCTCGGCCGCAGCAACAATCACATTCTTAGTTCCAATAACCGCTGGCTCCACCATTTGTTCCTTGATTATTAAACAAACCAAATCATATTTCCGTATCACAAAAGCATAAAGCCAAATCCACTTCATATACCAAATCATTAATAAATATATATCGTAACATAAAGTAAAATTTAACAAACGCGTAAAGTTAATGGAATGAGATGAAATTTTAGGTGAAAGTGGAGAGTTCTCACCAACCGCAATTGGAGAAAAGGATATCGAGTGGAACCCACAAGAAAATAAGTGGTTTCGTTTGTCAAAAAAGCAATCACGATCAAAAGTTAATGTGTTTTGTTCAATTTAGGTGAATGACATATTCAATCTTTTTTTTTTTTTTTTTTTTTCATTTTCTTGGCAACCAAACACAAAAAAGAAACAAGTAAGAAAATGAAAAAAATAAATAACTCACTGGATCATCTGTCACAGGCGAAGCAGTATGGAAAACCCCATCACATCCATTAATGGCTTCTTTAAGACTCTCATAATCAAGAAGATCAGCTTTGCATAAAGTCAATCTTTCTTTTGCTCCTTCAAGCTCCCTCAAATGGCCATTCTTCGGATCATCTATAAATATATATGTATATTCATAAACCACATTCATGAACACATAACACAATTTCTGAAACATAAATGAAAATTAACAAATTAATTACCAGGATTTCTGACTGTTCCTTTAACTTTGTAGCCTTTTTCGAGGAGGAGCTTAACCATCCATGAAGCTATGAAGCCACCGGCGCCGGTGACACAAATAGTTTGGCCGGAAACTGGAGAGCTGTCAACTGGCATGTTGGGATTGAGTGGAGAGAGAAGAAAAAAATAATACAAGAGAATGTCTGTTGAGACTTGAGAGTGGGAAGCCAGTTGAGGTAAGAAACAAAGAAACTAGTGCTGTTATTTATAAGGAAAGAAAAGTTCACCCACTCACCTACCACAGGTAAGAATTCTAAGGTAAATATGTGTTGATTTTATTGTATTTAAATTTGGATAATTGAACACTGATAATATTGAATTGACATTAAATATAATATTTTCTTATCGAGACGAATGATTCATATGGAATGTCTAAAATTAAGTAAAAAAAATTTAACCTTTTATATTTTAATTCTTATAAGGTAATTAATACATTTATGGTTATAATTTATTTATTTATTATTTTTTTTTACGATTTGATCATTTATATTTAAAATTTGTAAAGTGTACTTTGTTTCTTTTAATTTAGACCTACTTTTGAAATATAAGTCTCTCCAAAAGATTTGCAAATTTTAAATAAATAAACTAAATATTATACGAAAAAGACACCTCAATTTTCATTTATTTGAAAAGGGTTTTAATTAATATTCTTCCTTTCAAATGGGCCTTAGTTAATATTATAAAAAAGAAAAGAAAAAAAAGGAGATAAAGTAATTAATTAATGACGAAATCTTAAAGAATACGTATGTACATGAGGCCAATGCAAAAACATATATTATATATATATTAAAAAAAAAAAAAACACTTTGAAAGTCGCATTTTAACCAAAACTTTTTGTAGGCTACCACACTCATGTCTCTTGTTCTTTGACATGTTTCTTACGCTCTCTCGTCAAATAATAATAATAATAAATTATAGATTAAAAAAAATTATGATTATGTTTTACCGAGTTTATAAAAATTAGTTTATACGTGGTTAGTGTTTATAAGTTAGTATTTGAAATTTAAGCAGTTACGTGTTTAATTAAAGTATTTATAATAAGTGATTAATAAATAGTTAATGTGTTTGGTAAAATATGGATTATAAATATATTTTATTATTAAAATGACTAAAAATGGTATATATTATTTTATCAAATAATAAATTATATTAACTCAATTTTTTATCATAATATTATCAAAATATATTTTGATCATATTGCAATATAATATAATTTTAGAATTAAATAAACAAATATTTTATTAAAATTTTATATGAATAATTTTAGATTCTTTATACAAAATAAACTAATGACCAAATATAATGAATTATAATTATATTAAAAAAAAAATTTTAATCAAAATATTCAATTCATGTCTCAATTGAATCATAGATTCAATTTGCAGTGAATAATGATAGAAGTGTGAGTTGTTTGAAATATAAAAATAAGGTTATATATGAAAATTTAAAATTAAATAAGGATAACGTGGTAATATACTTGGTCAAAGTAACTTATAAGCAGAGCGTTTATAAGCCACAAAAAAAAAAAAAAAAAAAAAACCAACTAGGTTCCCCCAACTTTTTTTTTTTTTTTCTTGCTTACAAGTTCAACTTATTTATAAACAAACAAGCTTGATTTTAGAGTATAAACTCAGACAAACACTTATTGGAATTTAGAAGTTAAAGGAAAAGATTAAAAAAAAAATGTTTTTATTGCCCGATTGATAAAATTGTGTAAAATTATTTATATATATATATATTAATTTATCTAATTAATAGTTAAGATATAAATTAATAAAAAAGTACATTTATTAATGTTGTAATTCTTTCTCTCTTAATTCATTCTCTTTCACAAATGTTTTGATTTTTAAAGTGGGTATTTAAATTTAAGAAAAAAAATTATATTTTATGTTTTGAAACCACACAAATTGATGATGATTTGTGTGTTAAATTATTGGTTATTCTAATTGATTTATAATATATGTTATGGGGTAAAATCCGATGAGTTCATTGGTGACGTCATACAACCTCCCAGGTCGCCACACCTGTCCACTGATGACCTCACTCAGTTCTATTGTATCCTATCAGGCAGTTGTTTCCCACTTTCAGTTCAAGCTCCATAAGTGACTTACACCTGTCTAGTAGGACCCGCGATCACTCCCGATAAATAGGAGACATCCTTCAATGCTTTGGGGGATCTCAGAAGTTCAAAAGTCAGTTCTCTCACAAGGAATTTGATAGGACGCTCTAAATAGTTTTCTCTCTCTAGAACTGCTTTATTCGTGTAATCAGATCGTGATGATCTTACTTGTAATCTCCCTAATTAATAGAAAACCACAGTGGATGTAGAAGTTCGCTATTCATCCTTTGAACCACTATAAAAACTCGTCTCATTTATTTTACACAAGTCATTAATTAACGAACTAAAAAATCAGATCGTCCTTACCAGTAATTAATCTAAAACAAATTGAAATGCTCAGGTCGTAACGACCTGGTCATGATTAGTTCTTTGGCAGCGCAAATTCACTGGTCAACAGTTTGGCACTAGAATGAGGGCTTGAACCTTCCCGATTGTGATAAGCACATCGTCCAGTTCATAATTTGTATTCGTTCAACTCTGATCGAATGGCACCGAAAGTATCAAAGGAAGTGAGAAACAAAAATCCTACATCCCAAATAGCAGAGGCTGCAGAATGTAGTGAAATGAATGGCGGATGCGACCTCGTTGGGTCGACCTTCGATACCTCCACCGCAACAACCCCGAACCTGTATCTGGCCTTGTTGCGGTACATGGATAGGCTAGATAACACTTTCCAGACGATCACTCAATGTCTGGACAGAATCGACCAACGACCAGACCCATTGATCCTTGATCAAATGGGTGTGGTATATGGTTTGATCCCCAAAAGGCCTCGTACCGGAAACGACCCTGCAAGAGCGTGATCTAGTAATCAACATGCCCAGAACCAGTCCGCACTTGGGGGTCAGACATCAAATCCAACGAACAGACCGATAACCACTAGTCCTACTGGCCTTGGGGTAGCAACCTGGGGGAGATCGGGTCGAAACTCAACGACCACGAACTGAGTATAACCAGATTACCCGTTTCCCTTTCCAAGAAGAAGTGAACTCACCAGTGAATTGTACCCGCGTGGAGTCGCTAGATAACGAGCAAAGGTGGCCACACGGCCTTAGTAATATCTTGACTTGCGATCTCTACAGATATTTGTTGGATCGGAGGACAGAGCGACAAGGATCCGAGATAATGGCAAGTGTTGATCCCCAACCGCGACCTCAGCCACACACTGATGCTCACCAGCTCGAAGAATTGCAGCGGGCCATTGATAATATTTGAGCTCGTTACAATGATGAAAATGTCGACTCGAAGGCCTCTCCCTTCTCCACCGAAGTGTTGGAGGCTCTGCTGTCGACCACTTTCTGAATGTCGAATGTCAAGGAGTTCCACGGTAACACCGATCCGCATGATCACATTTTCATCTTCAACAACCTCATGGAGCTCCACATGGTGTCGAATCTAGTCAAGTGCAAGATTAATATATGATTAATAATTTGCAATTGAATGTTTCTTGTTTTGCTACTAAAAAGTTTCTAAGTCTAAATTATAGGTGTTGTTGAAAGGAGAAGTAATGTGTCTTTTGAATTTGGTAGTACACTTTTGTTCAATTATAACGTGGATTTTTTTTTTCTAAGTTTCTATGTGGATTTATTAATTATGCATTGAATTGACGGTAAGAAAAAAATGATTGAGATGCAAGATGAAACACATGCTGGGGAAAGTGAAAGAACTGAAGCTGAAATCTGTGAGGACGTGCTTGGTAAAACTTCCGGCTTCAACCAGAATTATGCATTTTATAGGTCTCAACAGTGTGATACATTAGAAGCAACATAGTTAAGGCGTACAATTGAACAACAAAAAAGAGATTAAAGATTTAGAGGACAAACTCATACTATTTGAACAACCGAATGAGAAAATCAAACTGCTTGAAGAACCCAAAAAAAAAAATGTTGGAGATGCTGAATCACATTACTATAGCAATTGCACACGCTCAACCTGCTACTGCTCCAACTAGACTGCCATCTCCATCTCCAACTGATGATGAGTCTTCCTCATATGCTACTACTGCTTCTAAAACCTCAACTGATAACGTTTGAGATGCTAATATTGATGGTTCGTTTTTTTGTTGTATGAGCAATACATATTTTGACATAGGGGTAAGACAATTTTTTTGGATTTTTTTGGATTGCTTGCACATATCCTTAGATGGTGTACATAGGGTAGGTATTTTGTTTGTTAGAGTTATGCACAGATAGATAGATACTGATAAAAATGTGGGGTGCATGCCTTCTTTTTTGGTTATGCACACATAATAATGCATTTTAGATTTTTATTGCTCAATATACACAAAAATCAATGTATAGACTATTACTACTATATGCAATGAAGATATTTGATGTTATTGACCCATATTTTTATATTGTCACTCTTATTTTGTTGATGTGGAATGTATTTATCAGGATAATTCAAAGGGCAAAAATAATGCTCGTAAATGTTAACTAATTAGCGACTAAAGTATTAGTTGCAAAATTATTAGACCATTCAGGACTAATCAATAACAAATACAATAGGTAACTAAGTATTTAGATGCCAAAAATTAATTTTAATAACTAAATCATTAGTTACAAAATGTGAGAAACCAAAATGGGCATACACAATTACTAACTAGAAACACACATTCTGCAACTAATTCCATAGAAGCGCAAAGTAATTTACCCGATTTGTGTTCAACATTCATCGTCTAAAATTATTGAAATTTACTACTAATATTTTGCTCACTTAAACATACATTCTTCAACTAATTGAATAGTAGCGAAACAGTTTTACCAAATTACCATTACACATTCAGCGACTAATTTTTTTTGGAATTAATGACAATATTTTTAGCTACTAAAAGATACATTTTGCAATTAATTGAATAGTCATGAAACATTTTTACCAAATTACCCTTACACATTCTGCATCTATTGGAGGGGACTATTTCAAACAATAGTTATCGACAAACTTGATAGTAGCCAAAAAAAATAAAATTCCGCGTCTAATCTAATATTTAGTTGCCCATAGAATCTGCAACATCGATACTGCATCTAACACCATTTAGTCGCCATTTAGACGTGCAATACAGTCAACATCTAAACTAGACGATCAACGTCTAATTTTGCTAGATGCTGAATGTCATTTTTCTTGTAGTGATATAAAGTTTGTATATAAAATGATGTAATAATATATTCTTATATTAATTGTTATGCCATTTAATTCTTTTATTGTTCATTTTTAAATTTGACTTTTATATTAATATAAAGTAGTGTTATATAAAAACTCTTAAATACAAAGTGACACTCTTTGATTGATATATAATTCATCCATATTTATTGAATATTTATTTATTAAATTAACTTTTTTATGTACACTTATCCACTCATTGAATCACCACAATCTATAATTTTGTATGCAAAATATTTTATAAAAAATCTGCACATATAATATTATTCTTATATTAATGTATTCATATTGGGCTGCTTTATAAGTAAAACTTTGTATTTGTTTGTGTAGTATCATTCAAAATGTAACGCATATATAATTTTCATAGATTTCAAAATTTCAGATGAAAATATTATTATAAAAAAAGTGATATTCATCTTACAAATTCCTTCAAACTAACTACTTACAAAAAAAAAAAAAAAAAAAAAAAAAAATTGTCGGTTGGTAGGTATTCACCAACTAGTTGAAGTTGTGGCAAATATTCTTTATCTCCAACTAGGAGGTTTTACAAGATGACATCAAAATCAACTGGTAGTCTCTCATGAATGTGTTTGGTGTAGATAAAGCATTGGCATCACAAATGACCCATATCTGCAATTCAATTTATATCTAATCACCTAAATTAATATTGAAGGTTTTTTTTTTTCTTTAATGAATATTGTTTAATATTTCTTGTGGGATCTACCCAATTTTCACTAAGGATCAATGGATCATGGATATTGGATTGCATGCTGTTAGGATTATTTTAGGATTATGATAGAATTTGGATTTTAGATTATACTATTATCTAATTAGATTATCTTTTTTTATATTAAGTTATTATCTAATTAGATTATGTTATTATAATTATCTAATTAGATTATCTTTTAAATTAAGATATTATTTTTTAGGTATGGAATAATTTGTAAGACTATATAAAGCCTAAAACAATTATGTTTTGGTAGACAATAATCAATAAAGTTCCTTTCCAAACTCTTAGTTTCTCATTCTCTTGGAGGTTCTGTTTCCTTATATAAAGCATAAATATATAAAGCAGAAATATTATCCTAACATTGGTGCTCTCGTTCCTTTTTCCATGGATGTCCCTTCTCGCCTTAAGGCTCTGGAGGAACATGTCTCTCAACAAGGGGTGACGCTCAAGAGGCCAAACTTGACTCCTTGGAAGGTTTTCTCAACGAAATTGCACGACAACTCTTGGTATTGGAATCACAGTACTTGAATAAAGCCATACAACATCCACAACCCATAGCCTTCTTCTCGGATCCAAAATTCATTTCTCAAGTGAACTCTATCAGCTATTATGTTGATTATGTCACGGTTTTCGTTGCCCACCAGCCTATCGTTGACCTTCCATTGGTCCCTATCGATCATAATAACAACAATTCTCCACCACTACAGACACCTCTTACCAAGCATCCCACGCGTTCCGCTCTCTCCCTGGTGACACTGCCTGACTCTTCACTTCGAGTCGCCTATCACAGCGTCCTTGGTGCAACCTCTGAAGCCGTAACTGGGAACACTTATCCTAGATGAGAACTCAATTTGGTTCATCATCGTTTATTTGATTTACCTGGTGTGCGAATGGAGTGTCTCTTTAACGTATTGATTTTACCCCGGCGATGGAACTTTGGTTTTCTCTGTATTGCCTTGGTCCTCATTTGCACCAACTGCAACCTTGAGGACAAGGTTGAATCGAAGGGGAAGGAAATGTTAGGATTCTTTTAGGATTAGGATAGAATTTGGATTTTAGATTAAACTATTATCTAATTAGATTATCTTTTTTATATTATGTTATTATTTAATTAGATTATGTTATTATGATTATCTAATTAGATTATCTTTTAAATTAGAATATTATCTTTTGGGTATCGAATAATTTGTAAGACTATATAAAACTTAAAACAATTATGTTTTGGTAGACAATAATCAATAAAATTCATTTCCAAACTCTTAATTCTCATTCTCTTGGAGGTTCTGTTTCCTTATATAAAACAGAAATATTATCCTAACACATGCTCAACAACAACAAAGAAATGAATAATAATAATAATAATTATGTATTTTAATTTTCTTTTTATAACTTTACTAAGTATATATTTTAGGGCTAAAATAGTTACATATGATAATTAGGAAAATGAGGGTAAATTAATATTGTGACGATAAACCCTAAACTACTTTGATAAACAAAAGTTAGTTTCTCTATAATTACTAACAAAATGGAAGTTATCGTTAGGGTACCGAGGGTCAGTGAGATTGTTGGCATTGCCTTCTGATATTTTAGTCATAAATCGTTCTTATTTGAATTTATTAAGCTAATACGAGGGAGTAGATTATAGGTGTGAAGATCTTATCCTAATCGCATTCATTGTTACTCTTTGAGAAGACCCCTTTGATGTTTAAGTCAAATAAATGATCCCTTGAATGTGTTAAGCTACCTGGACCTCGGTTTCAGTTTCTGGAACCAGAATCGGACCCACACATGACCTATTCCACTAAATTTAGAATTGGAATCGATCATATGTGGGCCGGTTCTGGTTCTTTCATTTACCCATGTTCATCCCTAATTCCTAATGACATTCCATTTTCGCATTCCTCTTTAGAAGATTTGTTTAGGGTTGTGTGTCACATGTACAATGGGCTAACCCATATTTGATTTGTGACATGATGGTGAACATGGAATGAGTTGTGCTGCTTCG
>WYDK02000041.1:5056846-5074019 GCA_009867345.2 Toxicodendron radicans | reverse complement strand
ACCTCCAAACATGTCATCTGTTGGTCTTTTTCTAGCTATCATCTCAAGGACTATAACTCCAAAGCTATAAACATCTCCTTTTGTTGAGGCGTTAGATCCAATTCCATATTCTGAAAAGACAAAAATACAAGCTTTAACTTCACTAATTTTACTCTTTCTGAGAAAAAATAGAAAAATCAGGAAGTACAATGATTGTTGACGGTATTGACTGATAAATGAGGCTTTTACAAGTATACTGGTATTAATTTGATGTCATGAAATGATTGAAAAATGTTAGGGCTCAGCATTGTTTGCTTTATTAGTTGGATTAAAGTGTTCAGTACTGGCTTTTTTTCAAATTGGAAAATGAATCCTCATGAGAAAGCAAAATGATTTTTTCTGCCATTTTAAAACGTAAAAGTTTTTATGAGAAATGCATTAATTCGCAAATGCTTTTAGCAAAGTAGTAGAAGTTAACCATTTTTCAATTTAATTCTAGTATATATCAGTTTTGAAGACATCTATTTTCTTTATGTATAGTATTTCTGATATAGAAGCATTGGTAATGTCTATACCTGGAGCTACATATCCAATAGAACCACGTAACATATTATCAGTAGAGGTTCCGATGTTATCAACATCCCCCGCATTTTCAGCTACAACTGGCATAGCCAACCTAGAAATCCCAAAATCAGAAACCACAGCTGTCATTTGGTCGTTCAGAAGAACATTGCTTGGCTTTAGATCGCAGTGTATGACTCTAACAGGAGAATGGTGATGCAGATAGGCCATCCCTTCAGCTATGTCACTGCAAACATTCACCATCTCGATTAGAGTCAAATCTGCGGAGTTTGAACTCAAAACTGTCGCTGGATGTGGATAAAGACGGCTATCCAGGCTCCCATTTGCCATATAAGGAAGAATAAGTGCCTTAAAATCAGGTAGACTACATGTAGTTATGATCCTTATCAGATTTCTGTGGCGAATCTTTTTCAAAGCTTGACATTCCCTGTTAAAAATCTTTTCCGAGTTTCCAGATTGCAAATGTAACACCTTGACTGCTACTGCTGTTCCATCTGAAAGAATTCCCTTATAAACACGTCCATAGCTGCCTGTCCCAATTATTGTTTGCTCATCAAACCCTCCAGTGGCCTTTGACAACTCTCTGCATGTAATTCTTGGGAAATATTGCTTTAATTCTACTGTTGTATGCTTCCTTATCGTTTCAGATTTTGCTAAGGAAATTATAACTTTGATACAGCGTAATTTAAGCGCACAAAATGTTGCTGATATGCATATGACTGGGATGAATATGATCAGGAATATATGTGAATGAAACCCATGTCGTTTTTGAAAGCAATTGGGCTGGTTAAGAACTGCCCCACAGAGACCTTGATTCCCTAAGAACGACATATTTGTTACTGAATCAAAGATGCCTCCTGAGGGAATCATACCTTCAAACTCATTGAAAGAGAGATTGATAAAGGAAAGGGTGTAAATTTTGTTAAGGCTTTTTGGAATCATACCAGATAATTTGTTTTCTGAAACATCAATGGATTCCAGGTTCTTCAGATCACCCATAGAATCCGGCAGGTGCCCCTCAAGAGCATTCTGAGATAGATTTATCTTCCTCAATGCAATGCAGCTTGATATCTGAGAGAAGATTTTTCCTGTGAAGTTGTTTGACGAAAGGTCTATCTCTTGAATATCTTCCAGCTTATTGAGCTCAACTGGCAATGGTCCGTCAAAATGATTATGCGACAGATTTATAAATATTCTGATTTCCTGTATACCTGAAATATCTGGGTGAATACTCCCGCTCAGCCTATTATAGGACAAGTCTAGCATGTACAGATCTGTGCAGTGTCTTAAAGTTCGGGGTATTGATCCTGAAAGGAAATTGTTATTGAGAAACAGATAATTTAATTGAACCAAATTTCCTAGACTTTCCGGTATTTGACCGGAGAAATTATTGTATGATAGATCCAGCAGACCCAGATGAGGGAGTTGACCTAATGCTGCTGGAATTTCACCGGAGAACAGGTTGTGTGATAAGAAAAGCTGCTCCAATTTCGACAACCAACTAATCTCTGCTGAAATTTTTCCGTTAAGAAGATTAGAAGACAAATTCAGTAACATTAGATTGGAAAGATTCGCTATATATGGAGGAATTGATCCAGTGACCCGGTTTTCTTGCAGTGACAACTGGGTTAGATGATCAAGTCGGCTGATGGATCTAGGCAATGTTCCACCAACGCCCATGCCAGCCAATTCAAGCTCAAATAAAGAAGTGCAATTTTCCAGTGCAGTGAAGAACGGGTTAAGATTGGTGTTGCCATCATGACTTACCATATTATTAAAAGACAAATGGAGATTACGGAGTAAAGGCAGCTTCCGTAAAATGTCTGAAGGCAACTCACCAGAAAGGTGATTACCCTCCACATCCAAATTATACATTGAGGTATTAATTAAAGATGCAGGAAGTTGTCCTCTTAGTTGATTGTTGTATAAATTGAGGTTCCATAGTCGCTGACAATTGCCAACTTCTGGAATTTTTCCTGTAAAAATGTTGTTGGCTAGATCAATATTTTGCAGTGAAGTGCAGTTGTAAAAGAAAGAAGGTGGAATTGTTCCTGTCAAACTGTTAGAGCTAATATCCATTAAACTGAGGTTAGAAAGAAGGGCAAATGTCTCTGGTATTGGACCATGTAAATTGTTCTGA
Organism: Toxicodendron radicans; assembly: GCA_009867345.2. NCBI lineage: Eukaryota > Viridiplantae > Streptophyta > Magnoliopsida > Sapindales > Anacardiaceae > Toxicodendron > Toxicodendron radicans. The sequence continues at coordinate 5,071,318 of WYDK02000041.1, read as the reverse complement.
TATAGCTTTAAAAGGTACAGGTGCCTAAGCTGCGAAAATTCAGTTGGAATGATTCCAAACAAATGATTGTCACTGAGCACCAAGAATCGAAGGCCAGTGAGATTTGAGAGAAAGGGTGAGAGGTGGCCAACCAGTCCACATCCAGATAATTGAAGTCCAGATACACGGTGATGGTGATTGTTGCATGTGACACCAGTGAAGTTGCATACATCAACTGCCTTCTTCCAGTTAGCTAATGTACCATTTGGATCAAATACCATGGTGCTTTTGAAAGCCAGAAGAGCCGCCTTGTCTGTAAGTAAAGAATGGTGAGTGTGGCTGCGCTGACCTGTAGTTGCACTTGCGTGACCTAAACTTAAAATCAAATGTTGGAGAAGTATAAAAATTGCATTAATAAAGATCATCTTGGATAAACTGTAATAGCCTTGTAAGTTGTAATAATTCTTATATGAAAGCTTACAGTCTTGATGTTGCAATAAATATACAGAAGTTCAAAGAGTATAGAAGAGTGCAAAGATTCAGCGTAGTGATTGGGTAGAAATAGGACTGTTTGGAAGTCAAATTAATGCCCTGTAAGAGGATGGGCGTAGAAGAAATAGTATGAATGCCTGACTTAAATCTTAGCTTATAGAAAATGTTCACACACACATACATGCACCACGAGTTATTGTGTTAGTTCATATATCACACTTGCACCTTTGCATACGTTTTGTGACATCTGGGTTTCACGTTTTGACCATATTTAACTATTTTGATAAGAGTTTTGATTTAAATAGGTAAAGAAAAATGCTAACTGGTTAGCAGTTTTTGGTGACTTCTGACACATTCATTCACTAGTAATTAATTCAATTGGCATGATTTGTTTTTTTTTTTTTTTTTTGACATTAATGTATTGAAGAGAGAATTTGGGGGTATGAAAGGCCAAAAGAAAGGAGAAAATAAACATTTAAGTGTCAAAGACGTTTAGCATAAGCACGACAAAGTTTCAAATAAAAAAAGACTCATACATGAAGTCTAAGTAGTTGGGTGTGACTAGGATTAAGATCAATTTAGCCAACTTCTGTTAAAATAAATAAAATTTGAGTGGACGAAAGAAAAGAGAAAGAACTAAGAAGTTTTTACTTTTCAGTGTGATGGTCTCATAGTTTGAGATGGAGTTATAGAGACTTGATATGAAAAAACTCTAAAATCAGGTTTTTTTTTTCAAAACCTTTTCATTTTATTCCTATCTCACACTTTGAGTTGATTATTGTATGGGCAAAAAATTGTCTTGGATCTCATCAAGCCCAATAACAACGAACTTACTAAATACGGCCCAACGTTATGGCCTAATTCCGATTGGACCCACATTGGTTCTACCTTAAAGAAAGACCATCCATCGAGATTAAGAACCCTTCTACGGGCCAACCCACTCTACAAGCTAGGCTACTTGGCGAGTTAAAGTCACTTCATGAGCAAGACCTCCCTACGAATTGGGCCAACTTGAGTCTTAGGCCATCCCATGGATTGAGCCTTTACTACTAGATGAACCCGAATCCAGCCCATCAAGCAAATTAGGACTCCGAGTCCCACATACTTCCTAATTCATCCAATATCACGAATTTTATATGAATTAGTACTCGTAGTCCTACTAATGCAAGTAAACCATTGAGTTCCTCTTTACTCAAATACTTGCTACTAGGATCTTGAAGCCCTACTAGGACTCAACCCCCTTTAAGCTCCTATATAAACAAAGGTTAAGCCTCTCAATTCTCATTCACTCACAACCTTCCCCATTAGTCTCTTAAAGCACAATTGCTTCAAGAACCACCACCCTCCGTCGCCGTAGAGCATAGTTCCAACTAACTCTACTTTGGTCATCGACGTACAACCGAGCTCCGATTACTTTAAGCCAATTAGTCCCGCCTTAGCCTCACTCCTGGTAAGCCTTTACCACTATCAAGCTCACTAAATATCTCACAACCGTGCTGCCTTGAGCGTCGAAGTGCCTACGGCTGACACGACAAGACATCGGTGTCCCCAAGTGTTTTGCATTCACTCTTGTTTGTCCTTGCAAGTTTATGAGATTGTTGGTGGCTCATTCCTCACAAGATAACTCCTACGCATTTTGGGTAGATTTTACCATCTATAATTTGGCACCCATGGTGGGGCTGTGACAATCATCTGACTATGAACGACTTGCAACATGACAAGAAACACGGAAGCCCCTTCGACCGACGTCACTGATCAGATCGCCACCTTCACCGTACTAGTGCAAGACAATGTTGAGAGGGTTCAAAACATTGGAGGCTGAGAACGCTGCCATTCTGACGGAGAACCACATTCTCCAAGAGAAGATCAACTAATTCTACTCACTTGACTTCATCCCAAGACAAGTACCAGACACGAGGTTTTGGGTCTCAGTCAATCCAATGCAACCCCTTGTGACACCCATGTATGGAAAACATTCAAGCCAGCCCCACGTTCTTCAGTCGGCCATCCTAAGCAGCTCAACTCCATCTATCCTAAAGTCCATCACCCATACCATGCCGATGAATGTCAAGCCGAATGATCACCGTAACACCCACATGGCTTCAGAGTCATTGGTTCAGTTGACCTTACTCCTATCATTCAACACAATGACATAGCTCAACATCAACCCGTCCATCAACCAGGTGCTCTCATCAGTAGGAGCACTCGCCCACTTGGCACCACTCGACTCGACTTAGCCTGATAAGCAGTCACCAAGGATCATAAGCGACAATGGGTGTAGGATTATTCTTGTTGACTGCAACACCATTAGAACATATGCTGTCTAGGAGATTCTCCGAGATGAAGGCCATGATCCAACGTATCCCCAGAGCCCTATCCCATTCAAGAAGAATGGCCCTCAGAGTTATGCCGACTCACCATTCACTGATGCAATTGCTCTCGTTGAGATGACGAAGAAATTCACATTCCCAAACATGAAGCATTATGATGGTACCACCGACCTAGATGATCACATAACCTCATACAAGCAAAAGATGTTTGGTGCCGCCATACCCCGAGACCTCCGAGAAGCATGCATGTGCTCCAGCTTCCGCTTTTCAATGATATACCAACCCAACAACTCTATCTCCCATTCGCTCAACTCATAGACACCTTCATTGAGCACTTTTTTAGTTCAAAGAAGTTGGTGAAACTATCCAACGATTTGTAATGAGTGCGTCAACGTCAAAGTGAACCATTCAAAGAATATCTCAGACGCTTCAATCTAGAGAAAGTCTCTATCCCCAATTGCAATCAATAGACAGTGGTAGACGTATTCAGGAAAGTTCTTCTCTTAAATGGTGAACTCTACAAGGAACTGACTAAGTTCAACTGCACCACCATGAAGGATGTTCTAGCTTGAGCCTAGGTCAAAATCATATGGGAGGAAGATGAAGTCCATAAACCAAAGCATTCTTCATTAGACGCTACCGGTACGAAGATCAACATTCTAAGCAGACGACAAGCGTAGTGACATTCGACCGACTAAACCCTATCCCACATCTTCAAGATAAGGACCAAACCAAGAAAGCAAACGACAACTCGACTGGAATTCGGCTCGGCCCATGCCACAGTGACACCTCCAATTCCCACCAAAGGTTTTCCTTCCTCGGGGGGTACCATGTAGGTTGGTAAATCTTCATAGTCAAACCCACGACCCAACATCTTCGACTCGGCTTGTCTCGGCTCATCCCCAAGACGTCCACTTGTTGACCTCTCATTAGAAGAGTCACTAGACTCTTCATGGCTCGACTCGGCTCAGCTCAGCTTAGCTTATCCCCAAGACATCCTCTCATTGAAGTTTCCTATTTAGAAGTCACTCGATCTTCGCAACTTAGCTCGGCCCATCCCCTAGACTTCCATTCGTTGAAGTCTCCTATTTAGAAGTTACTTAACTCTTCGCCACTCGGCCTCCACCCATCAAGTCATGTCAGCCTCCACTATTTCAATCGTCTTCATCTCCACTCTTCCAATCGGTTCTGCCTCTATTTATCCTAGTTGACTTTACATCGATGGTGCCAAGTTGACTTTATATCGGTGACACCAACTCTGACTCCGACTCCGACTCCAACTCCGACTTTGACTCCGACACCAACTCCAACTCTGACTCCAACTCCGACTCTTACTTTGATTCCAACACTGACTCTTACTTAACTCTACATCGGTGACTCGACTCCAAGTCAGCCAAATGATCTTGACTTTAAATAGGTGACACCGACTCGACCCTGACTCGACTTTACATTGGTGATGCCTACTCGACTGGACTCGACTCGACTCTACATTGGTGACACCAATCAATCAATAGCAACTCGACTCTACCAATCCTACATCAAAGTCTAGCTTTACATCAAAGTTCGGCTCGTCTCAACTCTCAGTCGGCTCTCTATAGGCTCTTAATCGAAGTCTAGCTTTACATTATGAGCCAGCTTTACCTCTACTCTACATCGAAGTTCATTTCGGCTCGGCTCTGCTCTACTCGCCCTCGACTCTTCATCAAAGTCTAGCTCGACTCGGCTATGCTCGGCTTATCTCTCCATTGGCTTTTCATCAAGGTTTGGCTCTGCTCGGCTCTCACTCAACAAAGTGTCGAGTGAGACCTTACTCTCAAGGGACTACCTCATCGGGCTCAGATCACAGCTCCTTGGTCTCCACCACGCTCCACTTGTAAGATGTGTTGAGTGGAACTCCAACATTCAATTCGTTACAACATTCAGCGAGACAGAACATATATATCCTCCACTCGAAAAAGGTCCTACACCCCACTCGACTAAGCTTGTCACGTCAACTTCTCCAGCCTTAGTCAACTCATACCTGACTTAGCGTCAAATGGACATTCTCTCCATACAAAGCATGAAACAGACGAGCCAACTCATCGATATCATTCATTGTTAGTAAAATCACCCTCAATTGCTTTCTAAGTGATTCAAGTTGTTTAACTCGACTCTACTTGACATCCACGCAAAAGATAAAAACATCAAACAGGTTTGAAGTACCCATCTGCATCTGCATCTCCACTTGACTCTACTCGACTCCACTCGACTGTCTGAGAGAGAACAACAATGGACGAAGGGATGTATCTACATCGAACAACAATAGAACAATGATGGGACGTGTCACAACTTGGCTTCATTTGGCCTTTCCATGGCATATCCTAATGAGCCGACTCATGCAAGTTTATCAATATCACCTGAGTAATTCAAGGCAATCTATTCGGTTCTAATTGACTCATCCCAACATATCCTTACGACCAAACACGTTTTCACAACACAAAGAAAATCACCATCACCTTCAAAGATATTCAAGATGTGTTACTCAATCGGCCTCACTCGACCACTCAACTTCAAGTGGCTTCACTCGGCCTCACTTTGCCTTATGTGGACTCACTCAAGCACCCCGCCTCACTCGACCACCAGGCCTTACTCGACCTTAAGTGGCCGCACTTAGCCACTCGACTTCCTTCGGTCACTTGGCCTCACTCGTCCTCACAATGAATGATCAACGAGATGTATTTCGGCCAACACTCATTCTGTAGCACAAGCCGAGTCTATCATATTTTCTTTAGACAAGTTACTTGACTCTGTCAAGTCATACATTTCGATGAATAGGGTAGGATCGATTCATCTCCTAGAACAAGTGAGTCAGTTCACTTTACGCTTACCACTGACTAGATCTACTTTCTAAAATAAGAATTCCTTAATTTAGAGAGTGAGGAACAAACTGTATGAGCCAAAAATCATCTTGGACCTCATCATCCCCAATAACAATGAACTTACTAAATACGACCCAACGTCATGGCCCAATAACAATGAACTTACTAAATACGGTCCAACGTCATGGCCTAATAACAATGAATTTACTAAATACGGCCTAGCATCATTGCCCAATTTTGATTGGGCCCACATTGGTTCTACCTTGAAGAAAGATCATCCATCGGGATGGCCCAAACCGTAAGCATCCTTCTACAGGCCAGCCACTCTAGGAGCTGATCCACACCACAAGTTAACCCCCTCCATGAGCTGGGCTACTTGGTGAGTTAAATTCATTCCATGAGCAAGGCTTACTTACAAATTCTACCAACTTGTGCCTTGAGTCATCCCATGGATTGGGCATTTACTACCAGATGAACCCGAACCCAGCCCATCAGGTAAATTAGGATTCCAAGTCCCACATACTTCCTAATTCATCAAAGATCATGAATCTTACATGAATTAGTACTCCTAGTCCTACTAAGTCAAGTAAACCATTAAGTTTCCTCTTTACTCAAACACTTGCTACTAAGATCTCCAAGGACAATTAGGACTCTTGTCCCACGTACTTCCTAATTCATCCAAGATCATGAATCTTAGTATTCCTAGTCCTACCAAGTCAAGTAAACCATTAAATTTCCTCTTTACTCAAACACTTGCTACTAAGATCTCTAAGGCAAATTAGGACTCCAAATCCCACATACTTCCTAATTCATCCAAGATCATGAATCTTACATGAATTAGTACTTTTAGTCCTCCTAAGTCAAGTAAACCATTAAGTTTCCTCTTTACTCAAACACTTCTTATTAAGATCTCCAAGTCCTACTAGGACTCCCCTTGAGCTCTTATATAAATAGAGGTCAAGCCTCTCAATTCTCATTCACTTACAACATTCCCTATTAGTCTCTTGAAGTACACTTGCTCTCAAGAACCATCGCCCTCCACCATCGTAGAGCATAGTTCTGACTAACTCTACTTCGATCATTGACGTAAAGCTGAGACCCTACCACTCTATGCCAATTAGTCGCACCTTAGCCTCACTCTCGACATGCCTTTCCCACTCTTAGCCTTACTAAACATCCCATAACCTTGTTGACTTGAGCGTTAGAGTTCCTACGATCGACACAACACCAATGTGCCCAAGTGCTTCGCATTCACTCTTTCTTGTCCTTGCAGGTCTATGGGATTGTTGGTGACTCATTCCTCACAAGATCACTCCTATGACATTCCGAGTAGATTTTACTGTCTACAATTATGACATAAAAAATGTTTTCCTTTCCTTTAACTTTGGTGATATACTGAGAAATTTTTGAGCAAATTATGTCATCATTAACTTTTAATTTCATATTTTATGCAATAACCCACTTCAGCAAATGAACTAAATATTGTCGTCTAAAATTATAGTTCCTTTTGAGAAGATGTTGTAAGAGTTTTACATTTTTATTGTGCAGAATTGAATTTGGGTAGCCTGGAGAAGCTTGCAAATTGACTTAAAAAAATCAATCTGTTACATATAAAGGTTTTGAGGCAATTCAGATTATACTTCTATTGAGTCACACATTAGACTTAAGAAGGTGAATGGGTTACTCCATCAAATAGTCTAGTCTATTTTTTCAGAAACTTATAACTGATATTTATTAGACAAAACCAAACTACAAACTCCAAAATGTGATGAACTTAGTTGTTTTGACGATAAGATTGCATCCACAAAAAAGAAATAAATTTGTGGGTATAATTTTATGTGTATATCCTTTGTTACTTGATGTCATTGAGCATTCAAGTTTTTTTGAGTCTGTCCTTGAAAATTGAAGTTGTTGGTTTTTCAAGCTAGAGAATACAAAGAAAACATAAAAGGAATGAAATATGAGAGAGTATTTGCTGAGAAATTCATTCTGCTTTTTTTTTTCATTTACATAAAGGGTAATATATATGCAAAGTTTTACATCAACTTTCAAATCAACTACAGTGATTGTAAGATGGTTTATAGCTGGGCCACATAAACTTACAAAATATATCAAATTCTAAGATCCTAAAATTCAGCTAAAGCTACTTGAAGAGATTGACCAAAAACACTGACACAATCAACTTTGAGTACGACTTTTGCTCCCTGCTCACGTGCACTTTAGCTCGCATATATTCCACATAGGTTGCATACATTCTTGCTCGCAAACTTCACCTCACATCGCATGCATTCCTGCTTGCAAACTTTAGCTAGCACCACTCAGCTCGCTCAAAACTTGATTCAGCAAGATATCACTTGCTTTAATACTCCTCCTTGATGTCTTTGCTGAAAACACCAAGTTTAAGTCTCAATTCTTCAAACTTGGATTTGTTTAATGCCTTTGTCATCATGTCAGCCGCTTGTTCCTCACTTCTGCAATGTACTAGTTTGATTTCGTTAATCTGTTCAACTTCTCTCACAACATGAAACTTGATTTTTATGTGCTTAGTTCGACCATGTAGGATAGGATTCTTTGCCATAGCAACTGTGGACTGATTATCACAAAAAATCATAGTAGAATCACATTGATCCAGCTTCAAATCCTTCAAGAGTTTCGTCAACCAAATTGTTTGGTTCACTGTAGTTGTAGCAGAGATATATTATGCCTATGTAGTTGATTGAGCTATAGTTTCCTACTTCTTGGACAACCAACTGAATGCTCTTGAGTTTAAGGAAAACAAATAATCAAAAGTGATTCTCATGTCATCAAGGGAGCCAACTCAGTCAATATCTGTAATAATTGACATTTAAGATTTTTTAAGCCATATCCCCAAGTCTGCACTTCCTTTTATAGAAGGATAGAGACATACATTAAATCAGGTTTAGCTGTTGTTAAATACAATAAGCAGCCCACTGAGCTTCTTTACATGAAGTCATTAACCTTGCTTGCTTCATCATCCTTGCACAACTTTTGATTTTGCACCAAAGGTGCGCTAATTGGTTTATAACTCTTTATGCGAAACTTTTTCAAAATCTCATTGGCATATTTCTTTTGACGTACAAAAATACCATTTGAAGATTGATTGATCTCTATTCCAAGAAACAAATTCATCTCTCCCAAGTTTGTCATTTCAAACTCCTTATGCATGGTTTTCCTGAACTGCTTCAACTGATCAGGATTGCTTCCCCGTTACAAGTAAGTCATCAACATACAAGGAGACAATGATCAAGCCATCATCTAACTCTCTCACATAAAGAGTATGCTCATTAGGACTTCTTGTATAACCCAAGCTGCATAGATACTAATTAATTCGACTATACCAAGCTCTAGGGGCTTGCTTCAATCTATACAAAGCCTTCTTTAGGAGATAAAATTTGTTCTCATATCCCTCAACTTTGAATCCTTCAAGATGCTCTGCATAGAGTTCTCCATCTAACTAGCCATTTAGGAAGGCTGATTTAACATCAAGCTGAATAAATTTCCACTCGAATTGAGCTGCCAAAGCTAAGAGAAGTCTGATTGTCTCATGCCTAGCAACCAAAGCAAATGTGTCTGAAAAATCAACTCCATATTGTTTTGTATGGCCTTTGGCTACAAGTCTTGCTTTGTGTTTACTAAATGATCCATCGGGGTTCAATTAGTCTTGAAGATCCATTTAACTTGAATGACCTTCCTATCTGATGGCCTATGAACCAAGCTTCATGTTTCATTCTTTTCAATCATATTGAACTCCTCTTACATTGCAACTATCCATCCTTTTGACTTGGTATTTTCAATCTAGGATGTTGGTTCCATCACAACAACATTACACCTCTCATACACCTCAGATAAAGGTCTGGTGCCTCTGACTAAAATTTCATCTTCTGCATCTAAACCTTTTTCTTCATCATTTTGATTCCCTTAATACTCTCCTTGCTGCAGCCTTGCTTCTTCTTCAATTTCTTTCTTTTCCGAATTCCACACATATATCTTATCCACTCTAACATCTCTACTAATTAAAACCTTCTTAGTCTTTGGATTGAAGACTCTATAGACTTTGGATTGGCTACTATAACCAATTAGAATACATGCATGCTTCTGTTTTTTCATCAAGCTTGCTTCTTTTATTGGCTGGAACATGAGTATAACAAATACTACCAAAGACTTTAAGGTTGTCCACATTTGGCTTAACCCTATACTAAGCTTCAAATGGAGTTTGGTTATTCAGAGACTTAGCTGGTAGCCTATTTAGGAGATAAATTCATGTGTTTATAGCCTCTACCAAAAATGATATTGGTAGCTTCTTCTTAACCATCATGCACCTAGCCATTTCCATAACAATCTTGTTTTTTCTTTCACTGACTCCATTCTGTTGTGGAGTGTATGGACTACTAAGTTGATGCTTGATTCCAGCACCTCTGTATATTTTTTCAAACTCATTTGAAGTATATTATGTGCCATTATCATTTCTAACTGAGTTAATACTCAAACCAGTTTGATTTTCAACAAACAGCTTGAACTTTCTGAATATGGCAACTGTTTCATTTTTCTGTTTTAGGAATTAAACCTAGGTCATTCTTGAAAAATCATCTATAAACAAGATGAAGTATTTGCTTCCACTCAAGGATGGAGTCTGCATTTGACCGCGCATATCAGTGTGAATGAGTTGGAGTTTTTCAGTAGCTCTTCATGCCTAGTTTATTGGAAAAGGTTGCTAGCTATGTTTGCCAAGTTGGCAAGCTTTACATAAACTCCTCATTTCTTCTATCTCTGGTACATTTTGAACAGATTTTTATGCTTCATTTTCTTAAGACCATTGTAGTGAAAATGGCCAAATATTTTGTGCCATAATTCAAACTCATCTATGCTAGTGGAATAAGCTTGAAAATCTAGTTTTTTTTTTCACTCAACAAGAAAGCTTTTTTTGCATCATTTTTACTCTCATCAGTTCACTACTATCACTATCTAAGATGATACATGACTTATTTTGAAAATGTAAAGCATAATTCTTCCCTAACATTTGTCCAACACTCAACAAGCTTTGGCTAATTTCAGGAACATATAACACATTTGAAATGAGTTTTGTACATGTTGGAGTTTGGACTGCTACATCACCTCTTCTTTTGACTTCCACCAGGTCCCCATTTCCAATCCTGACTTTCGAATGATATGGTTCATCCAAGTCAACGAAATTTGTGTGGTCTGGTGTCTTGTGATTGGTGCAGCCATTATCGATTAGCCAAGCTTCAGTGAAGGTATGTGTTGCATAACAGGAAGCAACAAACAATTTCTCTGCCTCTTGGTTTTGTTGTTGATTATCTACTACTTGTGCTTTCTTCTCTCGCTGGTTTACTTTGTTTTTGCAAACATTCTCTATGTGTCCAAATTGCTTGCATGACCTGTATTATATGCCATGTTTAAACCAACATCTATTTTCAGCATGGTTTTTCTTCTTGCAATGAGGACATAGATGATATGATCTCTTTCCTCCATTCTTTCCCCACTGAATATTGGCATTTTCTTTTCCCTTCTTATCTCCAGCATACTTCTTGTTTCCTCCTTGAACTGATTTTCCTTTATATGTTACAACCATTGCTTCCTCGTTGCTCTCTTCTTTCCTCAGCAACCTCCTTTGCTTTTGAGCTTATAAAGCATGAATAAGCTCAATCAAAGAAATTTGGATAAGTCCTTAGAATCCCCCAAGGATGAGATTTTTGCTTCAAACCTTTCAAGAAGACTTACCAACACTTTCTCTACAATCCTCTTGTCAGTCAGTCAATTATTCACCAAGTAGTCAAAGTTTATTGACTACACTCATGAGTCGATCAACATACTCCTTGATTGACTCAGCTTCTTGCATTCTCAACACTTTAAACTCTCTTATTAAATTCAACACTTGCATATTTCTTATTTTATCACTCCCCATAAACTCTTCATTATGCTTATCCCAAGCTTCTTTTACAGTCTCACAAGCCATGATTCTTGTGAAGACTAGCTCTGTAATGGCTGAGTGAATGCAAGAAAAAGCTCTAAGAGCTTTGGAAACTTCTTCTTCATGTAGCCTGATTTGATTCAGTGTGGGATTTGGTCCCAGTTGAGGTGGTTGCTTCTCTTCCTCCACATATTGACACAGACCTTGGCCTCTCAAGTAAGCTTTCATTTTGACAGCCCACATATGGTACTACTCTCCATTGAATACTAGCGGAGTAAATGAAGCTATGTTTGAAGCCATGCAAATGATTTTGGATAGTGTTGACAGATAATTTTTTTTTTTTGGTTGAGAAAAAAGTGAAAAAGATGAGATCCACAAGTCCTTTAAGATCTTGGTAAATCTATGATACCAAATGTTGGTTTTTCAAGATGGAGAATACAAAGAAAATGCAAAAGGAACGAAAGATGATAGAGTATTTGTCAGACCCCCTCCCAGGTCTACCCTATTGGATCCAGACACTCCGAGGGACTCAGGATCCCGAAAAGAGGGTGAATTTTTTTAAAGCAGTTATAAAACTCTGTTCATAAAACTTTAATAATATTAATACAACTCAAAACATAACTTTGAAAATGAAAACATTGAAATCGGTGTACATAAAATGTTGTATCAGAATACTCTACATGTACAAGCATCGTGTTGATGATCATGCGTCTATAGCCACCCGAAAGATGTATAGCATGTGCCTCACGTACCATGTACGCAAACCTGGGGGAAAACATTAAAACAGTGATCTAAGAAGCCCAATGAATGGATAATACACTTATAAATGAAAGTAACCTTTAAGCTTAAACCTGTATGAGGAAACAATGCGTTTCACGCAACATTTAACCATTCCCTTATATAATTTTTGAATACAGTAAATCCTTAATTCGAATCTACTGACACCCAATAATGTAATCCGCATCATTGTACAAACTTTCGAATTACCATGGATCATCACATTATTTTCACAAAGTCCAATACACCCATCATCAAAGCTTAGTAAGCATTTCCCGATATGGAACCCATTCTGACTCACACAAATGCTCGCCAAGTGTCCACAATTTCCACCTAGCCTATACTCGCTAGATATTCATAAATACAACCACAACCTATACCCGCTGGAGATTCATAATTTCAACCCTAGCCTATACTCGTTGGACATTCATATATTTCACTCATTTAGTTAGTACAACCACCACCACCACCACCACCACCACCACACTAGTACCCAAGATCCCTAATACAGACAACCAACTAGGCCACCCACAGTTTACCCTCAGGGTGGCACCATCCATAGTCTACCCTCGAGATTGCTAAAGCATCACAAGATGACCATACTCGACCCATGATCTACCCTAAAGGCGTCATGCTATGGCATCAATAAAATAAAATCCCACCCACGGTGTACCCTCGAGGCGTCTAGTAACAATATCCCACCCATAGTTTACCCTCAGGGTGTGATCTAGCCTGGAGCTCGTCAGGCACTCGTCTTGTCTCGGTAAAATTGAGGGTTGTAACACAAGAATTAATATGCATTTGAAACAAATTTGGCATGGGTTTTTTTTAATCCTAGGGTTTAAGATCTAGAAAATTAAATTGCTTAAAAAGGAAAAAACAAAAGGTTAAATGATTAACTTGGAAGCTCAATTGAGCTTGGAGATCTTCAATTTAAAGATTAAAGCCAAAGAAAATCGATAACCAAGAAGGAGAAAGATACGGGGCAAAGAGAAAGCAAAAAGGATTCTGCCACCTTTTTTGTAGAAAATGATTTTCTTATCTTTTATATTAATAAGTTCTCCTTTATATAGTATTGCCCCAAAATTAATTAAAATTAATCAAGGGTATCCCAATTCAATTTCATTCTTTTGGAGTTATTAAGAATCCAAAATTATGAAATTAGATTAACACTTAATCATACATAAACAATTTAACTCTTAAGTTGTACACATTACAACTTAACCCATAAATAATTTATATTCTTGCAATAACAACCTTTGTCAAATGCATTTCGGCATAAAGAAAAAATATTAATTATGAATTGAAATTACTCTTAATATTTAACACTTAAATTGTTCATAATTACAATTATAACCCTTCATTGAATCTCATTCGATGATAATTGTAAAAAGACTTTATTGCCCTCGGTAGGTGCTAGCTTACTTTAGATAATCCATTCACTTTGGCTACTTCTCCCCCATATTTGGAATTATGTGTGACCTTTTAGGTTCACTGTAACCTAGCTGTATGTTTCGTCATAACTCTTTATGACCGAAACTCCTACCGATTATGGTCAGCATCTAGCAATGCTCCATAACCCCTAAGTTAAAATAAAGATTGTCTCCAAAGAATCCATTTCTTATTGTACGTTCCATATAACAAAATCCCTCCGTTGTCTAATCTTGATTGAGAATGGGTTCATGGATTGTCAAAGCCCTTAGCTCAAACATTACTCGTTATGTCAATCAGTACAGTGGAACGTGTCATCATGAAACCACTTTTTATATGACATTCAATTATAATTTGATCAGAGGTTTACTATTTTCACTGTTTATCGACATACGACTAGGAACTCGAAATGCATTGTTTCAAGTCAACAGATCCCGTCTTGACCATCACATATCCTTGCACATAAATAACACATGATCAAACTGGCTTATCGCACAAGACATGATTAGTCTCGTGTTTATACTGAAAGAATGCATGACAAGGCTGAAAATTGATGGATTATGTGCTAAAGTAGCATACATGTGCAAGCCATGGATTAACAAAACAAAAGGTGTGAAGTAAGTGTTGTACCTTTGCTCCAAGCTTTATATTTTGA
>WYDK02000041.1:4867335-4880464 GCA_009867345.2 Toxicodendron radicans | reverse complement strand
CAAGTAATTACTTGGTTTAACAAACATGTCTAACCTAGTAATTACCATCAATTACACCCAAATCCAATTACCATGTGTCTTTCCAAGCGGGCCCTTAGTAAATTGTTAAAATTTACACCGGTTTGACCGTTTGAGTTAGTAAATATTACCTAATCACCCTCTATAATCTATTTTAACACCAAGATAATTGCTTACCCATGAGATTGAGGTCTACTATGGTTTAGATTATGCAATTTAACTACGATAACATACTCTTAATTATGTCATACGTTAGTTCACATAAGGACAAAATAGATAATTCACTCGTACACCTAGAGGCAAACGGTTAATTCACTCGCCTTTGTATAAAAAATGTTGTTTCATAATTAAGAAGTGATTTATGGTTTTTAGTTTGAGGTGGGGTATATAATGGTATCTGAAAGGTCAAGATCTTGACAATTGAACTAAAACATCTGGGTCGACTAACTGTTCTCTCTTTTAACATCTAAAAACTTAATAATAAAGGAATTTTTTGTTATTTTTTAAATATTAGAGATATTTTTATTATTATATCGTACTTGAAGGTATTATGCGATTAACTAGAAAAAAAAAAAAAAAAGTGAGTGTCACTTGAGAGAGCCGCAACAGCTGGTGGGTTGTCTTTGTCTCGTCCGAGAAAAGCCTACAAACGGAAGCAAAAATGATTATTAAAGATAAAATTGTTATCATTTTATTTTAATTAGTTTTATTAATTTATATTAATAAATAAATAAATAAAATGATAATTGTCTTGTTCCCTGGAAACGCTTTATTTCTCCTCTTTGTTAGTGGCATGATATAATTTGTTACTTTTTTCTGAAATTACAATGATACCCTCTCCTTTTATTTCTTTTTTATTTTATTTTATTGTTGTTCTGTTCTGTGGGGTTTTTCTGAATTTTGATACACAACTGAAACCTTAAAATAATAATATTTTAATTTTTGTTTTTTTTTTTGAGAAATAGGATTATATTTTAAATTTTATATGGTTGTGGCAAGGATTTAATTATTAAATTTTAATTTTATTGCCCAATTAATAGTCTTTAATAATTGTTGAATAAAATATAATTTATTATTTTCTAATTAAAATTAGGTCTTTATCACAATAGGAAATTCATAATTAAGATAAGAAATTGATTTAACCAAATCAACATGTCATATTCAGAAGAAAAATAAAATATAAAATGGATTTCTTTAAAATATTTATATTTTGGAATAAATATTTATAGTTTGGAAGACTAAGGTGTTCTCATTATCATTAGTGGGAGACAACAATGAATGTTAAAATATCCACGTTATCAGCAAACTTGTTCACATATAATGGGCCACCTTTTTTATTTTATTTATTTATATTTCTCAACCGCCTTTAATTAAATAATTGTAATTCATTGTTGCAATTTTTTATTGTTAAAAAATTATTAAAATATCACTTATTTAAGTATTTTCTTGAAATTTGTAGTGGGGTTTTAGATATTTTTAGCATTTTCTTTTTATATCTTAAGAGGGTTTTTGATATTTTCAAGTAGGTATTTAATAATTTTAAAATTAACTCTAAAATTTAAAATTATATTTTTATTTCACATATTTATCCTAATTATAAAAAATTTCTAGACTAATGTATTTTTAATAAAAAGAAAAAAAATCATTTCTAAAATTTGAATAAAGTGTTTACTTAGTAGAAATTGAAAGCGTAAATAAATCCAAGTAAGGGTAGTTTGGTAAATGCACAAGATTTCTTAAGATTGAAGTTGAAAAGGACTCTTGAGTCTTGAGACAAGTATGACTTAATGGTCAAGATTGAATAATAGGTTTGTGTTTTCATTTCAATTACTTGAAAATAATTGGTTTAAAAAATATAATAAAAATATAATTGAAAATGTTTATTTGAAGAAACACTTGATAAATAGTGTTTATAAAAGGATAAGTTTCATTTACTTACTTTAAAGCTTCACTTAATAATTGTAGACCCTCTTGTTTTTAAGATAAGTAGGGACCTCTTATATGAGATATTTATCTTCTATATTTTACAAAATTAATTTAACAACAATTATTTTTCTTTACCAAATTTTAATTTTTTTAGCTAATTTATTCCTTCCTAAGAGATTAATAAATCTCAACCGCCCAAATAATTTTTGTTTGTTTGATTTGTCACCCGAAAATAATTTTTAAAACTAAAATATAATTAAAAATTTTGAGTTATATCTTAATATTTAAAAATATGTTTGATATATTAATTAAAAAATATTTTTAAATTAAAAACCACATAATAACTTTTAAAGATTGTATTCATAACTTTTTAACTCATTTTTACCAATTGCATTTTGATAAGATTTTTTGTATCCTTTGTTTTCAAAAATAAAAAAACTATATTTAAATTCTATATCAAATGGGCAATATTGAGAATTTTTTAATATATATTTTTTTTCATTGTAAATTTGATATTTTACTAAATTTTTTAAGGGTTTATTTGGGTAATGTTTAAAAAGAAAAAATTGTTGAGGGGAGAATTTACCATCTTTCAAGAGTGGATAAAATTAACCTTTTATCTTTCATGAAGTTTGGCCTTTTTCTGTGTTTATATGAACTTTGCCTTAGCAACCAGGAGATGAAAAGGGTGAAAAATACAAAGCATAATCATTCTTGCAGTGACCTCAATATTTTGAATCAAATGAACTCAGTTAGCCCATAAAATATTTCTTCATAGACAAGTGATCAAACTGAACAATCAACTTCACACAGAGTGACTTTTGTGATATTCTAGATTTTCCAGAATTACAATCCTTAGAAGTATTATATAATCACAAGAGATTTTAGAATCGAACAAATACGACATTCTGTAACAGTCGGCTAGTAAAGGAAAATATAATCAAAATAATGTATTGTAAATAGAAATCAAATAAATGGTTTACAGACTGAACCAAATATAACACAAAAAAAAATAAGCTACATTGACAGAATTTTGAGCATTTAACAGGGGTTTTACATTTTACTGGAAGTGTAAAACACAATCTAATAATACCTTGTGACATTTCCTTTTTTTTTTTTTTTTTTTTTCACCCACATAACAGAAATCTGCTCAAACGAGCAAATATTCCCCACTAAATCAAGCCAGCCCCATTACTAAAGCTTTGAAGCCCTAAAAAATGGAAATGAAATCGCCAAAACTATACAAAAGTTAACGGAAAAAAGAAGAAAAGAAATAAGAAAAGAAACCCAACACCTCATTTTAAGCCATCATACTAACGGTCACTTACCACTACAAAACCACCACACACCACCATCAAATTAGTAGAGGGAACTAATATTTTCCAGCAGGGTAAACACATAAAGAAGTTTGCGATGCACATACACTACTTACTAGACAGGAATGACATCGTTATTTGATGTATCTTCACATCTCAAAATGATACCTTCAAGGCTTGTTGGAAAGATACATTTGCTCCATTGAAATCCAGTTGCTATCGGCTCTGGTGGAGGGATGATCATAAGCACATTGTCATTTCTCTGAACGATTCCCATTACACTAACTGTGCTACCTTCTTTGATGTAACTACAAAAGCAGCAGTCCCGTTTCCACAAGATTAAATCAGAAATCATAAACGATCTTCTAAGATGATAAATGCTGCAAGACTCTTGATCATCAACTTATTACATTGACCATAAGGAATTCCCTGTGAAAGAACTGGTATGTTTTTGCAATGCTAACACCTTAGGACACATGCAAGATTCCAATGACTAGGATGAACTTAATAGTTAAATGGTAGAGAGTATCTTACCCTTCTTTCAATCGCATCATACGATCATCACTTGAAAGGTTTTTCTTTCCCAACCACCTGACAAACTCTGGAGACATGTCTTTAGTTTCTGGTTTAATATCAATAACAACAGAGTCATCAACAAATGGAGCAACCCTTGCACCATTTCCAGTCTTAACCAGTGCTCGCAACCCAGATTGGAAATCAGAGATGTAGAAGTCAACCACGTGCCTCTGCCAAACAACAAAAAGAAATTCAATTAGACATGAGCTTCGAATCTCAGGGTTAAGTCCTTTGGTATCAACCAAGCATCTACAAGTTTCCCGACTATCAAGCTTGTAAGGATCAATAATATTCCTTTTCTAGAACTCAGTAAAAGTTGAGGGATTTAAGGGGGTATCAAAAGAAAGTCTCAAGGGTAGGACTACTATTGCTCAATGGAAACATAAGGTTTCCCTGAACAAAGTAGTGTAAGGCATTCATGCTTCACTTCAGATACTTAACATGAGATGGCTACTCACATAGCATCCAACACGTAGATTGAGAAGGTCATCAATTCAGATTTTCATTTTTTTTACAGAAAAAAATGGCCATTTGGGGAATGACCTTGGTCTAACAGATCCTTGAAAACAAATGATGGTCAAAACATAAAAAGAAAAAGCCTTTCAGGCTACTTACATCTAATGACCTCAATCCCCATGTAAAATGGCGGTGTTTAGGGTTGGCTGGTTTTGAACCCCATGCTCGATACTCATGTAAACTTGTAGATGTATAGACACATCTAGGAACTCTTCGGAATGATGATTCAAGGGGCACGTTGCCGCAGGTAACCACCTTCAACAAGAAAAATAAAAATGTCAACAGCCATTCAAAATTGTCGTTTAAGCATAAGAAAAGGTTTAAAATCAAATTCCAAAGAAGAAATTCAATCCAGAACATGCCCTGATACAATAAATTATCTGTCGAGGAAATTATTGGTCCGTGTCAAGTTAAGGAAGTTATTTAAGCAGCTAACAAAATCTTTCACTAAGAAAGTTATTAAATTATGAAGCCGTGAAGCAATTATTTAGTTAGTGAAAAATGTTGTTAACTAGGAAGCTTTGACTTTAAAAATCCTTAAAAAAAAAGCACGAATAAATGGGCTACTCACAATACAACTAGCAACAAAAAATACAAAAAAGAGAGAATATACCTAAATCAACTTCCTATCAACATATCCATCAGATTCCATGTAGATTTAAGTTCAAGCATCCTACCATTACTTTTTGTTTTCAATTTGAGCTGATTTAGGATAAGTAAAGATTGCTTTGACCTTCAGCTTTAAAATGTAACAGTAGATAAGCTAAAGCCAATTTCTAGAGAAGAAATAGTATGAAAGGCACCACTATACTTCAGCCAGTTAAAATAGTTCAGGGAGCCCTCGTCTTCTCATTTTTATCATCACAGGTGCTCTTCCTTGAATGTCATGCCTTAGTTCCTTTCTCTTTTCCTTCTTTTTTTCTTTTTTAAACACCACTGTAAGAGTTATAACCATGGGAAGTCACTAATGCAGTTGTTCTTACTAAGCTGTTCGTTTAACTTTCAAATATTTATGCCAATGATGTATTATTTTACTTAACAGACAGAATATCTAACAAAATAATCAATACCATGGTATATTCTATGTACATGTGCAATACAAAAGTATTTTAGATCAGTGAATGAGATAATATTACATGTATACATGTTTCTGATAGGAGTGCATGCATATATTGTTTATTTGAATTTTAGTTATGACTAGTCCATTCTTATTTACAAAGTTTTACCCACACACAGGATGGGGACAAAAGTTGTAGTAAGTTTTAAGAGATGTTAATATCATGTCAAGTATTAAAAAAAATACTTACTATCTTCCAATTCTAAAGTTGGACAAAGAAACGCTTTCAAGAAGAAAGCTAATAATGGGACAAAGTTAAAGGGATGTACTAATAGTAATTAAAGGTGCAAGATAACAAGTTTCAAGTCTTGAAAAGAAAATCAAGATTTAGAAAAAATTGATCTTCTATTTTTACTTGGACTCCTACCTATATATATCATTAGTTATGTACCTCTTTGGTTATTAAAGTGACTTAAAGTTATGCTTTAGCTTCATCTTTTAGATGGATGCCTATTCATTTCTTTGTATGATTCTCCATCATGGAAAATTTAAGAAGCAGCTCCTTCAATCTTTACATTGAAATTTTCAAAATTTATTTGAGAAAATTACAACTTTATTTATCCTAGAAACTGTTATTAGTTATTTGTACTGTAGATATTTTTTTTGTCATTTCTAAATTAGGGTTAAGGTTTGTAAAACTGTGGAAAAAGAATACTAATTGCATTTAAGAGTGCTAGCTTGTGATATTAGTTCTCTCATTCTAACAAAAACTTGAAGACTTTCTTCATTACCAAAAGTAAAATGTTCCTTGTAATTCTTATAGCACAAAACTTTCCTAAGAGATTTGTGAAGATGCAAATGAATCAAATTTAATAGAAAATATATTGTTATAAAACTCTTTCAATTTTCTCTATCCTTTCTGATTAGCAAAGCTTGTTGAGCTCTTCCATTGCTACCGCTAAACTATTCAATTCTCACTAGTCCCATTACATTGTGTCAGCTCAAATTGCAAAAGCAGCAAATAAAGAAACAAATAATTTCTGTAAGCAGAAAGTAACATACCCCAGTAACCTTCACAAATTGCCCATTTTTGGCAGTTCTGAGATCAGCATCAGGATAACGTGCAATGAAATCTGTAATAGCTCTTCTCCCCCAACATGAATTCCAAACAAATATTGCAGCAATAGCACCAAAAAGAACCACAATAACAATGAGGAGAATGGGATTGTGAACCGCTCCAAGAATAAAACCACCAGCAATGAACCCCATCAGAAATATCAGAATCACCAACCATAATACAGGCTTTGGAAAGTTCTTCCTGAAGGAAAAGTCATCATCTTGACTAATAGTAGTAACAGCCTGATTATTTGCAATTGAGGAACTGTGTGTTTTGAACGATCCTCCATTGTCTAAAGAACCAGATACTTTTCGTGGGGCCCCAGAAGAATTTAGGGGGCCTGAAGAAATGGGCCCAGATGTAATGAGACCTGTAGCAGGGAGATTTGGTGGTATTGGGCCAGAATTTTGCCGTGTAACTCCACCAGACTGAGGGCCAGATGACTTCTTTATAGGTTCCCCATGCTTATTCAATGGTCCAGAATTCGTCTTCTTCATTGAAGTTGAACCAGACATGCCCCCAGATATAGGACCAGAGACGTTATAGCCAGAACGAACAGCAACATTAGGAATTGACCCAGAATGTGTAGTAGCCCCTCCAAAAGATCCAGTCCTGGAAGGAGCACCAATTATAGGCCCAGATTTCCTAGATTTAGAGCCATCCATCGGGATATCAAACATTTTACCCAGTTCTCCGGATTTCTTAATATCACCACCAGTATAGGGCATGGCCACTGAGCTCATTGTCGGAGTCTTTTCTTTAGGCTGCTCAGGCCGACCTGATACATAAAGGCCATTGCTGAGCTTATGAGATGGGTACCTGGAACCCATCGAGGCTCTTCACAAGAACTGAAATTAAGAAACCTCGCAAAGAATTTGTAGTCCTGCTCTGAAAAAGACAAATGTCAAAGCGCCTGGAAGCATTTTAGAACAACAAATTGGTCATATAGAACCATGCATCAACAATATAAAATTCTAATTCACAAACTGCTGTCATCAAGACCAGGCCACAATAAATCTAGATAATGGCAAATGTATGATGCTCAGAAGTTGAGCTCGCAGCCAATAAATCACAGAAACACAACTGCAATCAACACCCTAATTTTAGATGTCATCTACAATTTCCAACTAAGCACAACAAAAGTAGGCTTCCCAGTCAGATTGTTATTAGCAAAAGCAGAATTTGAGTACTTAGCTAGATGCAAACTAAAAATTCAGAGTGATATGCAAAAATAAGAGAGTTTTATTAACATCAAAGCAACCTAAGTGGAAGCCTTTTCCTTAATACACAATTTACGTTTACCAAAATTCTCAATACATCAATTGAAACTAAATAATAAAACCAACAATGCCCAGATTGAAAATTAAAAACAATAACCGATCTACAAATTGCACCAATAAATAAACCCATAAAACAATGAAAAATAACAAAAACTAAATAATTAAAAACCTCTTTTCCCCAATAACCAATCAGGAATCTTACTACAAAATTTTGTCCTTTAAGACCTAAACAATCAAAATAAAACACATTAAACATTTAAAATTCCCTTCCTTCCCCTAGATCAATTAAACACCAGATCAATTTCCCACTCATTCTCTCTATTTTCTTTCACTTCAACTTTCTCACTAACCAAACAAACCTCACTCCCTCGACTCACATTCCCCACCCAAATTTCCCCACATGCCAAACACACAAAAAACCCAAAAAAAAAAAAAAACATCAAAACAAACAACTTGACAAGCAAAAACGCAAAGAATGAGCCAAAAAAAAAAAAAAAAAAGAGAACTCAGTTGAGAATACCTGAAAGTAAAATGTGGGTATTAGTTGAATGAATGAAACTGAAGTAATACTAGTAAAAAGTGAAGCAACAGTAATGAAAGTGAGATCCCATCTGCAAATGTTTCTCTCTCTCTGTCTCTGTGTTTTTCTCTTCAAAGAGCCGCAACAACTGGTGGGTTGTCTCTACCTGCAAATGAAAAAACACCCACTAAACAATCAATTATTCTTATAAATTAATAAATAAATAAAAATTTATTATTATTTTTTTATTAAAATATTTGAGATGAAAACTCACCTTTCACCTTCTGCTTTCTCTCTTGCTCTCTCTCTCTCTCTCAAATTATACCAAAAAATTTTAGAGTGAGTGAAGTGATAGATTGTGTCAAATGTCAGAACTGTCCCTGCTCTGTTTCTGTTATTGTTTTCCTCTGTTTCTGATTTGATTTGTGCCTTTTGCTTCCTCACCACTTCATGGATAATTCTTTTTGGATTTTCTTTTCCATAATTAATAATTAATTATTTTTTTTTAATTATATAAAATTTTGTTTTCATAATAAGAATAAGATTATAATTAGCAATAGATAATAATGGTAATAAAATATATTGTTGATTTGAAATTATTTCTAGAAGTTTTTTGTTTAAAGAATTTAGGAAAGTATATTATTTTTGATATATTATGGAAATCAAATCTGGGTTTTGATACAATAGATTCATGCATCAATATAAAACTTATAAAATTATAAAAGTGAAAGTATTACGATAAATAATATATTTAGGGTTTTACTTTAATATGTCGTTGTATCGATACATTAACTTAAAACTTTGTAAAATTATAAGGTTAAACTTGTAAATTAAAAACGTAAAACTTATAAAATGTATTTATATAATGTGGAAAGGGGACAATTTTACAATTTTCTTGTTTTTAATGTTTTTTCACTTTGACTATGAGACTTAATGACTTTGATTTGATTGTGACCTTTGTTCAAATATAACAATTTTATTTATTTATTTATTTTTCATAATTTATTAATGTAGTTGGTGACAGATGATAATTAACAGTGTTGATTAAGATATCTGTAATTTATATTTTACTATGATTGGATATTAGTTGTTATGGATAATTATGTGCACCAAACATTGGAAAAATTATTATTGACTTTTTTTTAAGGAAAAAAAAAATTATTATTATTATAAATCATTTTTAATTAAAACAATTAGAGTATAAGTTAATTAATAAATGTACTTATGGAGTATTAATCACCTTTAAAAAAGTAAAATCTTTTCACCTGTTTTCAGTGACTGTTACTAATAGTTCAATTGCTTTCATAATGACTTTTCAGATTTTTCTTAAATACTTTTTTTAATTTAAAATTTATTATTTAAAAGGGGAATTGTGTTATTTTTGGACCTTTATGGTTTACAATTTAAACCCAATTACTTACTTTTTTTTTTTAATATAAATTTTGAATAAAATTAGAAAATGAAAAGAAAAAATAATGTATTATCTCTATTTTTTTTTATAATTTTTAATGACGGAAATTGTTGGAAATTAAAACTCGGGCTTCTGTGGGCCTGATATAAGAGTCCATTGAAAATTGAAAAGCCCAACAGGTTTCCTAAGAATGTGTCATATTGGGCCCAACCTGACCCAAACACTTGGGTAAAATCGCACGGGTCACAATCCATAAAAAGGCCCAGATACAAATCATGATCAAAAAGCTTAACATCCAAATAGCTTAGGGAAGTGATTTCTGGACCTCATATTTTTTTCTCCTCAGCCCCCTTCTTCTACCTTTAAATAGGGGTCCGTATGATGGTATTTGAAAAAAAAAAATTTATTAAAAATGGTTCTTATAAATATTAAAAAAATTTAAAAAGAATTTATAAATATGTTTATTTTTTTGCTCTAAATCTGAAATCTTTTAATATCTTCTATTTCTATAAAGTTGTCGGCGCTAAAAACGCTCTAAGAAATAACATAAAAACGTTGTCTAATTCAAGTTCTAGTAATTTTTTTGGTTATATGATCAGTTTCCAATTTAAACAATGTAATTTGTAATAGCTTTCCAAATATTAAACTTAGAAAAAAAAAAAAAACTAAAAAAAATCTCTCTAAAAGAAGATCAAATGGTAGTTGTGGTTGCTTTAAGCTTAGAAAGATATGAATTTGAGAATTAATTCAAGTTGTTAGACAAACATATTAAATAATTTTGACAATTACCATGAGCTTTAATTTACTTGTAAATTATGAATTCTTATTGACCTAAATTTCATTTAATTTTTCAATAGTAGTATGGAGGAAGAAGATTAAAATGTTTGATTACAGTTATATCCCCACTTAAAATAGAAAGTCGGAGCTAAAAATGAATATGGTGGGGGCTAAAACTCATTTCCCAATAATTTATGAGTTATGAGCATGTATAAATGTTGTAATTAGGGGTGAAATCGAGTTTAGTATTTGACTACTAGAACTCAGTACTATAGTAACCGAGTCGAGTTTGAATTCGAGTCTCGTCAAGCCTGAGGAATCAAGTTCGAACTTGAACTCGGTACCTAAAATTGGAATTCGTACTCAAGCTTGCTTGAACTCGACTGAAGCTTGAGCATAACAGCTGAAACACACGATTGAAATCAAGTCATGCTACATTAAACCAAAACAAAACCTCCTAAAAGCATTCACGAAAACACAAACCCATCATATAAAACTTGAATCCATATCCGGGTCAATCAAATACCTCAATAAACCACTTCAACAATGATCCACTAAGCTCAAGTTAAACACAAATGAATTATACACAAGCATTATTTAAAAGAACTAAAGAAAAGAAAACCAGCACCTCAAATACAAATCTTTCAAGGAGAAATAGAATAGAGGGAAAGAAAATAAAGAAAAGAGGAAGAAGAGTGAAATCCTCATAAGCTGGGCATGATTCCTGCTCCCAATCAATGGATTTGATTGATTCAATATCGATCATTGAGATATTGTTTCAAGATTTTCAGGAGAAATGAACAAAGAGAAATTAGGTGGATCATGAGTATTAAAAGTTCAATCAAAGAGACTTTATTGTGGATTGTGTTTGAGTTTGTAATGAAGAAAACACCGACAAAGATGAAGGAAGAAAACAACGACGGAGAGGGAAGAAAACGACGAACGACGAGACGACGAATAACAAAGTATAAAGGCAAAAGAGAGAGCTTTTAGATTTTCGAGTTGAGTCGTGTTCGAACTTGACTCGTGGCAATAGTCAAACCATTCGAGCTCGAGCTCGACTCGACTATTGCCGAGTTGAATTCTAGTTTGGCTCGATTTTCACCCCTAGTTGTAATAAATGATTGTCAAGCCCACTTAACATGGAATTAAGAGTAGAAAAGTTTTACAAATTTAATAAATACGTAATTGACATAATTGGAGCTTAATGATTAATATGTAGAATTTAAATACAAATTTTTGTTTTTGAAAACAGACGATATAACAAATCTTCTGAAAATGTGTTTAGTAGAAATGGGGTTCAACAATTTTGAAAAACAGTTTTTGAATACAATCCAAAAAACTAGTGTAAAATTAGAAAACGATTAAAAGTCATATTTTATAGTTTCTAATATGAATTTTTTTAATTATTATATCAAATAAATTTCCAAATATTAAAATTATTAAAATACAACTAAAAATTTTGAATCGTAATTTAAAAAAAAAAATATTTTTGAATCAAATATCAAACAGGCCTAATTTAACTTAGAATATGGTCTAAATAGATACGACTTTATGAATATGCAAGAAAAACCAAAGTCAAGCTATATAATTTCTATTAAACCTAAAATCAGGTTATATAAGTTCAATAATTGCCGAACATTTGAGAGGATATAACCCTATTAATGCTTTTTCTAATGTTAGACTTTGTTTCCATGGTTATAAGATTTTTGGGCCTACTTAAGCTTGACAAGAATTTAGATAAGGTCAATCTTTTGTTCAAAAACAAAAAAATAATTTTTAAATCTTATATCAAATGTCACGACCCCTCCCGGGTAATCCTTAGCCCACCGGATCTAGGTGCTCTGTGGGACGTGGAGTCCGAAAAGAGGGTGAGTTTTTGAGAAACCTTTTTAGAAAACCAATTAAAATTTCTCATTACAATGCAATCCAAAGTCATAATACAAAGTCCAAGTTTGAATACATCATCATAGTATCTATATGTCATGCAATCATGCTGTGGTGGAAAGACATGCGTCTGGTAGCCGACCTACTAAGTGAAGGATGTACGCTCGACTCCTAAACAATGACCTGGAGGGGGAAAAATAAGAAACAGTGAGCTGGGAAGCCAAGTGAGTAGATAATACAATTTAAAGTAAATACAATATTTTAAAATACTCAAATACGGAAAACATGCTCAAAGCAAACCCGACAACCAGCCATATCAAGACATCAACTCAGTCTCCCCGAGGTCTACTCCAACCTCTCCGGAAGAAACCCTAATAGTGTGTTTGGTTCAGGGTAAAATAAGATTACCCTGGTAATCTATTTTTTAATCCAGTTATTACCACGTTTGTTAACCAAGTAATAAAATATTCTGGTAATTTTCCAATACCAATAGTGATTACTATTGATAATATAGGGGGTAATCAGATTACCAAGCCGAGAGATGATATTAAAAGATTACCGAGGTAATCCAATTTTTATTCCAATTTTACCTATAATTAATAATCATTTCGGACACAAATACCCTCATATGTCTATTAAATAACAATGATTATAATAATAATAATAATAATAATAATAATAATAATAATAATAATAATTATTATTATTATTATTATTATTATTATTAT
>WYDK02000041.1:4770056-4782059 GCA_009867345.2 Toxicodendron radicans | reverse complement strand
GTGGAGGTTTAAGAAAATTAAACAATTATATATATATATTATGGATAAATCTTACATATAGTTATGTTCTCTTATCTTTTTTCTTTAACAAACAGAAATAGGAAAGTCTTCTTCTTTTCACCTCCTCTCATGTTCTCTCCCATCTCCTTTCCTTCTCGTGTGTACATGAGCAAAGTTGTTTTAATCATTTACAGCAATTTTAATGGACAGGTGCCCTTCTCTTGTGTCTTCTCTGAAGGATTCTTCACTTCACAGTTCTCTGCGGCAACCTGCTTTTGATCTTTTTCAAACTATTATAGTGTCTGATGCTGCTGCCTTGATAACTTCCATTCTGAATTCTCCCAGACCTTTTAATGCTGACAGTATCATTTCTATTGAGAATAATGATGATGAAGACGATCAAACGATTCCCTTTTCTCAAGATATTGAAGAGAAGGATAATAGTTCTTGGAGTGAATTTAGCGCACAAAGTAAAATTACTTCTCCTGAGCACAGGGGTTGGATGTGCATTCCGTTGTTGTGGATTGATGTTCTAGTTGATATTGATCCTTCAGTCCTACCTGTATCTTTATCCAAGGCTGTGTTTTGGGCTCGATCTCGGTTTTCCTTTTTGGAACCTGAAATTACTGCAGAATTGGCACTTCATATTAAAACTTGGCTGTCATCATCAGCTACTGAAATCTCTTCTACATTTGGGTGGAAGGTTCCAACTGGTTGTGATGATGGTGGAGGTGGGAAGGTATCCAAGAATTCAATGGAAGTGTCAACAATGTGTCTACCGTTAATAAGAACATTCAAGAGGTTCTGAACACATTATTTGCTTTATATTCTTTAAATGATTCTTGGTTATACATTTTCAGAGGTTATATTATAGTGTTTTAAGCTGACTTTATATTGGAAAACCACTGCTTATATTTAAACAGTTGGATCAGTTATTTTAGTGTGGAATTGCTATCCTTTTATTTATTACTCTGGACCTGTTTTTACAGGTTAACTGCACATTTTATAGTTCAAATAGGGCAAGGAGAGCTACGGAAACAGTGGACTTGGGAGCCACGGATGAGTGAAAGCTTAATCCTTTTGCTTGTCGATCCTAATGATGTAAGTATGTCAAAACAATAGCTTGCTTAACATCAGGTGTGTTGCTTTACTTGTTATAGAAAAATGAGGAGTAAATATTATAACTTTGCGAACTCTAATAATCTAGTAATGCATTATGTATCTAAATGAAAGAATTAGTGAGTTTTTACCATCTTTTGGAATATGAAGATATGGATGCGATTGGATTTTAAGTGGGAGTATTTACTGCTTTAATTAAATTAGTAATCAAATCGTTTAGGTTGCTGCATATTTGAAATAGAGATTTTTGGTGAAAAAGGGTTTGATATGGTCATTTTTTGAGTCTGCTTAGTAGTGTTATATTTATTGCCTATTTTTGTGGAATTCTTCCAAAGATGATTTTGTCGACTCAAGCGCTGATGCTACTTTCATTTGGTTCATTCTAAAGAAGTATTAAATGAGGATTAATAGCTAAGTATCCAGCCTCTACTAGGTTTTTCTCCTGGTATTATCTTTAATATATGAAGAAGTTTTGGCGATGTGGTCTTACCAATTTAGGGAATATTTTTGACAGATGTAGAAATTTGGATGTTGTGTTAATAGCTTATGGGAGTGAAGAATTTTGACTAAAATCTAATGCCCTTTTTCAAACCTCAAGAATGATATGAAGACTATTATCTCTTTTAAGGACTTTGACTTGGTCTATTGCGTGAAGGCAAGTCAGTACCATTGAAATGTTTTTATAAAGAAGACTGAGGACTCACTTATCTTCTACTTGGAGTATTATGTGCCAATATGAGTATGGAGCATTGATCATCTGTTTTTTATCGTGCCTTTGTTGCATGGCATTTATGGATTAAACTCTTTTTTCCAAGTTTTGGCAATTGGGGTGAGTAGGGGTAGGAATTGTCATCCTCATCTCCACCCCTGAATTGGTTAAGGGCCGGGATCCCCATGGGGACCTGATCCTCAAATATTAAAAAATAAATATTTGATTTCCTTCATTTTCTATTTCATAGTGACCGTTTTTAAGACATCTTTATCCAATATTGACTTTTGATAACTTTCTTTTCCATTAGTCTTTGTTTTTGCTAGGTTGTTGAGAAGTAAAAAATGAAATGCCATATTGCTAAATATATTCCAACATTAACATTTAATATACATGTAAAAGTATAGTCCTATATATATATATATATATTCAATTAATAGAGAGAGAAATGCAGATGTGGTAAAGTTGTGTTTATTCTTGTGATTTATCAGATAAGGATTTTTTTCATTACTTTCTATCAATCTTTAAATACTTTTCATGTAATCAAATTGAACCATTTAATTATTAATTTATTTTAGGGATCAGGGATGAGGCAGGGTGGGGATTGCAATCCATCCCTGACCTGAAAGTAATTAGGAAATGGTTTTTTCATCCCCATCCCCATCCTATTTCGAAGTTTTTGTTTAAATCCCCTCCCTGAACTGGGCGTGGCTCTGTGAGTAGTTGTCTTTGTGGGGAAACTTGATATCCCTATTTTTGCCTCTGATATTGTTGCATTCCTCTCATGCTGTTCTATTGTCATTGAAAGTTTACATGGATTCCTCATGATTCTGAATTCTCTCTCTCCTCCCCCCCCTCCTTTTTTTTAGAGGCATAGTTTTTTGTTTGTTTACTTTATTTTGGTTGTCTAAGTCTGCTTTACAATCAAAGACTGCCTTTCTTATTTCCTCCTCTTCAAAAGGCCTTTCTAGCCAAGAGGATTTGGAAGAAGTTAAAGGATTCAATCTAAGTCATGATGGCTCAAGATCACCTTTTGTGTATGAAGGATTTGGAGAAGGGAAAAAAACTGACCTAGTGAAATGGAGTTTGGTGTCTCAAACTCTCAATAAAGGTGGCTTGGGGATTGGTAATCTTGTTAAAAGAAACTGGGCCTTGCATGGCAAATGGCTTTTGAGATTCCCTCTTGAAACTAACTTGCTTTGGCACTCAGTCATCAAAAGCAAGTATGGGTTGCATATGAATGGTTGGGATACTAAAGATGTCATTAGAGGTTGTAGTAGATGCCCCTTGGACATCCATTTGTCAATGTAGCAGTCTGTTCCTCGTTCATGTGAAACTGATGGTTGGTATTGGAAATAAAATCAGATTCTGTGAAGATGTATGGGTGGGTGAGATTTCTTTTGTGACAGTTTCCTTAGGTTATAAAGGTTGTCTCTTGGTCATAATCTTTCTATTAATAGGTTTACCTCTTTTCATGAGGGGTGGAACCTTCATTTTTTTTTTGAAACATGAGTGACAAGGAGCTTGTCCTCTGTACTGAATTCCTTCAGCTATTAGAGTGTTCAATTAGATGAAAGGAAGGAAGATTATAGAAGTTGGTTGATTGACATGTCAGGAAAATTCTCCACTAAATCAGTTTTCAGTAGTCTTATTGATAATCCTGATTTTCCTTATTTTGAGCCCTCTAAAGTGATATGGAAAGCCAAAGTTCCTAGCAAAGTCAAAGTTAAGGTGCTAGTGTGAAGTGTTGTGCAAAAAAAAATCATCACGTATGATTTGATTCAAAAGAGAAGACCTCATATTTCTTTATCACCAAACTGGTGCATTTTGTGCAAAGAAGACTTTGAGAGTGCCACTTATTTTTGCACTGCCCCTCTGCCAGATTTTTGTGGAACAAACTGCTTAAGGAGTTTAATTTGATTTGGGAAGTTCCTTCTTCTTGTTCCTTGGCGGTGTTAGAGAGACATGTTGCCTTGGGGGGCAGAAGAAAAGCTTTTGTGTCGTGGAATTGTGTAGTTATGGTAATTTTTTTGGGTTTTTTGGTTAGAAAGAGATAGGAGAACGTTTTAGTAGAGATGGGCACGGGGCGGGGCCGGGGATCCCATTCCGCGTCACCGTCCCCACCCAGCACAACGGGAAAAATCCCCATTTCTCTATTGTAATTAACCTGCACCCACAAACATCAAAACAACACATACCTCAAAACTTTGATGGCTAATATTCCATCAAAATAACCTAATAAAACACAAAACTTTGATAACCAAAAGCAGAATTGACCTCAGCAATCTCAACAGTTCCTGCCTTTTCAAAAAGCATAGCAAGCTTCTGATTATCAACATCATATGGCAAATTCCCAACAAACAACTTGGCTTCCTCAGGTGGTTCCACAAAGTCCTCTTCACTACTCTCTCCATGGCCTTCATTTGCCTCGATCGTTGTATCTTCCCCTTCAGGTTCCCAATCTGATGAATTTGCTTCAATCCCATTGGTTTCCTGATTTTCCCAAGAGGGTTCTTCTTCATCTTGTTCTAGAGTGACGGTGGTGTTGCACTTGTCTTCTTCTTGATTGGACCAATCAGAGGAAACAAAGGTGATGAAGTGAGAGAAATGGGTGTTTTTCTTGAGGTTAAGAGATAGAGTTTGGACCATGTGGGATGAAGTAAAATTTTGGGCTTCTTTGGGCCTCTATTACTTTGGAATTCAAAGATGTTTCTTTTTTCTTTATTTCAACATAATTGGGAGCTATAATTTCCTAGCTAGGGAAGATTTTGTATAAATTTGATTAGGGATTTTTTATTTTAGTGTTGAATATTTTGGAATAGGAGAGGCATTTTCATTTTGTATTGTTCTATGAATTCTTGAGTTTAGGGACAGCTTGTCCTTTTTGTAGGGACATCTTGTCCATTCTTGTATACTTCGTATTCATTTTTATAAAGTCACTTTGTTTCTTAGCAAAAAAAAGATGTCCTGATCTCGAATTGGATACCCTTTAGGGCGTTTCTTGCTTTCATGGACAGCTTGTGCACCATTTTGAATATCTTCTCACACTAAAGTCAAATATACTCTTTGACTTGTGAAGTATGTCACGGTACCTTTATGGTTTATATACTCTTGTCGTGTGATTGAACTT
Source organism: Toxicodendron radicans (assembly GCA_009867345.2). Classification (NCBI taxonomy): domain Eukaryota; kingdom Viridiplantae; phylum Streptophyta; class Magnoliopsida; order Sapindales; family Anacardiaceae; genus Toxicodendron; species Toxicodendron radicans. Next base: position 4,777,101 of record WYDK02000041.1, on the reverse strand, counting down.
CTGCCAAGAGTTTAACATAATCTCTTTATTTGACGCAGGATGTTAGGCAATTTGGTAAGAGTATCTTGGAACAAGTGTCAAACACACGAGGTCTTGCTTCTGGTTTAAAGTTTCTTTACTCCTACAGTTCTTCTTTGTCTGCCACTTTTTTGGGCTTGAGACATGCTTTGAAACTGGTAAAGTGGTGGTTTGTTTTTTTCAGTATTCCTTTTAATCTTTTTTCTTTTTGGCATTAGTTATGTATTAGATATTATATTAATTAGATGCTTGAATTGTTTCTTGGGCATGCTTTTATTGTCAAAGGCCATTATTCTCTAAACATATGACCCTTGATATCTAGTGATATTATATCAGAGTACAACATGACAACTAATAAGCTGGTTTACGTATTTTTGCAGGTGCAACTCGATTCTGTTCTATCAAAGTTTCAGGTTTTGCATCATTTTTTCTTCATTCTAAGGAAACTATTTGAAGAAGGGCATTTACCGAATTCAGATTTGCCAGAAAATTCATCCGATCACTTGAAAATTACAAAGTTCTCTTCTCAAGGTGGATTTTTAAGGCAGCCAGTCTTTGATTCTTCGGATGTAAGTGTTGGACATTCTTCAAATGTTGACTTGAAGTTATGGGAGAAATTCCGTTTCTTCTTGTCGGAAATTACATGGCCTTCTGTTAAAAGGTGTTTGCTGGAAGGGAAGATGTTTCTTGACTACAGTCTTTGCCAGGTAACATTGCAGGCTTTATTAGGAAATGAATTTATTTTATTTGTTTCTTTTCTTGTGTACTCTTGGTAAATGATTGCAATATAAGCATCATGCATTAATTCATATTTCTTTAATATAGATTAACAATTTAAAAAAAAAAAAAAAGTATATGAATCATGTACATGTCATTTTCAATATAATGATACTCTTAAGAAACTCTCAGTCATCTGGATTAATTACATCACACATACGTTTCGTATAAAAAAAAAAAGATTGCACATACGTGTTCATGTGTTTCTGGGCAAATGTGCACTAATGCCTTTTGTGTCCATGTGCTTATGTTGGGGTTATATTTGATCTTGTTCTCTTCTTGTTTTAGATGACTTGTATCCGCCTGCTTGAGATTCTTCCTGTTGTTTTTGGAAGACTTTGCCCCTTGCTTGTAAAACAATATGAGGATTCTGGGAAGACAGTAGAAAATTTATTCGATTACAAATGGCTTCATGACCTGATGGATTGGGGAAAATCACAACTTAAAGTTGTTGTTGTATACTGGAAAAGAACTGTAACTTCTCTGCTACATCTGCTTAAAGAGTCATGCAGTAGTACATCCTTATTGACTGTCAGTGCCGTCGAAAATCTTATTTCATCTGGTGAGCTTAAAACATTTATGATTTTAAGTTGGCGAATATCACTTTCCTATAGGTCATTCATTTATTTTTGTAACTTTTTTGCTATTTTTGTTTTTTGTTGTCATGCCTTAGATAATTTTGATGTGGATGAACTGATGGAAAAAGTATCACACCTTTGTGTTTCATTATCAAAGGAAGCTTCTTGTAGTATTGAAAAGACCTCCTTGAGGTCAAAAGCACTATTTAATGAGGGCTTGTCTATGGAGAGAAAGTCTACTGTTTCAGATTTGCAGCCTTTTCCTGTGAAGAAGGCAGATCCTCGAATCCTAGATTCTGGAACATTGGTTAATACGCATAAAGAGAGTTTGGTTGTTCTTTCAGATGATGAGACAGAAAAAGAACTTTCGGCAAATCTGGTTACTTCATCAGATGTCGAGTCAAGACAGTACATGTTGGATAGCAAGACTTCGGCTCTTACATCTGATAAAAGCACTTCACAAACTGACTCTTTGAAGAAGAGTGCTTATAGTGCTGATGCTTCAAAGGATTTATTGGATTCTTTGCTTAAAAGAGGCAGGGATGGCGCTGGCCTAGCCTCTCAGAAGCTGGACTTTGATAAGTCGCAAGACAAATCACTTGATTCTCTAAATGCAAAAGTTGTGGATGGTAAGAAGAAAGAAATAAACTCCATATCTAATACAAATGATTCTCTGTCACTGCAGAAAGTTGGTTTGAAGAGTAAATCAGTTGAGTCCTCTGGTTCCAAAAATGTGAATCAAGTTTGCAACAATGTGGTTGCTGAAGCTACTACTACAGTTCTGAAAGAGCTGGTATGTGAAACTGAGAATGATCCCTTGGAGAGCGCTTTGAGATCTTTAAAACTTAAGCAGTCGTATTTGGCAAAATCAGGCCCCTTTGTTCCTAAAAGACAGGTTATTCAACTTAAATCACCCCTTGAAAACCGACCTGGCCAATTACACAGGATGGAGTCTGGAGTTAAAAGGTTTGGGCCTCCGAGGCTTGATGACTGGTATAGACCCATTCTAGAAATAGATTATTTTGCAACAGTAGGATTAGCATCTGCTAGTGAAAATGAGAGTCGTGCTCTTTGCGAATTAAAGGAGGTTCCTGTGTGTTTTAAATCACCTGAACAGTATGTCGCCATCTTTCGACCATTGGTTTTGGAGGAGTTTAAAGCACAGTTACATAGTTCCTTCCTGGAGATGTCTTCATGGGAGGATATGTATTTTGGCAGTCTGTCTGTGCTTTCAGTTGAGAGGATTGATGACTTTCATCTTGTTCGCTTTGTCCATGATGATAAGGAATCTGTGACATCTAAAAGCTTTTCAGAAAATGACCTCGTTTTGCTCACCAGAGAGCCTCCGCAAAAGACTTCCCATGATCTTCACATGGTTGGAAAGGTATTACTTCATATGGTTGAGTATGTATTCTTCCTATTTAAAGTGACATTTTTTCATTATGCTGAATTATTCAACCTGTTACTCAGGTGGAGAGGCGGGAGAGAGACAACAAAAGAAGGTCAAGCATACTGCTTATCAGGTTCTATCTTCAAAATGGGTCTTCATGTTTAAATCAAGCTAGGAGGAATCTTCTTGAACGTAGTAAATGGCATGCTAGTCGTATTATGAGCATTACACCTCAACTTCGAGAATTTCAGGCTTTATCTTCATTAAAGGGTATCCCTCTTATTCCAGTGATTTTGAAACCTGTGAGTGTTTCCCCTGGATATAATGAATCGAGAGAACTAGATCTGGGCAAGCTTTCCCAGCCCTTGCAGCGGGTTTTAAAGTCCTCATTTAATGAAAGTCAACTGCAAGCGATTGGTGCTGCTATTGGATCACCTAAAATAAAGAAAGAATTTGAATTGTCTCTTATTCAGGGCCCTCCAGGTATTTCTTTTCTTATTTCTAATTGCTTTTTTGTCCCACTTCGATAAACTTCTGGTGGATTTAAAAATTTGCTGTATTTTCAATTTATTTTATTTTATTTTATTTTATTTTTATTATAGGGACTGGGAAGACCCGTACTATAGTGGCCATTGTCAGTGCTTTGCTTGCTACAAAAAAATCTCTGAATGGCCATATGAAACAAAGTTATAGTTCATGCACCAATCCTAGGCCAAAGATTAGCCAGTCTGCTGCAATTGCAAGGGCATGGCAGGATGCAGCCTTTGCAAGGCAACTAAATGAGGATGTGGAAAAAGATAAAAAAACACTGGAAAGTTCTATGAGAGGAAGGGTCCTCATTTGTGCTCAATCAAATGCAGCAGTTGATGAATTGGTATCAAGAATATCTAGTGAAGGCCTTCATGGCAGCGATGGAAAGATGTATAAACCATATCTTGTACGGGTTGGAAACATTAAGACTGTTCATCCAAATTCTTTACCCTTCTTTATCGATACGCTTGTTGACCATCGGTTAGCAGAAGAGAATTTAAATGATGTGAGGAATGATATGTGTGTGAACTCTTCTGTGACACTGCGTTCTGATTTAGAAAAGTTGGTTGACCATATAAGGTTTTATGAAGCTAAGCGAGCTAACCTAAAAGATGGAAATTCAGAACTGAGAAATGTGTTGGAAGATGAAACTAATAAGGGGGATGATGTTAAAGAAATGTCTGATGCAGAATTAGAGGCAAAGCTAAGAAAACTATATGAACAAAAGAAACAAATCTATAAAGATCTTAGTGCCGCTCAGTTGCAGGAGAAGAAATCTTATGAAGAAACCAAAGCATTAAAACATAAACTGAGAAAGACTATATTGAGGGAAGCCGAAATAGTGGTAACAACATTAAGTGGCTGTGGTGGAGATCTTTATGGAGTGTGCTCCGAATCTATATCAAGTTTTAAATTCGGTAATCCATCTGAGAGTACTCTATTTGATGCTGTTCTTATTGATGAAGCAGCTCAGGTAAAATTTTCTCCATTAGTTTTTTGGCTTGTCAAAGCTTCTATTTGATTGGCAGTACCGTTGCTTAATTATTACTGTTAAGCTCTGTGTTAATGTCACTCTAGGCTTTGGAACCTGCTACTTTGATTCCTCTTCAGCTTTTGAAGTCAGATGGGACAAAATGTATCATGGTGAGGATTATCTCTATATTCAGAAATATTTTGTTGACTGAGGAATCAATACTGAAGTTTGAATTTCGTGAAGGTTGGCGATCCAAAGCAGCTTCCTGCTACTGTTCTCTCGAATGTTGCAAGCAAATTTCTGTATGAATGCAGTATGTTTGAGCGTTTACAAAGGGCTGGATATCCAGTTGTTATGCTTACCAAACAGGTAAAGAAAAAGTTATTGAAAGTTTTTCAATGTTAAGTATTTGAACATCCATTTTGTTTTAATAAGGAAAATAGAAACTGGATGTTCAAGCACTGCATGTGTTGATTTGGTTGAAGACCTGATACAGTTTTATTTTTATTTTATTACTTTATTTCTCCAAAAACTAAAAAATAAAAAAACAATGTGCTACATTAGTTGAAGCTATCACTGGTCAAAAGTTTTATCAATGTTGTGGGTTTCAATGTTAAGTATGGAGATGTTTTTAGAACTTTTATTCAACAATAAGATAGAAGACGGGTTTAGCCAAAAATATGAAGTGAGAGAGGGAGAGAACTTTTTGTTGATAAAAGAAACTTATTATTTAGTGAATTTTGTACCTGTGCAGATCTGGTGAAGCCATTCTGCTTTTTTAGAACATCTTAAGAATGTTGCATATGTGATTAATAGTGTATGAAATGTAAGTCCAGCAATTAAATTTAAATGGGATGTGACATGTTCTCATATTTAGTTTTTCTTATTTAAAGCCACACAACTCAATTGATATCTTCCACACTGGACTCCATGCTTGTTTATACATATTTTTTCCATATTGTTTTTTGCTAGACGTGTTTCCAGTTTCTTTTCAGCCGTATTTCTTTGCTACTCAGATAATCTAGTATATCTTTTGTTACTTTATGCTTCTTTTATTCTGAAGATTTTACTTAGTACTATGTGAGAGTAGAGCAAGGAGGCAAGTTTATAAGAAGTGATTGCAACTCTTTCCTTTTCAAAATATGTGCTCATGGACTTTCTTCTATTGGCAGTATAGGATGCACCCAGATATATGCCGGTTTCCTTCCTTGCATTTTTATGAAAGCAAGTTGCTGAATGGCGAGCATATGTCAGCAAAATCAACAGCATTTCATGCGACTGAGGGTCTTGGACCCTATGTCTTTTTTGACATTGTTGATGGCCAGGAACTTCGTAGTAAGAATTCTGGTGCCTTTTCGCTCTATAATGAGCATGAGGCTGGTGCTGCTGTTGAATTACTCAGGTTTTTCAAGAAGAGGTACATAAATCATTTTTCTCCTTAAAATCTATTGAAGTTTTTACTTTTTCTTTTATTTTTGTATTATGCTTACTTCATACAGATATCCATCCGAGTTTGTTGGTGGAAGAATTGGCGTCATTACACCATACAAGTGTCAACTTCAGCTTTTGCGCTCTCGTTTTTCTAGTGCATTTGGACCTTCTGTTATATCTGCTATGGAATTTAATACTGTGGATGGTTTTCAAGGGCGTGAGGTTGATATACTGATACTTTCCACTGTTAGAGCAGCAGATTCAAGCTCTGGTTCACCTGGGATTAGCTCAAACAGTATTGGGTTTGTTGCAGATGTTAGAAGGATGAATGTTGCTTTGACCAGAGCTAGGCTTTCTTTATGGATTTTGGGTAATGCAAGAACCTTGCAGAAGAACTCTAACTGGGCTGCTCTTGTGAAGGATGCCAAAGAGAGAAACTTGGTCCTATCAGTTAAGAGACCATATGAGTCCATGTTTAAATCCGCTCATAGGAAGAACCCTGCTCCTGAAAATCCTGATAATCATTCAAGCCGGCTGAAGAACAAGGAAAGGGATAGAGATACTATTCAGTCTGCCAAACGGAATAAGCACAAATTTAAAGAAGGCTTGGAAACTAAAACAAAAGATAGCCATGTGGCTCAGAGTGACAGGACAGTTGCTGGAGATGTTGATAATGGTTCAGCAAAAAGGAGGGATTTAGAATCTAGCAGAAGAAGAGCCAGAGACAGACCTGATTTTTCAATGAAGAGTGATCATCCTTCTGATGCTTCCAATGGTGAGAACAGGCTGTCCAAGAATGTCAAGTCTGCAAACCCAGGAGAACATTTTTCGGATGGTAAAAGCACCAAAGAGAGTGGCCACGATAAAATGATATCAGTTATTACTCCTATGGGTAAGAGACAAGGCAAATGCGTAGATTCAAAGAGTAGATTAGGCCACTCAGGAGAAGAAGCAGGTGATAGTCTTAATTGTTCAAAATTAAATCTGTCGGAAGGTTTAAAGAGATCTTTTGAGCATGACAGAAGTCAGAGAAAATTGAAAGGATCAACTCCTTCAACTGGAGGTAGTCTTAAGGAGCAGAAGGCTGACGAAAGAAGAAGAGATCCTCATACTGCAGGCAGTTCTGCAGATTTAATTGCAAAACGGAAGCAACAACGTGAAGCTGTTGATGCTATTCTTTACTCTTCTCTCATCCCCTCTAAGAAGTCTGAACCATCAGTAAAATCTGCACCTGCTAAAAGGTCTCTTTCCCCGACTTCAAATGTCAGCAGAGCCATCAAACCATCCAAGAAAAAAAAAGGTAAAAACACTGCTTTACAGATCTATGTAAGTACAGAACAGTTACTT
>WYDK02000041.1:4757680-4769956 GCA_009867345.2 Toxicodendron radicans | reverse complement strand
TTGACCTTTGTCTGTATTTCTTTACTTTTAGATCCGTGGATTTGGTCCTTAATTGATCAATTTGTGGTGGATATAGATAAAATAGGAGACATCTTGGATCTTTTTGTGGTTGAATTACCCATCGTATGTTTAGGCCTTCGGAATTATACTTTAGTAGATTGATTTGAAGCTGAATTGGCTTTGAATTCTTCAATGGACAGTTTTCATTTTCAAACATTTTTATTTTATTTTGTTATGTTGCTTACACTAGTCTCATCTCACTTTTGACACTTCCAGAGGCATCCTCAACAAGTACATTACAAGACCAGACTCATCATCAACGTAGGAAAAGAGACAAAATTGTGAGCACCCAGGACTTGAGATGACAGGTGAACTCTATCGATCTTTCAGCCAAAAGATTTGATGTGGTTTTCTAAGTATGTTCATAATTTTTGCCTGTTGTACTTGGAATACTGGCTACATCATTTTCACTCTAATCTTGAAAGATCATGCTTATAAGGGCTACCAACCGTTATGAGTGAGTCAGGTTTGCATTTAGTTCCATAAATTAATTTTCAGCCAGTAGAATATTTTTGCCCTTTTAAGTTTATCACGATCATTCGTTAGTTGCCTTGGTAATCTAGCTTTTGTAAATTAGTTGATGTAAATACTTCACTAGTTGTTAGTGCAAAGCTGTCCCATTTATATTCCTCCCTGCATATATAATATATCGTTAAATTGAACAATTATCATGTGTTTCTGCGACAAGACTTGGACGTTTTTGTTCAGCAAATCTTAGCTATTTTGCTTCCATTCATATGGAAAACAGTTAGGATTTTGCAAAATCTTTTTTCCCTTGAAACCTTTGATGCTATTTCTTCAAGTTTAACCAAAGTTTTGTTGATCATTGATTTCATTATTATGATTTTTCATTTCTTATTCTGTATATGATGCATTTTATTTTTTATAATATATTTGGTCCATACTTCATTAGTATGCATATATTTTCAATTATCAATCAAAAGGTTCCTCTAGATGTTTCTTTTATGAGTAATACTATACTTATAATCTAATCTCACAAACTCTCTCACAATCCTTGACGTGGCAGATCGTAAATTGGTCAGACAAACTCTCTCACAACCCTTGACGTGTAGCTTGCAAATTGGTCAGACAGGTCCCGTTTGACCAATTGCGAGTTACAATATGGTGGTTGTGAGAGAAAGTTTGCGAGATTAAGTTATGAGTCGGATCTTTATTGTTCTATTATTGTCAATGTGTGAATTTGTAGCCCATCCTCTTCATTACTCTTATTTACCAACTCTTGAATGATTATAATTTGCTATTTAAATATTGCTCTGGTCAGTGTTGTATTGCCCAACTGTAAGAGTTTCGATTTTATTTCATTTTCCCTCCTGTGAGATTGTTTAGTATGAAACTCATTAATTTCGTTTAGAAAGTATTTATAATTATATAAAAAAAAAAATACCCCTTAAAAATATCAATCACCCTCTTATAAAATGATAAAAAATCCCTTGGTAGGAAGGAGGTAGGTATGAAGGAAGCGGATAATTTAACATTAATCAACTCAACTTTAGAGTCTGACAATTTTTTTATTTTATTTTTCTAATTTTGTTTTTCTTAAGGATTTGTATTTATGCTTATAAGTATTTAGACAAACCGGTTTTTAAGGGTAATGCGATGTCGTTTCAAAAGCAGGGTGGATTTCTCTCCCTTTTGTCCGAATCCATATTTATGTTGATAATGGTTGGCCAGCAGAAAAAACTGTATTTGAATAGGGAGAAAAACAACTCAGTCTCTGTTCATATCATATTATTCAAAGAGTGTATTATAAAAAAAATGAATTTTCAATCATGTCACATTATTTCTCAAACATTTATTTTTCCTAATCATTGGCTTCGCCAACCCACACACTTCGTTCAAACAATAAAAGCATGAGAGAAGGAGAGTATTTTAATTGATGTCAGAAACTTCATCTAAAGTCTCATTCGTTTAAAAACATATATATATATATATATATATATATATATAACCTTTAAAAATATTAAAACTGTGTCCATGAAGGGTGACATTTTAGAGATATAATTTATTCTCATTAAAAAAAAAAAAAAAAGGATGCATTATTCAACATCACATGAAAATATTGTCCATTTTGAGATAAAATTAGTACAAGTTCCAGAAGATCCCTTTCATACATACACAATAAAACAAATAAAAATAAATTAATTCTAAATCTTTAATTTCTCATTCTGCCAAATTGAAGAATTAATTTTGTAGAATTTAACAATTATATGAAATTAAATGTAAAATTTATTGTTCAATAATCGATACATATGCTTAATTTTAAAAAGAAAGAAAGAAAATGATAATAAATTAAGATGCTCATATCTCATTGGTTAGCACGTGGATAATCATGTGACCTGCACATGGTTGATCCATGTGATTATTTGATCTATTTTTTGACAAATGATATATGCCTCTAATTAATCTACTTATGAAAATTCTTTAACAGGTGTGAATTAAAAGTGATAGCTTTGATTTTTGTAATTCGTTAAATCAATAACTAATCAATATGGTTGACATTTATATATATATTTGAGAATAACTCTATACATATATATATATATATAGAAAAGTTCTCCTACCAGGATATCATAAATAAATTTCTAGGATCAAGCATATATACTGTTGGATCTAGCTTGTAAAATGTCATTTTAGTCTAATATAATTAATACAACGGTAAATATGTATGATTTTACCAAATTTATATCAAGACGTCTTAGAGAATAACTATATTATTATTATCAATAATGTTAGAGGTACATATAAAATGATATGACAGAAAATAAATAGAATAGTGAATACAAAAAGTTAAACTCATCATATTCACTCTACCTTTCATTTTTTGTCACATTACTTTGTATAGAAATTTTTATAAGATTTATTTGTACGTCTATTATTATTATTATTATTATTATTATTATTATAGATACTCTCACACTAAACATTTTGTAAAACCGTATTATTATTATAGATACTCTCACACTAAACATTTCTTAAAACCAAAAGTGCATAAATTAACATATAAAAATTAAAATATTTTTGAGAAATACAAGCACATACACATGTGTTGTGCGGGTTTTTGCACCGTGAGTCAGCATAAATGGGTATAAGCGTGTAAGTCAGAAATTCGGGGACGAGCTAAATTCGATTATGCCCGAAAAATTGATGACGTTGCTGAGATATCTTCTCGACCCAAACAAAGCTCGTTTTTATTCAAAGATCGACAAATGAATGAGCTCGACAAATGAGTGAGCTCGTTGTGAAGCGTAGTCAACATTAAAGATAAGTCTTATCCCTAAAATGTCTGGATAAACTCGAATTCAAATCAAATTTGATCGCCTAAATCCCCCAAATATTGGGATATCTTTCCTTTTAAATTTGTAATCTCGGATTTGGCGGACTTACCTTATAAAACGAATTAGTATAAATACCCTCACTTTCTAAGAAAAGGGGGTTGCGAAAATCATTCAATAAAAACACATAGTGGACGTAGGCATTCAACTTTAAAGCCGAACCACTTTAAAATTCCGGTGTTCTCTACATTTATTGCATTTTCTTTTGTTCATCGCTAGTTATCCGTAATCACGCACACATCAGTTCTGGTTCCAACAAGGTCAATCAGATCTCTCTGGTTGGTGTAATTTTCTACATCAACATTTTGCCCATAGAAGGAGGGCCAATCTAAACATCAACTTGTTTCCATTAGCAAAAAATTCAACAAAAATAGATGGCTTGTACCAGAACATCCAAGAATCAAAACGAAGTTCAGGAAAATGCTGAAGCCGTTCAGCAAGAAGGGAGCAACCGACTCCCACCAATGTATCCTCTGTCAATCACCGAAGCTCCTGAGGCTAGAACTTATAACACAGAACATGATAAGCTGATGGATATGATTAAATCACTAACAAATGTGGTGCATGTCATGTAGCAAGTTATGGCGAGGATGAGAAAAGGCTCAAACAGTCGAACTCGACAGACCGGTATTTGCGGAGCCGACCCCGACTAGGGGAAGCCATTAACAGACTGATCGCTCAGGATCATCTACGCCAAGGGAATCTCTGCGGGCTCCTGCCCGTTTCATTGGGAGCCAAACACCTCGCCATTTCGAAAACCCAGAGAGGCGACCTGGAAAACAAATCATGGGCGAGATGCATCCACCTATGAATGCTCGCCCCAAGCAGCGAGATGTAGATAATGCGCGTGTCGGTTTTAACCCACGCTTAAGATAAGCCCTACCCTCAAGCCATAACAACTTCCGATGCTCTAGTTCTAACTGACGTCATGAGCAAGATAGTACGTATGATAGTACCAACTATCCCAGCCATCAGGCCACAGAGTCGCGCACAAGCGCGCACAGCCTGGTGATCCGGACAATGGATCTTTGGACCCACTTGATCAAGTAGAGAGCCAATAGAGCTCAGAATCTTAATCATGCTGTAAATGAGCTCGACCAAGTGCAGTGAATGCTGGTTGATTTGAGAGCTCGACAGATGAATCAGGCGGAATCAATTGTGAGTTCTCCATTTTCTGAAGAAATCTGTCAGACACCATTTCCTTTGGGGTTTAGAGCGCCAAAGATGAAGGATGATGGGAACGGGGAACCAAAGGAGCACTTTGATGCATTTAATGATTTCACAGAATTACATCAGGTTTTCAACTTGGCGAAGTGTATGTGTTTTACTGTGACACTGGTAGGAAACGCTAAGAAATGGTACAAGAGATTAGAAGCGGGCTCAATCAACTCTTGGCAGCAGTTCGCTTCATTGTACATGCATCAATTTCAGGCAAGGCTGCAATTCGCCATGCTGCTCAGTTATCTGAGCAATATTCGCCAGGAGAAAGGTGAATCTTTAATCTCATTCTTGAAGAGGTTTTAGTCTGAGCAGACAAAGGTCGCCAATGCACCTGATGAGTCAATTCGGACACAATTCATTGCCGGTGTCAGGCCGCAGACCGAGTTGTGGAAAGAACTACATAGGGAAGACCATGTAAGTTTAGTCCAATTCTACCAAATGGCCACAAAACATCAGCTGGTTGAGAGCTCGTTAGTCGCTTTGGCGGGTGGTCCTTCTGGGAGTTTCCCCGAACAGCGACAAGATCGCTATCTAGATAAAAGAAGAGTCCAAAATCGGGGAGACAAATTCCAAAAGAAACTGAGGGCAGAGTTCAGAGAGAGAGAACCTATTGCCCGGTTCGCAGAATACAATCCGCTAGTAGCCTCGTTATCAAACATCTACGAGGCATCCAACGAGGTGAGAAAGGTTCCTCGGCTTGAGAAGATGAAAACATCAGCATTCAGGAGAGACCCGAAGAAATATTGCCAATTCCACAGGGATATCGGGTACAATACAGACGAGTGTCGAAATCTTAAAGATGTAATCGAAGATTTGATACGGAGAGGGCATTTGAAGGATTTCGTGGCAAAGGAACAAGCCTGAGAGAAAGAAGATGATAGTAGCATGCAAAAGAGCTCGCCACCATCACCACCACTACTACCACCGCCTGGTAGGCATAGGGTAAAAATGATTTACGGTGGGCCTAGTACTATAGGGAACTCGAGGCATGCTCGAAACAGAGATGCTCGGGAGGCTAGGACAGATTCAGTTCTTAGGGTGATGTCCATAGGAAGCAGGTCGCAAAAGAGGCCTATGGTAGAAAGCGAGGTTATAGCGTTCACCAGGGAGGAATGCGAGCAGTACCCCTGATATACACGAGACACTATTGTTGTTAGCGCTATAATCGCGAACAACCAGGTTTTCCAACTGATGGTGGATAATGGAAGCACCGTAAATGTTCTATTCATCGGGGCATTCCGCGAAATGAGGTTTACTGAGCACCATTTTAAGCCATGTTCAATGCTTATTTATGGGATCATTGGTGATAGTCTGCTCCCTAAGGGAACAATCGAGCTCCCCGTGACAGTAGGGGAAAAAGAATGCACAAGGATAGAAATGCAAGAATTCTTGGTATTCGACTGTCTGGCGAGCTATAATGGGATACTGGGTAGGCCTTTTTTGGACTATTTTGAGGCGGTTGATTTAGTTCACTGCCAAGCTGTCAAGTTCCCAACTCTGGATGGAATCAGAGTGAATAGAGGCTTGACGGTTGAGGTGAAAAATTGTTACAACAATGCCATGGCCGCAGCAATCAAGTGGCTTATTAAAAAAACAATGGCAATCACTGAAACCAACCCGCACCCTAAGTCGATCGAGGATACAATTGATCATCGACTTCACAAAGAAAACCCCGCAGCGAGCCCAACTGAGGAGCTGTGGGAAATCTCAGTAAGTGTGGACGACCCAACCCGAGGTTTGAAAATTGGGAGCGGTCTAAGTAGTGAGCTGATGGGTCAGTTGACCGAATTTTTAAATAAAAATCTGGATATGTTCGCTTGGGTACATGCAAACATGGTGGGTATTAACCCCGATGTTATGTGCCACAGATTAAACATCGACCCCGAAGCAAAGCCAATCAGACAAAAAAAGAGGTCGATGGATACAGAGCGGTCTCAGAAGCTCAAGGATGAAGTTGATAAGTTGTTAAACATTAATTTTATCAGAGAAGTGAGGTACCCGAATTGTCTCACCAACCCGATACTTGTGAAGAAGTCAAACGACAAGTGGCGAACTTGCGTTGACTTCATAGATTTAAACAAGGCCTACTCAAAAGATAGTTTCCCATTGCCTCGAATCAACCAGCTCGTTGATACGACTTCCGGGCACGAACTCCTTAGCTTTATGGATGCATATTCGGGATATAACCAAATCCCCATGTATCAACCCGACGAGGAGAATACTTCTTTTATAACTGACTGCGATATCTATTGTTACAGGGTGATGCTGTTTGGGCATAAGAATGCAGGGGCGACCTACCATCGATTGGTCAACAAGATATTTGCAGAGCAAATCGGTAAAACAATGAAGGTATACATCGACGATATGCTCATCAAATCCAAAGAAGTGGAAGAGCATATCAGGCACTTGGCCGCGATGTTTGAAATCCTAAAAAATATACAAAATACGGCTAAACCCATTGAAGTGAGCATTTGGTGTAAGTTCGGGCAAGTTTTTGGGATTTATGGTGAATCAGCGGGGGTCGAGGCCAACCCCGACAAGATACAAACCTTGTTGAACATGTAGAGTCCGACCAAGATTAAACAGGTTTAGAGTTTGATTGGGCGGGTAGCAGCCCTCAGTCGATTTGTCTCGAAAGCGATAGATAGATGCTTACCTTTCTTTGAGACACTGAAGGGTAACAAGAAGTTTGAGTGGACCGAGGAATGTGAAAGGGCGTTCTAGAAGCTGAAAAGACACCTCGGTCAACCCCCTCTGTTGTCGAAGTCAATTTTCAGCAAGCCTCTTCTCCTGTATTTGGCAGTATCTTTCTTCGCCGTCAGTGTGGCTTTGGTAAGAGAAGTGGCAGGGATTCAGAGGCCAATTTACTATGTAAGTCGGAGATTGGTTGACGCTGAGACGAGGTATCCGGAGATGGAGAAGTTAGTCTTGACTCTGATTATAACATACAGAAAGCTGCGACTTTATTTTCAGGTGCACACTATCAATGTATTGACAAATTTGCCTTTGAGGAAAGTGCTTCAAAAGCCTGAGGCGTCGGGCTGATTAATTCAATGGGCAATGGAGTTAAGCCATCATGATGTCAAGTATCTCCCAAGAACGACGATCGAAGGGCAAACTCTCACCTACTTTATTTCAGAATTCTCTTACCAGCCTAGAGAAGTAAGCTCGTCTGAATCGAGCACTGAAGCGACCAGTACTTCAAAGATAGCATAAGTAGAGTCGTTATGGCATTGAAAGTTATACGTAGTTGGATCTTCCAATGAAAGCGGGGTTGGAGCTGGATTGTTATTGGAGAGCCTAGAAAGGAAAGATGTTTCGGGCTATTGTCAGGTTTGGTTTTGGTGCCTTGAACAATGAGGAGGAGTATGAGGCCCTTCTGGCGGGAATAAAGTTAGCCAAAGAAATGGAAGCGCCAAAGAAATGGAAGCGGAGTCAGTCAGAATCTACAGCGACTCTCAGCTCACGATGCTTCAAGTATCCGGAGAATACCAAGCTAAAGAAGGTAGAATGATCGCCTATCTCCAAAAGGTAAAACTTGAGTTGAGTTCCTTTAAAAACTACAATATGCAGAAGATTCCTAGAAAGCAAAACTCTGTGGCCGGCGTATTAGCCCACTTGGCTTCTTCAATGAATGATGAGTTGGCGGACCCAATACCAGTGAGAGTCTTTCAGAAGTCAAGTATCAGCCCGCTAGAAGAGGGGTTGATGGAAATAGCCCGACAATTAAGTTGGATGGATCCAATCATCACCTATTTAAAGGATGGGGAAATGCTGGAAGACAGAAATGATACACGAATGCTGCGGGCAAAAACAACCCGCTACACCTTGATCAATGAGAAGCTGTATACGCGATTTTATGACACCCTACTACTCAAATGTGTGAATATGTGTTGTCTGATAGATGATTTATATGAAAACGAACACCATTCACGCAAGTATACGTGGCCAACAAGTAATATAGATTCCTAAGAATCGAGTTATCGTCCCACAAGGATTGTGAACTAGTCAGTCTCAATTGATGCTCTAACAATAGTAACAACAATAAAACAGTGATAATATTGCACTAAACTAAGTGATAATGAAATACCTACTCAACTAAATGAAACTAATCAACTAAAATAAACCTAAGTGTGAATTCTAATTCAACAGAGTAAAGATGCCAGCAATATCTGTAATCAGATGAAGCAAGTCAGATTTGAATAAAATCCCTCCTATTGTAATGATGTGGAAAATGCTATAGTCTAACTCAGCATGACATTTCACTCAATCCAAACACCTAAAATCTTGTACTGTTCACTCGAACATTCTACAAGCTTGTTTCCTAAGCTTAAACCTAACATACATCTATATAGATTTGGACTCAAGAAACAGATTAAGGCTCGTCTTGTTAGCAATCGTACAAGGAAGCACCCATATGTCTATATATTCTTCTCATACTCTCGTATGACCCTAAGGTTTGTATTAATCAAATGATTTCTCTTACCAAAAGACCTTCTCAGCATATATTAACAAGCAGGATAACAAGTATTGAATGGCCAAATCAACATTGCAACTATAATACCCATTTGATTAAAATGAAATGTCAACATCATAAGCTATATTAAGATAAATATAACATTACAATAAGAGTTCATCCACTAAAAATCCAACTTAAAAGAAATTAGTTCATACAGAAATGAGAGTAATACAAAGTATAATATACAACCATGAAGTTCATTGGACAAAGAAGCACAAAATACAAGAAATGGCTTAAAGAATATCTCTTGGAAGGATCTCTCTCTTCCCCGTCAAACTTGAAGGTTGTTTTGTCTTCACAACAAAACACTTAATTAACAAAGAAAAAAAACAACAAACAGAAAATTCAAAGCATAAAACAGTAAAGAACAAGGAAGAAGAACTCCCTCATTTGCTCAGATTTCTTTGTGATATTCGGCGCTGTAGAACGAAATCTCCACTGGATGATGAGCCGATTTGCTCGACTATGGCTTCATTCTTGAAAGCCTCGAAAAGGGCGAGCTTGTTAGCGAACACCTTTTCCTTAAGAGCCACATTCTCTTGAGCCGCTTTAAAGCCTGCCAATTCGGCATTCAATGCGTTGACTTGTTTGTGCAAAGTGCGGACCTTGTCCACCGCAAGGTCCTTTGTGGCTATGGAAGAGTCAATAGCCTTGCTCGATTTTTCCAAGACATCGTAGCTATCCTGGTAGAAGAGGCTGAACATAGTGTGTGCCTGAAAAAAAAAACAAAGGAAAAGTGATTAAAACACATAAGTAAAGTGCGACAATCGAGGTCAGTTTGCTATTTTACCCTACTAAATACCCTTGCCGTACTTCCAAGGCGTTTGTGAGCGGGCAGGGCTTGAAAGTCTTGAATATATCAGTTAGAAACCGAATCCTTGGTCCCCATGGCACCGACGATGACCTTTTCGGGGAGTTGAAGAATAAGGGCATCCAACTCAGACTTGTCCTCTTCGGGCTGGTCCTGGGATTGAGGCGAGGTCACCAGGCTTACTTCTTTTCCCCGAGCTTTTGGGGACTTCGGGCTCTTCCCTTTTGTAGTGTCCCTGAAGAGCCAACTCGAAATGGACATTTTCTTTGAGACCGATTCAATCTGACCATCGGGCTCATTTGCAGTCCTCTTTAAGCTGGGGCCTCCTGAGAGCTCACCCTTGGGCCGTTTAGTTCCTTTCGTTTCTTTGCTAGCGAAAGTTTTGGGCCCAGTAGCGGCA
This sequence comes from Toxicodendron radicans, assembly GCA_009867345.2. NCBI lineage: Eukaryota > Viridiplantae > Streptophyta > Magnoliopsida > Sapindales > Anacardiaceae > Toxicodendron > Toxicodendron radicans. The sequence continues at coordinate 4,759,592 of WYDK02000041.1, read as the reverse complement.
TTCGGTTTGGGTTTGGGGTTGATTTTGACCGCCAGACTTGAGGTGTCACCCTGAATCTTGGGCGACCTAGTTATGTATCTGTTGGGTCTCTTAGCGAGCTTCATTTCTGTGGGCAAGTTACAAGCAAGTTATAGAGGTAAAGTCATAAACAAGATACCTGAAGATGAGCTTGAATTACCTTTTGTTTTCCGAGGAAGAGAAATGAAAGCGACGGTGAATTTAGCGGAAGCCGAGTAGAATCTATATAAAATGAGATTCGAGAGAGTGACGAGCTGGGTCACGTCGCGTTTCTCGTCGGGAAGCTCGCTGAAAAGTTTGAGGCGGTCTGCATTGAAATTGCGGGGAGGATTTTTGTCACGGTTCACTGAAATAGTGGAAAAAGATGGAAGAGTGAGTAAAAAAAAATCGACGTGAAGAGAGATGAGAATACTCACAGGCATCCGGCCTAAAAGTGTCGTCGTTGCCACATGGGAAGAAGAAAAAATCAGAATCCTAGTCTTTAATCTTGCCCGCGATTCCGACCAAACCTTTGAAGGTTTTTCTGCCCGTCTTGGACAGATAGAAGGTGTCGTCCTGACCCTTCTTTAATTTATACAAATGTGCGAGCTCGTCAATAGTAAGCTCGCCCAAATTTTTGGCCATCAAAGTTATATACAATCCTACAATAATTAAGTATGAGTTTGTCGTTAGTTGAAGCGGGGTGACATCAAAATAGTCAACTACACTCATAAGAAAAAGGGTGTGGCAGAATTGCCAGCCCACATCTGAGGAGGGTCTTGAAAATTGTGACCCAGCTCGCCGGAGGCATTTTTCTTAGACACCTCAATGGCAACTTCAAAGGAAGCTCGATTGAGTATTGCCTCTTAATTTGAATAAGATTCTCCTTGGTGATTGAGGAGTACGATTCATTTTTCAAGATGGTGGTGGCTTGCAGAGTGATTATGTTCAAAGAATCATCAGAGCAGAGCCTGTAATTGAGCTGGAGGTAGCAGTGTCTCCAAAAAGCTCGTTAAGGCTGGAATCAAAGCTCGACATTGTAGAGGGCTCGTCCTTGGACACCTGAAACACGAAGAAACTTATTGTTAAGCCAAATAACCGGAAAAGAATCGACACTTGTGCTCAGTCCAGCTGCCTAAGGAGCCTGATAGCGAGCTCCGGAAGAAAATGTTTCTACTTCTACAGAATCCAAGATTCTGATAACGGAATCCGGTGAACTATTTTGCTACTTTCTGGTTTGTTTTTTCAAGGAAGAACTCAGAAAATCCTAAAAGGCTACCTCTACAATGCCAGCAAATGAGTTTCTACCAACTCATTTGTGAAAGCAACAACAAAAATATCAAAGAAAGAGTAAAAACGTCACTTACTTGAGAACTTGATGGTTTGGGTCACAAGAAAAAGCAGCCGGAACTGAGTGAAGGCACATAGGAAAATTCGCAAGGTGTTAACCGAAAGTCAGAATGTGAAGAATGGAGAACTCGAGTCACCCTTTTATAGTGAATAGGATTGGGTAGGAACTAATCACAGTGGCCGATTGAGCGAGCAATCCTAGCCCTTCATCATGGGGGTGACCTGAGCCGTCCAAGACTGACATGTGTCGGCGATCCAAAAAAAGAGTGTAACCGTCGGACTCTATAATGATAACCGTTGACACACGACGCGACGTTTTCACGCGTGGCCAGCTGTAAAAGTAATTGACAAAGAGGTAGCATTAAATGCGTGGTAGGCCAACCCAATTTTTTTCGAGGTAAACGTTTATGATTCCGAAGTGGCGGACTCAAGAAATATTAGTCTTTGAAGCTCGACATCAACCTCCAAACATTGGGGGGGGGGGGGGGGGGGGGGGTGTTGGTTTTGTGGGGGTGTTCGGCACAAGGAGGGGCGGGGGGTGGGGGGGGGGGGGGGGTTCTTGATT
>WYDK02000041.1:4681396-4692488 GCA_009867345.2 Toxicodendron radicans | reverse complement strand
TGATACAATGTTTTAATATTTGGCTTGTAAAATAACTTTGCATTTGTTTTATTTAAAGAAAATTTTATTGAGATTTACTAATGGTTTCTCAAAAACGCACCCTCCTTTCGGAACCCGAGTCCCACGGAGCACCCGGATCCGGTGGGGTAAGGGCCACCCGGGAGGGGGGTGTGACACCTCTTGACCTAGTGGAATGTGGATGTGTAAAGAAGCAAAAATCCTCTCAACTTGAGCTATCAACTCCACTCGGCTCAGTCTCTATCACCGAGTCAAGTCAACTGTTATTGAAAACGTCCAAACTACTCCTAGTGAAGCTCTCTAATAGGCTCTGTCACACTAATGTCACTCGGCTCGGCCTCACTAGAAATACTAAAGTCGAGTCCTATCACCAGTAAAATTCCAAATAAAAATTTGGCTTCTTCACTTGTCTCTCCCTCTTCCACCAAGTGGAAGGAACTTGTAGACAAGTGCTAGAACAATGATTACTCTACTCGGTCTCCTTTTACTGAGTCACACACCCAACAACTCAAAGACAGCCTTACACGACTCTAAGGAGTCGTGAATCTATAGATGATCCGACTCCACTCGGTTAGGTTGACCGAGACTAATCGAACCGAGCAAAGATACTTAGTAACTTGAAGTTTTTTCCCCGAAAGAAAAAAAAATTCTTTCTACCCGAAACAAATCGAGAAATCCTTTCCTCTACAAATGCCAAAAATAGCAAAAACCCACTCTCTCTAAACACTTTCAATGACAACAAATCCCTAGAAATTTTCTACCCATTAAGCCTTGCAAAGTTATCCTCAAGTCAACCCAAAACAACTTCAAAAATCACCTAAACGCTTCTCCAAACCCAGACAAACCAGAGAGAATCTAGGAAAAACTCAACAAATTAGAACTTTCGAACTTCTTTCATAAAACCGTCTCCAAATCAAACCAAAAATGGGTTTGGAAGTCTCCAAAGCCAGTGGAAGAACCAGAAAAACAAAGCAAAAACTAAAAAATGAAGGAAGATGTAGGATTACCGTAAAAATGCGTCAGAAACAAAAAAAAAAGTTTGAAGCCAATGAACTGAAAGACCCTTCTAGAGGCAACTTTTGTCGTTCTCTCTATCCAAACTGAAGAAACAGTTCAAATGGAAAAGGTGTGCCTCAAAGAAGGTAACTATAGTGTTATAAATGCCCACTACACAAATGGCAACCATTCCAGAAACTTTGGGAAATGCGGCCTATCATTTTCCCACTCAAATTTGTTCCCAATTCTGAGTCGTACACTTGGGACATTTTTTGATAGTGCATTTCCCTAAACAAACCTAATAGTCCATTCGACTCGTCCAGCACACTTGAATCCTTGAAATTTCCTTTCGGCTCGGCACCAGTTCATTACACAACGACTACCTACGAGACAACCTTTTACTTCGTTTGCCTCGGTTGGCCGAATAGGTATGTTAGTAAAAATGAAGCATGAACCTTTGCTCCACTCGGCTCGACCTGCCAAGTGAGAAGGTTTTCACCCTTGAGAGAACAATCCTTGCAACTTCAATAAGGTTGCTCGTTCAACTAGGTCTGCCAAAAAAATGTGTACAAATCAAGATCACTAGTGAATGCTTTTCTACAAAACAAAGCCCGAGCCGAGTGGTCGAGAGCTGATCCCTTCGCATAGCCTAGCCACAAGTCAAGCTTCAGAATATTTATGAAAGCATATATAAAAGCATATATAAAAGATGCCATACTCAGCTCGACTCGACTCTATCAATGGATAGCAGGAACCACCGCTTGGTCACCTTCAGGAAAACTCAAATGCTTCTGCCACAGGTATTCACCCCTCAGCACTAGCAGGATGAAGTGTGCGGCTCCTTATATTTGAACGCCATCGTAGTAATCTTCAGAACACCCAAAGTGTATTTACATTTTCCATTCGGCATGACACGACATGGCTCGGCCAGGTAGACCAAGTGGGTGGACTCATGAGCAATGAGATACTTGTACCTCTGCCCGACCATCCATATGGACAAGTTTGAGAACTTTATTTTGCCACGAAATGAATATGAGGCATAGCCATACATCTTCATCACTCGGTATGGACGGGACAAGCCAGGCAACTTGATGCAACTTTGCCATCGCTCACTAATCGAATCGCCTCGGCATGCATACTCTGCTCAGCATGAGAAGACCAAGCCGATAGGACACTAAGCTGTTAGTGTAGGTGCCCTAGAGCCAATCATGTTGTATTTGACTCTTTGTAAAAACATGATTAATTTATAATAAAAGGAATTTCCTATATCAGACTTTGAGTATGTACAACCATATGAAATGATATATGCCCATAGATTGGTTGAATCATGACGAGAGTATCAAGTGTTTAAAATCTTGATAGTGAAAACTCTATGATCAAATAAGATGGCCATTCTAAAAGCGTTCATAGCCTCAATATTATTCTAAATTAAGAGCACAAATAATACGGTAAGACTATCATCGTGTTGAACGACCCTGTTGAAAGACAGTGACAAATCTCGCTTGTCAAAGTTATTAGGAGATAACTTGGTGCGACACATGGGTGCTTGCTTTATGAGAAAGTTCACTGGACAGCCCCATCAGAGGATACATATAAATGGTAACCCTAGTGTCTATGGAACAATCCTCTAACGGATGGTGGTGCATGTGATCCTTTGACATGAGGTCACCGGAGTGCCATGCGTGAACATTGGTGTGGTGTGACACTAGCCCAACGTAACTCTCTTTAGAGTTATCAATACGATAGTCGTTGGCCACAATGAGAAGCACGTTGTGACTATGGTGGATCAACACAAAATTCGTCACTCCCGGGTGCAGGAGATATTATCTCAAATAGATATTGGATGATTGATTACGATCCCAAATTTGTGGCCACATTGGAATTGAGTTGGTGCTCAAATCCAATTTATATTATGGTCATCACTCGGATAATCAGATATGAATACATCGAGACACTCATTTGAAGTTGACACTATTTCTGTACTTCAAGTCTTGATGAGATAAGAGATGACGAAAATATTGAATTGCATAGCAACCATGATGTCTTGCTAGAGACCAATCTTGGTATGTGTTCGGTGAGCCGATTTTTGGGTTCTAATTGCAAAACCGTACACTTCCGATACGATGAGGAGCCTACGGGTCACACACATAGAAGATAATAAAATGAATCATGAAAAATGATGAAAAGGGTATTTTCGACATTTTCATGTATAAGGGTATTTTGGTAATCTCACACGGGCAATATAATTGTTAGGGTTGTTGCCTAAATTTAATTAATAATTAAATTGGTGAGATCGTGTTAATTTAAATATATTTGATTGGTATATTTAAATTGAATTAATTAATTGTATATTTATTAATGTTAATATAAATTTATTTATATTAACTGATTTAATAAGTTAAATTAATAATTAATTCATTATTAAAATGGGCTTGATTGGCTAGGGATATTCTATTTCTAATTGGAATAGTAGTATATTCCTAAAAAGGGAATAGGTATTAGAGTTCCCTATATAAAGGAACTTAAATTCCTATTATGAAAGAATTCTATAAGTGAGAAAAGAAAATAAAAACCCTAGCCACCCTTAGAGTAAAAACGTGAGCCACCCTTGGAGAGAAAAATTTGAATTTTTCTTTTTGATTCTTTCACCCACTCAAGTGTTCTAACAAATCCTACGAGTGGATTATCTTCGTGTGGACGTGTACGTACGGTTCTATATTGAATCGAAAGCGAATCACAATTTAAAAAAAGTTTCCAATCGGTGAACAATGCTCGTGAACAGTGACGGTGAGCAGTTACTGGTATAAAACCATAATTGAAGGAGTCATCAACGCAGGTATAAATCCATATCCGGGTTTATTGATTTGTTCTATGCAAAAATATATATATTCTTCAACCAGATTCTAGCTTAGGATTGTTTTAAAAAATTTGTATTAACGTTTCCGCTGCCATATTTTATTTAAACAATTCCTTACATAAGTCTATCAGTGGCATATCCACGAGCACCTCGTAGGATCATTTCCAAAATGTTCTCTACTTGGCACAGTCATACCAGACCAGGTGGACCTTTGATGTTCTCTGCCTACATGTGTGCATCCACAAACCCCACTCGGCATGGCTCGGCCAGGTTGACCGACTAGAAGAAATCATGTGCTAAACCCCATGCGGCCAATTATTCACCGTCAGGTGAAAATACCCCATTCAACACTGTTGAAAATCTTGATTGCCATATTATGAACTCATGTGAGCACAATCGCTGATGTGTTCACAGTTCAATCAGACCTTAATTCATTTATATTGTTTTTATTCTGTGTACACGTTTCATGATGTTAGCACACTTTCATTCATATATTTTATTTTTATTTGGTCTGACTTTGACTTGTTTTAGGATAATTTTGTTTGTTATTTAAATTGTTTTGTTGTAAGGTACATTTCGGGACCACACCACAAGTGTCACGACGTTATTTGCTTGGTCCATAAAATCTTGTACCTCTCCTGACATTCTCTCTTTTTGCAAGCGCACACAATATGAATATTTGGGCAAAAGGCTTTTTTTATTCTTGTCCCACCTGGCACTTTGTTCCTCTAGTGTTTCTTTTACTGTTTATCTTCTTCATTGTGTGCAAGAGAGATAGAACGAACGCGTGCGCCATTTTCTTTTTCTAGGATGCTCTGAAAATCAGAGAGTTTTATTTTTGTTCGTTCATATTTTTTTGGATGTGCTTTTATCTTCATATTATTGTTCATCCTTTGTTGAGCTGGTTTGTTTGTGTTGCTTTTTGTGAACACATTTTTACCAATTCAGTCCACTGAACTTTGTGCTTGAAACGTTGCTACATTTGTTGAAGACCGAAGTGAGGCTTCAGCATCTAATGCTTGGGAGGAACTCGGGCTAACCGTGAGAGTCTCGAGGTGGAGCTAGCTGTAGAAGAACTAGGTGCAACCAGAGTGTGAAGATTGAAGTGTTATGACAAAAGGGAGTTTTTCATAACTGATGCTTATCTTTGACTATGTAATTGTACCATGAATGTTTTCTATAGTGGAACGTTTTCATCTGGACTAGGTCTCATGGATGTAGGCTTCGGCCGAACCATGTAAATCGCTTATGTTCTTTACATTTCATGCTTGGATGAATGTTTGTCATTAGCACTAAAAGAACCCAACGAACACTAAATTTTAACTTGGTAAAATTTCCTCAAGATGTTCATTTCCGTTGTGCAATATAGTTAATGGGTAATCAACCTTGATTGTAAAAATATTGTAATATCGAGTAAAAGGACCTAACAAACACAGCGAGACCGAGCTGAGCAGGCAGGTAAAACACTTTCACATTCACTTTCAAAATTCGTATTTGTTTGCTACTTGATTCAATATGCAGATATGATTGGCTGTAGCTTCTCCAATCGGATCAGTCAAAACGAGCCAAGCGGACACTTGATGAATTATTTCCCCTATGTACCGACTCGGCTTAAACAAGTTGAGTTGGATTGATTCAACCATCAAAGGGCAAAGATTTGTACACCTATGGATGACTGAACATACTTTCCAAGATAAGAACTCCTTAACTTTGAGAGTGGGGGACAAGCAAACTTTCATATGCCTTCCAACTTAGGTTGGTTGAGTGAACCTTCATTTACCATACTTCTCCCAACTCAGGCTGGTCGAGCGAACAATCATTCACCTCCCAACTCTGGTTGGTCGAGCGCGCTTCCATACTCCGCCCAACTTTAGTTGGCCGAGTAAGCTTCCTCCCCACAATAATAACTTAGCCCACATTGATTTTGCATATCGAGTCGAGGCATACCACCTCAAACGACTCGATGAACTTGTAACGTGACATTTCAAACAACGGTCCGTCCGACCTAACAAGCTGCTAGCACTGACACGTTCAGTTCGCACTCATTAAACTCGATCTACTCTCTAAGCTAAGACTCCTTAACTTAAAGAGTGAGGGACAAACTGTATGAGCAAAAAATCGTATTAGGTCCGACAAGGTCCAACAACGAATAAACATACTACGGCCCAATGCCTCGGCCCAATTCCGGTTGGACATACTCTTAAATCCATCTTATGGATGGACCACTCCATGAGCTGGGCTTTCCTCAAGTTAAGCTAAATCGAGCTCCAACCCTTTAGCCCACATTCGTCCCAAAAATAAAATCAGAATCCTATTTGCTTTGCACTTCAGTCAAAATCCAGAATCTTACTTGAATTGGCAATCCTAATATGATAAAGGCAAGTAATAACGATTTCTTCCTAATTCAGACTCCTTAACCAAGTAAGACTCAGAGCTCTACTAGGACTCCAACCTTTTTGGTTCACTATATAAACATGGGCAAACCCTCTCATTATGGAGTCACATACAACCTATAGCTATAGCTCTCCAAGTTCTTGCTCTCAAGAATTGTCGCCTCTCTCGTCATAAAGCTTAGTTTCAACTAACTTTACCACCCTCCGCCTCCATAAAGCTGTGTTCCAGCCACTTTACTAGTCCTACCCTAGCTGCGTTATTACGGTAAACTCTTTCCACTCTCAATTCTCACTAAACATCCTTCAAACCGTGCTGACTTGAACGTCAAAGTGCTTACAACAGACACCGCACCTGTGTCCCTCGAGCCTTCACCTTCATTCTTTGTCTTTGCAAGTCAATTCGATTGTCAGTGGCTCATTCCTCATAAGATCTGTATCTTTCGAATCAACCGTAGAATTTACCCTTTACACTCATGTTTTTAGAACTATTTGTAATACGCTGCAAAATGTTTTTCTTTAATGTATGTTTGGTAAATGATTTTTATGAAATGTTTTGAAAACAATCACCCTTCTCTCAGGATCCTAAGCCCCATGGAGCAGCCGAATCCGATGGGATAAGGACTACCCGGAAGGGGAAGGGGGAGTGACATAAATAATAACTTATTTGTTATTATGCATTTTTATTCACAAAATTTAGTTCATTTTATTATTTGTTATTGTATGATAATAAAATTTTTAGTGTTTAATAGATTCATTTTATTGTGATTATTTTTGCATTTGTTATATGATTTTTATAACGGATGACCAACTTATGTTTCTCTATTATGAAATTATTTGTTTAACATTTTTAATATAATCGTTTCCCTATTTTTAAATAATATAATAGTTTTCTAATGTCTAAATTATTTAATTATGAAACAATCAAACTTTGAAAGAAAAAAAGTTTAATTATTAATGTATATAATCAAATTAATTGAATTTAGATTAAATCAATTTAATTTTTATTCAATTGGATGCAAATTTTTTAAATTCAATATGATTGAATTGGCTTGGATTTTAATTTTTTATAAATTGGATTCAAACCGATTTTAGTTTTCAATATATTAGATTGGATCAAATTGAAAAAAATTATTATATACTTTAATGGATTTGAATTTAATAAAAATTATTAGTTTTAAACCGACAATTACGAACCCCCCCTACTAATCCTTCTATGATGTACAAATTAAAGGATATTGTTGTGAACTTTAAATTTTTCATAATTAATACAAAAAATGGATTAATGAGCTCATTGCACATGTACAGAAAATACAAGAACATGTTTTTCAATAACATTTTCACTCTAGCGGCTATACCAATCATCTCTAAAACCTATCAAAATGGATCTAACTTCACCATCCTAATCCTCGAGGATCAAAATTTATCTAAAGAACTTTGGTATGCTATTTACATATCTGAATGCTATTGCATACAAGAAGCTAGAGATACAAACTATTGATGAGATGGGGGGACAAACATGCTTCCAACACCCATAAATTCAGCGGCAAATTCTTCGTCATTTTTACCCAACATATCTTGTAAGCTACATTCGACGTTCCTTCCTTTCAGAACCCAGTATCTGGGTTTTATCTTCTTTTCCAATGAATAGCTAAAACACCTCGGATAGTCCACCAGATCTCTTAGAGACTTCTCCATGGTGTTTAAGAGGAACTCTGTCTTCGGTTTTAATACCGACTTGATGCTGTACCCAAGTAAAGGAGAGAATCTTCAAACCATGAATGCGATATCCCTTTTTGATAATCCTATCTCGATCAAGTAATTCATCTTGTTTATAGTAACATCAGATATAATTCAAAACATATTAATTGATTTCACACCTAGAAGGAACGAAAAAAGAGGTTTCCTTTCTTTTTTTTTTTTTTTTCTTTTCGAACTTATCTTCGTAACTAATAAATTTTAAATAACAGGGCTGTTCAAGGCCATACGTATGAAAGAACAAAAAACATTACCGAGGAAGTAAAGTTCTGTCGATATCTGAAACAATAAACTCAGGATACTTATTGAAAACTCGAGGATGGTGGTCTTTAGAAACTCCAATAACATTAAGAAATTGAATCATTTTCTTCAATGTTTTATCAATCCTGGCAGCAAATAGTTCTGGGCAGCGAATAACTATCTTCCTCATCTTCTCCCTATCAAATCCTAGATCTTCCAAAAACAAAACCACCTGTACAAAAAGGTAAAAACATCTGAGAATAAGCTCAAGAAACAATTAGACATAAATAATTCTACACTCTTACTGTTATATACAGCTACTTAAATGATTTGATTCCAACTTTCAGAAGATTCACCGGACAGCAGGCCAACAATGTAAAGGTTACCTGCTATACTTGCGTGATTTTGGTGCTATAAGAATGCTAGAAATTTGAAATTATTGACATCCACTTACAAGTCAGTCATCCAGTTAATCTCCTAGAAAAGGTCATCTTAAGACAGACAACTCGGGGATATAAAACTTATACAGAGCTGGATTATTCAAAAAATATACGACTGCCAATAATTTCAGAGAGATTGGCAATTGACGACCTACATTAGTGCAAATAGTAAAACAAAAAAGCTAATGAAGATATAAGCATCGTTTACTCTTCTCATATATAACCTACAGTGGATCTCAAATATCAAAATTGAGTCCTGAATGAGATAAAATGAAGGAAGAAGCATTCTTAAAAATTGCAAAATATAGCAGCCAAATACACAATGCCTACAAGCATTTCTATACTACTAAAACGATGGACTTAATTTTCATGATAGGAGTAAATTGTTGAGTAACTACTGTCAATAAAACAAATTCTTCTGGTTTACGTAGCAATAATTGAGGACTTTTGGCAACAACCTGCCCCAACTTCTTGTTTGGAACTCCTAATTCGCCAAGTTGTTCCACCATCAACTTCGGCTTGCTAGTTCAACAACCCAATAAATGAGGCCAGCTTCTGATACCACGGTCAACTGCCAGTTTTGGTACCTGCTACAAATTTGTTATTGCCTATGCAATGAAGACGAACAAAATAGAAAAGCAGGTAGAGGAATAGGAACCGAGGCAAGTTTAAATTGAGCTAATGAGTCCGGCTCAAGCTCAAACAAGTAAGAATACCATAGCCTGAACCAAGCCCAACCTGAATTGACCTTACAATTCTTCAGCGCAAGGTCAATGCCATGAGGTTTGCACTGAGCTCAAGCTAGCACAATTTCAATCTCTTATTATAATATAAAAATTGGCTAAAAGATCACATGACCACTATGTTAACGCTACTTTTAAACACCATCTTAAAGCATGATGAAATCTCCAATCAATAAGCCAAATTTTTCCTCTCACTAAAATTTTACATAATCCAGTACAACCATTGGCTAGATAATTGATGAGACCTCTACAATGCTGGTTTACAATAGGAAAAACAAAAGAGTGAGTAGAGGTAGAGGTTGAGGTGGGATTTGTGAGCATAGGACTGTCGTATTGTTTGATATTGGTGTAAAGCAGTGGACAGATGGCAACTTAGTATTGGATTTGGGGTAAATTCTGTTATAGGAGAGATTGGCAGCATAAAAGGAGTAAGCATAGAATGTTCCAGTATCGAAAAAGTAAAAAAGGGGAAAATTGGGTTGGGGAGGTGCTGGCCCTCGAAGTTCAGCTGGTCTATCTATTATTTTCTGTTCTTTTGTTTACTGTTTAATCTTCATTTATCGTTTTGGTTACTGTTTAATGCTGGTGATCGGATTGTTGGATGTATAGAGTGGTTTTGACTTTCAATATGGATATATCGAAGTATTTTTCTTGGTTGATTGTGTTCTTCTTTGTGCAATTGTGGTTTGGAAGTTGACTGTGAACTGTGGTGTGTGAAATTCTGGGAAATTGGTGTTGAGTGTCTGGGCAGATTGATTAGGAAGAAGGTTCCTAACAATAATCCACAGTTGAGAATGGGTGGAAGCAACTCACAAAGATGAAAGAACAAAAGGTAGTCCTTATATTTACTGGTATTAAAATTACCCCCCTGGGGGTCTATTACAACGGCAGGGCTACCAATGAAGAAACCCAAACCAGAATTACATTTTGGCCAATGGCCAGAAAGAAACTGAGCATTTAGCTCTATTACTTAAATAACAAAAATACTTTTCTATAGAGCTTGACTGATTCAATAGCAACTAAGGACCTGAATAAATTTTTGAAACCTCACAGGAACCCAAGATAAACTTCTGCTGTCAGTAACTCATAATACTGTATTGAGCATGCATTAAATTTCATAGTGTGACATGCCCAGGCAAGATATAAGGAAAAAATGCAGTTACAATTCCTTGCTCCATCATCTAGCCTAAATCTGGTGGTGTCATACCTAAACAGAATGTTAAGGTGCAACTTTTTTCAAATGGAGACATTAATCTATAATATTCAGGGCTAGCTTACAATTACACTGCAACAGCCATGTCAGGGTTAAAGAACAATAACCTTCTTTAGAGCCAAAACCTCACATAAAGAAGTCCTTTTTAGAATTGCAGGTGTCCAAAGTAGTAATTAGATATGCATTAGTATTGCAGGTCTCCAAAGAAGTCCTTTCACTTGGCCACTCTACTAAACCTATGTAATCTCTCATAACTTGACCTATTTTCAGAAAATTTAGCCAATTTTCAAAAATCCAGTCCTTAAGGGCCGTTTATGATCTACGCTATTTAACCCAATGCAACCCTAATTAAGAGATTTCTAATCAAACTTCACTACCCAATTCATCATTCAATAAGAACCCTAAATAATTAAAGTAACATCATATCCAAAAACATT
>WYDK02000041.1:4657084-4670208 GCA_009867345.2 Toxicodendron radicans | reverse complement strand
TCCAAGTTTTGATCCTGTGTAACGGTTTATAATATAGTTAAATATTATTATTACTGTACATGTTTTAAACACAACTCATTTTCCAGACATGAATCCTTTGGATTCTCATCACATGATATTCAGAGGATACCTGACTGGAGAGGGGTTTTACAATTTTCTTTGGTCAGAGTTGACATGAGAAGTTTAAGGCTAAAGTGGCTTGCGAAGAAGTTTGTGTTCCTTTTGCAAATGGTGGCTTAGGCATTGTGAGAGCCAAGGATTGGAATAGGGCTGCCATGTTAAGACATGTGTGGAATATCAACCAAGTGCAAAATATTTCCATTTGGGTGGATTGGATAAGGGTAAATTTTAATTTTTTGGCAAGGAAAAGCTTTTGGAAGATCCCCATACCGAAAGACGCTTCATTGGCTTGGAAGAGCATTTTAAAATTAAGACATGACGTAAGAGATCATATTAGATTCATTGTTGGCAATGGCAAGTCAACACATTTGTGGCAAGATAATTGACATCCTAAAAGCCCGCTCACTCGTAACTATGGTAGCCGTATTTGTGAGTGAGGTGTGTGACGAGACTCAATGAAGATGGCCTTCGGCAAATTCTTGGGACTTGATGGATATAAAAATTCGGTGGGTTTTGAGCCTAATGGGGGAGAGGATAAAGTCATTTGGACACTTAACTCAACGGGAACATTTTCTATAAAATCAGGTTGGGAGATGATTAGATGGCACAAGAGCCGAGTGGAGTGGTCTCATTTACTCTGGTTCCCCAAAGCTTTAACAATGCATTCTATCATAACTTGGATGGCGTGCAAAAATTGGCTCCCTACAAAGGAAAAACGTTTTTGGTATAGGATTACTACATCTAGTGTTTGTTGTTTTTGTAATCATGGGCAAGAAACTTTGGACCACCTTTTATTTGCTTGCAACTTCACTCAAGACATTTGGAATCGAGTCCTTAATATTTCTTCCTTCTGGTATGTCACCCGCCATGGGATGATTATGTCCTCCACCTTGCTACTAATTGGAAAAAGAATGAACTCAAGTATGTACTTGGGAAGTTGAGTTTAGGGCCACCATGTACACAATTTGGAGAGAAAGGAATAGTCGGTCCTTTGGAGGTGAATGTAAAGATGCCCTCACAATCCATAACTCTATCAAGTCCTTGGTGAGAGAAAGAGCAAGATCAAAAAGAATTCACACAATAGGAGTCTTGCCGAGAGTTAGGGCCTCCCTTTAAGCTTTTTCAAGAATCATCATAATAGTTAGTGGAAGAAGGAAGCAGCCGTTGTTTTTGGGTTGTTTTTGCTGATGTTGGACAACATCGGCAAAAACACTCTTGGTTGCTTTTGATGAGACCGTATTTTTGCTCCTTTGTTGTTTGGGCTTGTGTTTGTATGTAACTTGGCACACTCTTGTTTTCTTCGAGTTGATTGTAATCCTCTTGTTTCCAATCTCTTGTTCTCATGAGATTGACAAACAAGAGGAATTGGTTCGCAAGGTTGATTGTTTTGTATTCTTTTGTTTCCTAACCCAGGGATTGTCCTGAGGTAGGATGACCGCGTTTTATAGACCTTTGTACATTATTTTCTCCTTCTCTATAAAATCTTACTTACCAAAAAAAATAAAAAACTCTTTACTAATACACTACATATAGATTACATCACCTTACTAAAATGAATAATATTACACTTACAAACTTTTATATAAATTCTCTCATAAAAACTGATGTAACAAAAGATGATTGAATGGTTTTAAATTAAAAATAAATGAAATAAATAAAAAAAATTACATGCCAAACTTGTAAGGTTGTCACATTAGTTTAAATGAAAAAGTTTGTATAAATAATTTATAAGTATAGTATTATTTTTTTTTCTTTGTCAATATAAGTATAGTATTACTCCACTAAAATTATATCAAAACGAACCGTTATTATATACATTTTACAAAGCCTTAAAATGGTAAATGGATTTATAAACGAACGGCCCTGAGTTGCCGGCCTAACCCTCATGGTCTAAAAATTAAGCAAAATTCAATCTTCAGTTTTTGAGAATATGGGCCAGATTCGGTAATGAAAGCCCAACAAAATCTGCTAAACGTTAGGCTAGGGCTCGGTCCTGGTCCGAATCAGACTTTCTCCATTTCTCTCCCTCCCTCTTTCCACACAAAACTTTCTCATTTTCTCGCTCTGGTTTTGTGGGGGGGTTTTAAAATCTAACGAATGACCATGATTACTGGAGACATTCCTCCCAATCAAACTATTTACATTAAAAATCTCAACGAAAAGATCAAAAAAGAAGGTAATTTCTCCTCTCATCTGCTTCTTCGTTTTTTTTTCCTTTTTCTTTTTGGTTATTAAAAAGAAAAAGGAAAAACCCAAAACTACAAGAGACTATACAATCTTAAACCTCATGTTTTGAATCTCTTTTGCTTCTTAGAAACTCAACTTACCCAAGTGGGTGTAATAACCTTAACTTAGATTTTTTGCTTTTAGGGTTTTAATTATTTTTTTAAATGCATTGTTTGAGAAATTCTACTTGTGTGATTTTCTCAGTTTTATAGTGATTTGAGTATTGAATTTTTAGTGCTGAATAGTTGGTGAAGTGGAAGAAGTTGGAGGAAAAAATGGAAGATGTATGTGGGTATTTAATTTAGAGTTTAAGTTTAGTGTTCAAGTTTTTTTTTTAATTATTTTTTTAAATGCATTGTTTGAGAAATTCTGTTTGTGTGATTTTCACAGTTTTATAGTGACATAAATTTTGAATTTTAGTGCTGAATTGTTGGTGAAGTGGACGAAGTTGGAGAAAAATGTGGGATCACATAATTTAGGGTTTAAGTTTTGTGTTCAAGGTATTATGGTATTAATGAGATATTCTTGTTTTGTGATTTGATAGAGTTGAAGAGGTCCCTGTATTGTTTATTCTCTCAATATGGGAGGATTTTGGATGTTGTTGCTTTGAAGACGCCGAAGCTTCGAGGACAAGCATGGGTTGTGTTTAGTGAAGTGACAGCGGCAAGTAATGCAGTGCGGCAAATGCAAAATTTTCCCTTTTATGATAAGCCTATGGTGCGTTTTAGTAATCCTATTTGGTTATGCACTTTATATTTACTGAGGTGTTCACATATGGTTTGTCAATGTGCTTGTTAGATTCTTTTTAACATATTGAAATTAGGTCCAACTTGCTTGTCTTCTTTCTTGGTCGTGTAAAATGAATGTGTAGATTTTTTATTATTTGTTAAGGCTGAGAGTGGATGTGGTAAGTAATAGTAATATATTCTTAATTTGATCTCTTCACTTTCCATTTCGAATCATTGTGCTTACTGCTGTTAAAATTGCATTGGGTTCTCAAGGAGGTTTCGTACTCCCATTGTGCAAAGATTTATGCAGTAAATAATTTTGTTAAAATTTGGGGAATTGTCTGCAAGAAATCACTTAATTCAGTTGGGTGGTTATTTGTCTGTAAATAAAAGCCATGTTAATTTGAATGGCCAACAATTTGGAATTATCATGCACTTTAGGATAGTATATTTACATAAAAAAAATGGATGTAAATATTTGGAATCTTGTGATTCTTCTTCTCATAGATCTTGGAAAAAAAGATGATTTAGGAGGAACTTTCTAGGAAATTAATTACTTGATTTATGGTAATGGCTACCATTCATGCAAAACCTTCTTCCAACTCCTGCAAGTACTTCTACTAAGAGCTGACGTTATTGTTAATAGAACGGATCTTCACAAAATAAGTTAACTAGAGTAATTCGCAGTGAGATTGCAATCCTCTCTAAATAAAGTCCTTGAGCTATCACATGAGTGGACGGAATTCCTTAGTAGATTGGGATCTCGTAACCTGAAAACACTTGATCACTAATGTTTTTCTGAACATTTCTGATGCATTTGCACCTAGCTATAACAACTTGTCAAGTAGAATCATCTATAGATAAGCTTCAGACACTATCAACTATGCATTCATCTATAAGGGCAGCCCTTCATTGTTTCATTCATAAAAAAAATAAAATTATGATATTTTATCAGATAACGCCAGAATCATGCATCTACTGGTGTTCTATGTTTTGGAACTTTTTGACTGTGTTTGTTTTGCTTGACCTCTACTTTATGAATTCTTGAACGTAAATGAATGGGAATTTCAGTTATTTCTTCAAATGAATCTAGAATATCTACTAGTACACGGGATTGTACTTCAAAGCTTGATGCTTTTATTTGCAAAGGCATCTTTGCAGTAGTGGCAGTGTTTTTAATGATGAATTTTATATGCAAAAGTTTTCTGGACTTGATATTTGAATTTGACAGTGTTCTAATTGTGGTGCAGAGAATACAATATGCAAAAACAAAGTCAGACTGTGTTGCTAAAGCAGATGGAAGCTTTGTTCCAAGAGAGAAAAAGAAGAAGCAAGAAGAAAAGGGTATGTATAACTTGATATTCTGTTTTCTTCTATATTGCTGACATTTATCACTGATATATAAATGTTTTTATTATCTAATGTTCGATAATACTTCCCTTTCTTGAGTGGCTGAGTAAATATGGTGGTTTAACTCTGTATTTAAGGTTTAGTGTTCAAGCTGAACTGATATATGGATGGATTGACTTGAAATTGGGTTATTGTTGTAAGAAGAGATATACTTGGATGCTCCTTTTGAGATTTCTGATATTTAGTTAAGTTACAATGCTTGGTCGGCCATAGTGCCTAATTGATTATATGGCAATATGCATTTAAAGAGGCTTCAGTCGGTTTTCTTTTGTTAGGACATCATTATCTTATAAGGCAATTAAATTATTCCTTTTTCATGCAGAAATTTTTTATCATGATTCATGGACCTCTACTTTCTCCAAAAATGTGTTTGAGCTGCATATTTTACACAATACAATTAAATTTTTGAAAAGTACCTCAAAAAAAGAAGTGGTGTACTGATATCTTTATTCTGGCAAAACATATATTTGTTCTCTCGCTACCTTGTAGTAAAATGATAAACATCTGGTAATTTTTCTTCAGTTTTAACAGCTTGTATTATTTGCAATTTTCTTGATTTAACTTGCATCTGCAGCTGAACGAAAGAGACGCACTGAAGAAGCACAGCAATCTGGTATAGCTAATGGTGCAGGTGCTGAAAGTAATGGTGGTTCAGCTGTAAGTTTATTATTTTTATACTTAATGCTACTGTTCATATCCGGTGTACGTCTGTGTATGCTTCTGTCTGCATGTGTGTCTGAGATGGGTGGTGGAATACTGTAGCTTTTAAAATTCTATTGAAGAGTAGAACATCGCCTCACATGAGTGTCATTTGCCTGGGCCTGGAATGAGTTTATAGAAGATGGTTGTAAGATCATCGTTGATGTACCAATGAGCTCTAGATGTCATGCACCGGAGTGATAGACCAACTTCTTCGTAGTAATACATCAACAGTGACTGTAATATCCAGATTTTGAAGGGAGAATGTGTGCATGCTTGAGTATGCTCCATAAAGAGTTTGCTTATACTAGATTTTGTGTACTTGCAGGCGTCCTTCAGAAGTGTAGGTTCACAAGAAGCTGTTGCACCAAACAATATACTCTTCATACAGAATTTGCCCCATGAAACCACTGGCTCTATGCTTGAAATGCTTTTCCAGCAATACCCAGGATTCAGAGAAGTCCGAATGATTGAAGCGAAGCCAGGTATCGCTTTCGTAGAGTTTGAAGATGATGTTCAGTCTTCCATGGCCATGCAGGCCCTTCAGGGTTTCAAAATCACCCCCCAGAATCCCATGGCTATCACTTTTGCCAAGAAATGATAGAGAGTCCATTTCCTGTACTGTTGCTTTTATTTCTTCCCGTGGTTTTGGCAAGGCTATGTAATTGTTTTAGAGTTTTTAAACATTGTAGTTATGCAGATGTTGGTTTTCCAATACATTTTGATTTTTGATTTACATGGAGGTAACAAACCAGCTGTTGCATTGACAAATATTAGAATATCGTTCATTCTACAAATACAATTCTATAGTTGTATTATATCATTCCAGTCAATTTGATGATTTAAATGGCTTGGGGGATATCTATATCTATATTCCCTTTCTGTAAGTTTGGTGGAAGTTTACCTCTAACTCTATACATTTTGCAGTCAACTTCTGAATTTTCCAGGAACAATGAACCATATTATCTCATGCTCTTAAAACATTGTTGTTAGATATTGTAGTTTCTGTTATTACCACTTGTTTTTAGCAAGGGTTTATTCCGTTTAGTATTAAACTCGTTCATTTTGTTCATCATTGTAATTACAAAACGTTCTTAAAAATAAATAATAAAAAAAAAAGAAAACCCTTTGAAAATACCAAACACCTCAAAATAGGAATGCTTTTAATACCTTTTAAATAATACATGAGTTTAATACTAAACGATTTTACAAGAGAAAATGAAATAAACCATTTTTAATAATGAGCACACATTGTTAATAATGAATTTTTTTGGTGAAACCCATGTCTACTGTCTACTACCAAGTGTAGATATATAAGAAGTTATTCTAGGAATTCATTTCATGGTTTAATGAAATGAATATAGAAAACAAAAATTTTTTTTTCAAATAATACAAAACTTAGGAAGTGACTATACGAGTCTTGCTTATAAACTGACATGTTAAAATATAATTGTATGAATTAGTATAAAATTCAAGTTAATAAATGTATACTAAACGATGGTAAATAACATAGCAATAAAAGAGTACTGTCGCATTATTTTATAAGCAAAATTTTATATAAACTTCTTGTGAGGGCAATATTATTCTTAATTAAAATTAATATCTTGTATTAAATTTTTTAGTAAAAATGGAGAGAATGGGATTTTGTATTTCTGAAAACTAAAAGATGAAAAGTTGAAAACGCCAGTGGAATGCATATATAATTGGGTTTGTTTTGTTTTTTAATAATATTTTTAATAGTATTTTATAAATAGTAGGTGAGTAATATTTAAATAGTATTTAGATAATATTTGTGAAAAAATATAAATTAATATTTAGATAATATTTTTAATAGTATTTTATAATATGATTGGATTTAGATAATATTTAAATAATATTTAAAAAAAAACGTTTATTAATATTTGATAAGGTTTAGATTATAACCGTACCACGTGCACCTGAATTTGTCCTTCCTCAAATGATACTTCCCCAAATGACTTCGTTCCTTTTCAGTCTTCTTCTTCTATATTAGTAATTTAGTATTTTATCTTTTATATTATTTTTCCTAAAATACCCTTCCTTCCTATAATAAATTTAGAAGTTTTAATTTCTCTTAATTAATTGTCTATGTTATTAACAGTTTAACACATTCCTTAATTAAATCCATATCATCTACCGATAAATTTACGCCACTATTAAATGTGATTAATATTTATTAAATACAATAATTACATAGCATTTGTGCATTGATAATGACGGTGGTAACTAAACTTTCACATTAATTTATTATATAATTAGTTAAAAAAATGGTGAATGAAATTTTATTATTATTACTATTATTATTATTATAACCGAGGGTTTTGTTATGGAAATATATTGATTTCCAAAAAAGGTCAATTCAACTCAAAGTCTAGTAGTGTAATTTGACATAAGTCTTCTTCTTCTTCTTCTTCACTGATATTTCAACGCAACCAACTCCCCCAACTCACCTACCGTTTTCTGTTAACGGTTTATATTTATCAGAATCTTCAAATCTCATTAGTCAAACAAAGTCTTCCATATTCTTCATCTGATAAGTCAAACTCATTTCATGAATCCGATTCCTTAATCTCCATAAAAAAACCAACCAAAATGGCTCAACCACAAACTTACACCAATAACCCTTTTGATATGCTCACAGAAGAGATCATTTTCACCATTCTTGACCATCTTAACACTCAACCTTTTGCTAAAAAGTCATTCTCTCTTACGTGCAAAACGTTTTACTTCATTGAATCTCGTCACCGGAGAACTCTCAAGCCTTTCTGCACACAACTCTTGGAAAGAACCTCATTCCGTTACCCTTTCATTGCACAACTCGATCTCTCGTTCTGTGCACAAGTTGATGACAATGCATTGAATATTGTTTCATCCTCATCCACATGGAAGTCCAGTTTGCGGGGCGTGAACCTTTCGAGGTCATGGTTGTTTAGTGAAGTGGGGTTGTCTAGTTTGTGTGTAAATTGTGTGAATTTGGTTGAGATAGACTTGTCAAATATGTCAGAGATGGGAGATGTTGCGGCTGTAGCGATTGCGGAGGCTAAGAATTTGGAGAGGTTGTGGTTGGCGAGGTGTAAATTGATAACAGATATGGGGATTGCACGCATAGCCATTGGTTGTAGAAAGCTGAGGTTACTTTGTTTGAAATGGTGCTTGCGTATTGGTGATTTGGGGGTGGGGTTGGTTTCTTTGAAGTGTAAAGAGATTAGGACTTTGGATCTCTCTTACTTACCGGTAACTAAATTAGTCTTTTCTGTATTTTATTTTTGGTTTTTGGTTTTTTCTGTTTGGTGCCTGAGAAAGTTGAGAGAAAGAAAGGAGAAAAGCGTAATTGTTTTGCTTCATTTGGTCTAGTGTTAATTGCTTTTTGATTCACAGCAATGTCTAGCTAATGAACTGATTAGGGAATATTTTGCTCTAGTGTTTGGTGTTTCATTGATTGCTCAATCACTCTATTTTCATTAATTGAACTTGTTTTACTGTGAGGACTTTTATGTTCATGAATTACGTCGATTTTATTGATGTATTATGCAATCTGATATCACGATGATTCATTTTCTTTTAGACTAACTAAACTGAGTGAGCAAGTCAAGTTTCAACAGGAATTGAGATTCAGGAGTGTCAAAGTTGATTTCAAGTTTCGGATTTCGGGTTTACTTAATTTGCTTTGTACTGTTCTTAATATGTAACGTGGACTTGTTGTTTAGGGAGTTTACTTCTTAATCTAATTCTTTGTATCCAATATGGGCTGATTATGGCATTAATTTCTTTGTTGTCATTGCAGTCCTGGAAATGTAGATTTTGCTGGACAATTTCTTTAGAAGTTTCAAGCATTAATGTCATTTCACATTATGCTATTTCGATTAGAGGATTTTCATTGTTTTCTTTTTTAATTTAGTCATCAATTTTTGGCTGTCTGGTCATGATCATATAATATAATTTAGTGTGGAAAAGAAATGATATAGACTTGACAAATCGTTATTCAAAAAGTTCCTTGATTATGAAAGATCACTATATATTGGAACAAAAGCCAACCACCCTTCAATAACAAAGCGAAGGAGAAAGTTCAACTATAGGATAAGCTAGAAAGAGAATTTCTTATAGTTGTTATAGGGATTAAAGACTAGTAAGGAGTTGACATTAAATGTGTTGGATTGATTTGTAATCTATACAATACAACGCTTTGAAGTTTATTTAGTGCGTGCTGCGCAACTAATTGATTTAACCTTCTTTTTACTCTTTCCAGTTAGTAGGCACCTGATCTAATGGAAACTTGAAAGTTTATTTTCTTTTGTATTGTAGATCACGGAACAATGTCTCCAGTCAGTCATGGAACTACAATATCTTGAAGATTTGGTTCTTGAGGGATGCCACGGTATCGATGATGATGGTCTTGCTACACTTGAACAGAGTTGCAAGTCCCTAAAGGTATACTTTCTATTCATTTTCGTTGATTAGAGTCCATACATCAAAAAATTGAATCATTAGTTAGGTCCTGTTTCAAGTTAAAATTGTATTGACACTTTTTGTTCTAAAAAGTTTTCAATTCTCAAAATTTACAGGTTCTGAATATGTCTAAATGTCAAAACATAAGTCATGTCGGTTTTTCTTGCCTGACAAATGGTGCTGTTTCCCTACAGCAGCTTACTTTAGCGTACAGCTTTGCAGTAAGTATTAGACTTCTATAGTCACTTCCCTATTAACTACAAGGTGACCTGTATCTCATTTTTTGCTTATTTAATGATAATACAGTTCACTGGTGATCTGTCAAAATGTCTGCAAAATTTCCCGGCATTGCAGTCAGTTAAGTTAGATGGTTGTTCTGTCACTTGTTCTGGGATAACAGCCATCGGACGTTGGTGTGCTTCACTCACAGAATTGAGTTTAAGAGCATGCTCAGGAGTAACTGATGAGCAGCTCTCTTTTGTCTTGCAATCACATAAAGAATTGAAGAAGTTAGACATAACATGCTGCCGTAAGATAACATATGTCTCTATTGATAGCATTACAAATTCTTGCACCTCGCTCACTTCTCTGAGGATGGAGTGTTGTAGCTCGGTTTCAAAGGAAGCCTTTGTGTTGATTGGACAGCATTGCCGATATTTGGAGGAATTGGATGTCACAGATAATAAAGTCAATGATGAAGGTTTTACCTTGGTCTTAACCTTTCCTCTGCAGTAATTACTAATTAGATATTCTGTGAATGATTTTGTCAATATTTCTGCAGGTTTGAAGTCCATCTCAAGATGTTCTAAACTTTTGAACTTAAAACTAGGGATTTGCTCGAATGTAACTGATAATGGACTCACACATGTGGGTAGAGGTTGTTCAATGCTCAAGGAGCTCGATTTGTACAGGTTTAGTATCCTTTATACTTTTTCCTGCATGGTGGCTAATATTACATATTGGAATGTTTGGCACTTTTCTTCTACATTTCCTCCATAACTGCATATGCCGCATAGTATTTCTTTTTCTGATCTCATAGCTGCTATTTATAGGTCCACGGGAATAACCGATGTGGGTATAGCAGCCATTTCCCATGGTTGTTCTTCACTTGAAGAGGTCAATATAGCTTATAATGACAGAATTACAGATGCCTCTTTAACATCATTGTCTAAATGTTCAAGTTTAAAAGTTCTTGAAATTCGGGGATGCACTCATGTCTCATCGGTTGGCCTATTATCCATTGCCATGGGATGCAGGCAACTTACGGTGCTTGACATCAAGAAGTGCTTCAACATTAATGATAATGCGATGCTTTCACTTGCTCTATATTCTCAAAACTTAAAACAGGTTCGCGATTCCCTTTATCTTGTGTATTCAGTAGTTAAAGCGGACAAAAGAACTGACCATAGTGATTCATTTCTTTTATTGCAGATAAACTTGTCATATTGTTCAGTAACGGATGCTGGGCTCGTAACACTAGCTAACGTCAACCACCTACAGAACATGACTATATTGCATTTGGTGGGTTTGACTCCAAATGGTCTGGCTGCTGCTCTGCTGGCTTGTCAAGGGTTGAATAAAGTGAAGCTCCATGCATCCTTTAAACCATTAATTCCTAAATCGTTCCTGGGTTACATGGAAGCCCATGGTTGTATGTTTCAGTGGAGAGACAAAGCATTCTAGGTGCTTCCTTCTTGCCTTCTCAGCACTGCTCAAGAATATCTTGGTAATCGTTTATATAAGAACTTTCACTTGTTAGGAGGTCATAATTCTTAGCTGTTCTGGCATCTGCAGATTTTTTTCAATCTTCGCTTATTGATAAGCTTCTTAATTATCTAATCATCATATTCAAATTCCATGTATGAAGTCCTTGTTTGCTCTTAAGACTAAAGGAATCCTCGCACTGTTGGCCCCAGAATGGACTATAGATAATCCTTTTATTACCTGATGCTTAGCTGAGTGGAAGACATATAATTCCGGTTGAAATGTTTGCACGAGAAATATTATTCTGTGCTAATGAAATTAATATGGTTGAAAATGATGAAAATTAGGCAGAATCTTATGTATGAGTTTTGATGTTTCTTCTTTCTCTTGTGTCATTAAAGAGGTCAAAGAATATGCAGGTGTTGTGATGTATGGAACAAATTTTGACAGATTCAGCAAGAGATTAAAAAAATAAAGCTTGAAAAATGTTGGACTATTTTCTTCTTACTTCAAATAAGAGGTACAATGAAACTAGACCTTCAAATTTTCAATTGAGCTTACTCTTTATCTGTTGAAAGGCTTAGATTGTTTTGAAAAAGTGGATGGTTGGATTATTTAACTAAAGTGGTTGAGGCTGCTTAGATTAGTAACTAAATGGGAGACAAGTTGCCACTATTTCAGCTGGGCTGCTTTAATGTGAAAGCTGTATTCAGCAAAGTGTTAAGTTGAAATCTGTGATGTTTTATTATAAAATAAAGAGTTAATAACAAAATACCCTAATTTAATGAAATAACAAAATCTTCATGAGGTTTTTGGAATAAAAAAAAAAAAATTATCTCACTTAAAGTTTTAGATGTTCAAATAAACAGTAGAATGATAATTTGATAAAAATTTATAAATTCGTAATAATATAAATTCCTAACGATTTATCAACAGATTACTAACCATAATTTTTTTATCTTTTTATTTTAGAAATCTTAAAAGGGATTTTGTTGTGACAATATGCCTCAGGGTCTGTATTTTAACTCTAAAATAAAATATAAATGTGAAGCAACTAAAGAAATCAAAGTGAATCTAAAACTAAGAATATGCCTTTTTATGTGTAAACATGAGTACGACCTTTTCTGATTTTTCATAGGTTTCATTTAACATAAACTCATTCCCAATGATTGCCTTTAACCATTCAACTCTAATTGTCTTTACGTTGACCAAACCCAACTTCATTTCTGGTTTCGGATTCTTCTATTAACCACATGTGATTATTTGACCCTTTTGTTGCTGTATCTTCAATTAATACACAAACTAGCTCCTGCAAGTCGTAAAGAGTTATAAACGTCAAATTTGTATTATGAAAATATAATGAAACTTACTTTACGTAATTTCCCTTTTGACACTCTTTGTAAATCATTCATCACTGCTAATACAACTGTGAATAGTTCCATTTATAAATGCACCAATGAGAGGTACGTCAGTTTCTTGGTGAAACCAACACAAAAGCTTGCTAGAAGCTTATATTTTTTTATATTAGATCAATGAGAAATGATAGGTCAGTGCTATGGATTACAAACGAGATGCAAAAATAGAGAAAAGAGAACAACACAATTTTAAAGTGATTCGGATACAATGTGTAAATCATAAATCTACTGTTATAGTATTGCTTTGCAATTGTTTTGCACTCGGATTGATTACAAAGACAAACTATGATGAACAAAGATGAATTCTCTGTTTTTCTCTCTCATTTCTCTCTTTAGGTGTGTTTGTGTTTTTTGTGAG
>WYDK02000041.1:4624891-4635400 GCA_009867345.2 Toxicodendron radicans | reverse complement strand
CTTTTAAGGGCTTTTCATATGAGTTACTCTAAGCGTATGAGAATGTAAAATGCATAGTTTTACGTACCTTGGCTCGGCTATTACACGAAGTGAATATTGGTGATGTTAATTAAATAGTTGCTTAAGATTAGGTGTGTAATTAGTGTTTGTACATACACCCTGCCTTGTACGAAATTATCCCCTAAATTGCTTTCTTAAATGTTTAATTTGTATTAGTGCATATGCCCTACCTTTTATAAATTGATTTATTTTGCATCAAGTTCTTTTGTATTAGTGCATACGCCTTGCCTTTTATAAAGTAGTTTCTTTTGAATCAAGCTCTTGTGCTTAATGGGTTTTTGCTCACTAGGTTAGACTATACGTCCTAGTTAGGTTAGTGGCAAAGACACTAGATTAATCTCGAATGCATTACGATAATATCTTAGCTATGTGAGCACAACCCACGAATGAGAAGTGAGATAACGTTAGTTTGATTAATTTCGTCAAGCCGAAGGATTACGGTGAAATTGGATACCAAAGCATTTTATTACTTGTTTAATCTTTAACTCTATTTACTTTTATTGCTTTTGTTTATTGTTTTCATTCATTTCAATAGATTAATTAGAATTCATACTCAAATTGTTTTAATTCAAAGTTTTGGAATTAAGGTTTAGTTTTAAGATTAGGACAACAATTACAAATGCTTGTGGAATCGACCCTTGTACTTTACACACCGTACTACGAAAACCATCGTGCACTTGTGAGGTTTTAATTTGACACATCAAGTTTTTGACGCCATTGTCGTGGATTTGATTTAAGTTGTTAGACTTTTCTTATAACGAGTGCCTTAGTTTTTGTTAATATTATTTCATTCTTTCTTTTTAATTTTGTTTAGATTACATTTATACTTTTGATCTCTTTGGTGTTCTTCTAAGTTTGTGAATGCAAGGTCGTCGATCTCTAGACGAAGAGTTATTTGCCTATGTCAATAGAGTCGACCAGATCGGGAGGAAAAAAAGAATACCTGAACCATCAGAGTACTCATCAGAGTTCGAATCTGATCCAGAGCTAGAAATCATGGCAGACCTACCGCGTGCAATGAAGGAGTATGCACCTACCATTGCAACGTCTCCTTCCTGTGTCGTGCTGAGTAATGCTGCGAGAAATGATGAGCTGAAACATATCCACTTTCAAATGCTTCCATCGTTTCACGGGTTGGCTACAGAAGACCTTTTAACATTTATTAGAGATTTTTACTCATTGTGCAAACTTTTCATTTACAGGAGTTGATTGAAGATCATTTGAATAGATGTACAGATTAGTTCACTTCAAATTTTTTAATATATATATTCAATGATTTAAAAAGAAAAAAAAAAAAGAGAATTACTTTATTTTTAATCGAAGGTATTTCATAGTGAATTCATCATTGTGCATTATTGAATTTTGTTTTAAAAGCCTCCATTAAAATTTGTTTTCCTAGGCAAAATAGCAAAACTTATCCTTGGAAGGAAGCGAAAGAAAGACATTAATTCAAAATAACTAGCTTTCAAGACATAACCACCAACAGATTTCGATGTTTCATGGTAGGTTACATTGATTAAGATTGTTCTCAGCCGTCCAATTCGTTGATATGATGAATAAACGCGCAACGGACGATAAGATAATTAAATACAGTGGTTGCATTTGTAATTCAAATTTGTTGTTAAATGGGGCGGTGCAGAATGTTGAAATATTTTTTTCTCGAGCTAATTAATTAGGAATAGGATCAAACCTTCCATGTGCTTCGGGAAGGTAAAGAAGAAATGAAAGAGATATTTAGGGCATGGCATTAAGTTGTATAAAATTATTATGATATTATGAAATTCATATTTAGGTAGATTATTAATTACATTGTACTAATTTATCCTACCCAATATAATATAGCTCGTTAACATATTTAAACTGACATTACACTTTAATAGTGGTATTATTTTTTTTTTAAGTTTGCATCCCAAATCTCAATTTAAATCAGAATTGAGATGGCGTTTTGGTTTAGGATTAAATATTTTGGAAACTTAGGATGCAAAAGTTGATACAAAAGATAATATATACAGGGCATAAGTAAGGACTTTGCTTTAATATGCTCCAATTGAACTAAATTTTATTTCTTAACAAAATATTTTTTTGTGTCGGAAGAGGTCTATTATGATGAGCCTTAACGACAACTTACAAACACATTATTTTCCGTCGTTATACAAGCATTGCAAAGCAATTTGATGATTTTTCAACACAATTTTTGCATAGCAATATTCCAAATTGCTTGCAGTGTTGGTTCATAAACATCATACATTATATTGATAAAAAATATTGGCATGGCTAAAAACCAATAATTACGAAGTGTTACATAATAAATATAAGTTAATTTTTTGGAATATCACATGGTGAATTTTAGTAAATGTTTGTTGTTATGTAAAAAGTAATAATAAAATCTATCAAAAAGACTGACACGACTCTTTATTCTTTTTGAATGAAATATAAAGGGTTTTCCTTTTTTGTCTTACTATTTCAGTTAACTCTCTCATGGTTATGTCCCTAATATATATATATATATATTGACATTGATTGTACCTTCTTTCGGGCAGATTGAACAGATTGAAACCAAACATTACGAAAACTTCTTACCCATATGCCACAAAAAGGTCTATCAATTTCATTGCATTCCTTCAAGAGAATGTGAACATGATTTCCGATCCTTTTTTGAATCATGATATTAGTATATTTTCATTCCTTCCTTCCTTAGAAATGGGCCATTACCTGTGATGTGATGTGATGTGATGTGATGTGACGTGATGTAATATGACATCACATGCGGTATCCTATTTTTACTAAAAACAATTAATGCGATCCCAATTAATTTTTTCTTAATATTTAATGAAAAGAACTCAGATTGGTTGAGTTGAGATTGAATGAGTGAAATAGTTATGTGATGTAACAGAATAGGACTGCTAGCTGTTTTATTAGCTATGAAAGGTGAAGGTTGAAGCCGTCCAAAATGGGTTGTCTCAATTAGCATGCAATTGGAGTTTCATTTCAGATTTACAAAGTGATCAAAACAAATTCACCCACTAGGCTTGAGTTAAGTATAAATACACTAGAATTTTCCAAAAGTGACAAATCACCAAATTCAAAATTTGCTCTTTTAATCTCGTTATAAAGAGCTAGACAGATCTCATTTCAGAGTGGACCCGACCCATCATCTGCGTGGTTCAAAATTATCTGGTGGGCACTACATAGATCTCATGCATGATGTCAGCTATATTATTTCACAAATTTTTATATTTATTCTCTCTAAATTAAACAATTATAATAAACAAATTACAGCTGAGATAAACATATTATAACTTAAGTGCGGGTTTGGTTCAGAAAATATTAAATTAATGAGAATTTTAGATTAAAAGAATGTTAGATAAATTTGATATGAAAATATTGTATTATTGGGAATGTGTTTGGTTGAGAGAAATAAATGAGTGAGTATGTTATAGTAATATGTTTGATTGACAGAAATAAATTAGTGGGTATATTATATTGATATGTTTGGTTGACAGGAATAAATTGGTGGGTATGTTATATTGATATGTTTGGTTAACAGGAATAAATTGGTGGATATGTTATTTAAATTACTGAATTATCTTTATTATTTTAATATTATTATTAATATTATTATTTTTTAACCCCTTACATTTGAAAATTTAACTAAAACACCCCCATAATAAAAATTTAAAAAGTCACAGCCACCGCCGGCCATCGCCCACCACCGTCGGTTGCCAACGGTGGGAGATGAAACGACACATGGCTGACCGGATCCGACCGACCTTGTGTCGATCTAGCTATTTTTGACCAGATCGGCACACAACCGACTGGGGGGCGGGGCCCTCAATTGCGTAGTTGTGACCCCTTATTGTTAAAGTGGTCGACAACTTCAACATAGATGATGTTTAAGACCGAGAAACCTTAGCTTTGTGGTAGTCGACAATTGGCGAGAAATCAGGTGCCGGAGTGAGACATGTTTTGTACAGAGGAGACCGAAAGTTTAAATGATAGTGATAGAGAGGATTTTCACCTTCGGAATCAGTCGGAATCAGCTTTGAATAGTAACATACTATTAACTTAGGGTGAAAAAGTGATATTTTAAAACTTTTTAGATAGAAAAGTGTCATTAAGGCAAACCTTGGGTGAAAAAATATCGTTTACTCTTATTTGTAATTAGGGTGCAATTCAAATTCAAATTAATAACATTATAACTGGGGGATTAAAATTATCATATCGAACATTAATACACGTAACCGTAACATTAATGTTCTCAAAGTAAAGTTGGTGGTTGACAGAAAACCACATGTTTATGTGCACAGCCACATTAATATTAATATACATGTTATTCGGGACAATATCATAAATTACCCTTAAGGTTTTTGCGTTTATTGGATGACAATTTTCACACTTTTATCAAATAAACCCTCAAAGTTTGAAAATTGTATCATAGATACTCCTTTATCCAACTTCGTTATGTTGCCATTTATGGTAAATAGATGAAATAGTAAATTTGGTCTTATAAGAAAATGTTGGAATAAAATAATAATTTTGATCTTATTATAAGAAAATGTTGTGTAAACCTAATAACAATATAACCGAGTTAGGGCAAATGGGTGTCTATGATAAATATTTTAAACTTTGAGGACACATTTAAAAAAAGAATGAAAGTTATCATGTGAGTGTGAGTTCGAAAATCTTTAAGGATGGTATATGATATTCTCCTATCTTTTTCATTTTCTTGATTTGCTGAGCAAATTAAGCACAGCTTGTATCATGTTACATATTCTCTATTCACCGTATTGCTGACTTTTTCAAATTCTCTTTACACATTGCTCTCCTTGTGGTCTTCTATTTTTTACATGCGCAACAATTTACACCTTATTAAATACCCATCACCACACTCAGTGTAATGCAAATCATTTAGAACTTGAAATCTACTTCCTGCCATGCCTCAAACCTTTATTCAATGGCTGAGCTTGGTGGGGGCAGTTTGGCTTCAATCCATAAATGGAACAAACACAAATTTCCCTGCTTACTCATCCCAACTCAAAACTCTTCTCTCCATGTCCCAACTTCAACTCAACAATCTTGCCTTCGCCTCAGACGCCGGCAAGCTTTTCGGTTGGATTTCCGGCATTGCAGCTGTTTATATGCCAGTCTGGCTCGTTCTCATGATTGGTGCCACTCTTGGTTTGATCGGTTATGGTTTGCAATATCTCTTCATCACAAACCAAATCTCCTCTCTGTCATATGGCTATATCTTTTTACTCACTGTTGTGGCAGGAAATAGCATTTGTTGGATCAATACAGTTTGTTATGTTGTAATCATTAGAAACTTCCCATTAAATCGTCAAGTAGCCGTAGGAATAACAACTAGTTACTTAGGATTAAGTGCAAAAATCTATACAGATATTGTTGATGCTTTATATTTTCCCACTAAAAGAGCTAAAGCTTACCTTCTTCTCAATTCCATCCTTCCTTTACTCGCTTGTGTCATAGCGGCGCCTCTATTTAGAGAAGTTAAAGTTGGAAAATGTAAAAGAATGAGAGGTGGGTTCATTGTTATGTTTGTGATAACAATAGTCACTGGAAATTATGCCATTATTGGTAGCTTTAATTGGGTGTCAAAAATGTTATCGCCGCTTAAGAATATGATTGGTATGATAGCATGTCTATTAGTCCCATTAGTGATTCCATTTGGAGAAAAGATTAGAGATGTTTTGTCGATAAAATGGTGGTTAAATGGAGAGCCAAAGGTGCATAATTCAACAATAGAAGAGAATATGAGTGTGGAGAGAGTGGAGAATGGAGTAAAGGAAGATGAAGAAGATGTAAGTGAGATTGAAGATCATGAGATTGGTGTGATGGAGGAAATTGGGGTAAAGTTGATGGTGAAGAGAGTGGAATTTTGGTTGTATTTTTTTGTATATTTATTTGGTGCCACTCTTGGTCTTGTGTTTCTGAACAACTTGGGACAAATAGCTGAGTCTCGTGGGTTCTCTGGAACTTCTTCTCTCGTTTCTTTGTCTTCTTCATTCGGTTTCTTTGGCCGTCTCTTGCCATCTCTTTTCGACTACTTTTTCTCAAGGTATGTCTTTGTTCTCTACTCTTCATTTAGCAGCATACACTTACTAATTAAATAAAATGAACAAAAAAGATAATAATAAATTTTTGGTTACCTCTCATAACTCACCTTATCTTTAGGCACAGAGGTGATAATTTTTAGATTATAAATACAAAGTACGAAAAATGGATATATGTTTGCCTTACAAAAGAATCAAAATATAATATATAGATATAGGTGAAATGAGCTCTACTCTTCCTTTCCAATGGCGCCGTGATTGGTGTTTGGTGGTGCATTTACTCTTTTATTATTTTGGTTAATGAGATGGTTGCATCTACTTTTGACAGGCGTTTAATGATATCTATATGCGTTTAATGATATATATAAGTTGCGTGACTAATTGTTTTTTTCATAAAATAAAAAATAAAAAGTTTGAGAGTAATCACTTGGTTTGTATATTAAAAATTTTACAACTTAATTTTTCTATATACGTATACACATAATATCAGTGTCAGAGAGTTGATCAATATCAATTGTGTACATTTGTTACTAGTTTGCTAGAGACATACAAGTATAGTAATTAATGTGTGGGTTTTTGTCTGTTTGTTTCAGGAGAAAGTATATGATTTCAAGCACAGGTTCGATAGTTGCATTAATGGCTCCAATGGCAGGGGCTTTCATTTTACTTCTAAACACAACCAACCTTGCTCTCTATGTGAGCACTACCATTATCGGGATCTGTACAGGAGCAATTACTTCCTTATCTGTAGCCACAACCACCGAGCTGTTTGGTACTAAGAATTTCAGTGTGAACCATAACCTTGTGGTTGCAAATATTCCAATTGGCTCCTTTCTATACGGCTACTTAGCCGCCCTTATTTATCGTAAGGAAAGCAATGGACACGGCCAATGCATTGGAATGGATTGCTACAAAAATACTTTCATTTTCTGGGGGTCTCTCTGTTTCTTTGGGACTTTCCTAGCTTCAATATTGTATATCCGTACAAGAAAATTATATTCACAAAAATAACTTAGAAAGCAATGACAAATATTAATATATTATAATATATTATAGTTAGTTGTTAGATATTTTCGATATGGACTTATAGTTATAAATTTAATAAAATGATCAGTTAGACGTAAAAAAAATCTTATAAAAATTTCTATATAAAGTAATATGAATCTTTGTAAGATTTATTTGTACGTGTAATATTACTCTAAAATGATAAGTATTTAATATTTTCCGATTTATCGTTTTGATGTGTAGACATTTGTATGAATATAATTTAACAATTTTATATATAGAGTTGTAATTTTTGTGAGGAGATCTATATCTTATCGTTTAAATGACCACGCTCATTGTATTAAATACGACAAATGAATTATCTAGTAAGATGTATGTGTGTATGTATATATCTAACTACTCATTGTATGGGTAAAAATTCGTTTTGGACCTCATCATGCCCATAACTTATTAAAATATTGTCCAATGCCTTGACTCAATTCTAGTTGGGCCATGTCTGTTCACTCTCAAAGGAAGATCATCAATTGAGATGACCCAAACCGTAAGTAACCATTCTACAGGCCAACCGACTCTACGGGTCGGTCTACACCACAAGTCAGCCCCCTCCACGAGTTGGGGTACTTGGCTTGTTAAGACCACTCTATGAGCAAGGCCTCCCTACGAATTTTTATTTTATTTTTATGTTTTGGGGGGAAGTGGCAGCTTGGTGACATGATGTTTTGAAAATATCACCTAGGAATTTGATTTCCACACTTAATGATGAGAGATTATGAATTTCAAATTTCTTAATTCACTAAGGATAAATATGACTTTTTATACTTGAATTACCTTATGAAAAGTCAAATATATCTCTATTCGATCCAGATGAATTGATCCAACTAGCATTTTTTTTAATAAGATAATTATAACATGGACAGTGCTATTTAAATCAATTGATCCAAGTCAAAAAGTTTTTTGGGAAGGTAAATTTACAAATTTATCCTTCAGTAAAATAAATTTATTTTTGGCTCCTAAACCATGCTTTTTGGATAGAAAACAATTCCCTCCATTGGTATTATGGAATGATGAGAGAGAATTAATAATTACTTCAATATTTCTAAGAATAGAAGTTGAAAAGTTTTGATTTAATTTATTGTAATAATTATTCAAAAATATTCACCCAAATCATTCAAAAAACAAATTGTATGGGTCAACTTATGCACATGAGGTTGCCTTCAAACATTTCATTCAAAATTGTGTGGGTCAACGGATTAATTGAGAGAGAAGTGCCCATGTATATGTTAATTTGGTTGCATATACATGTTAAATCCTCCAATTGTCTCTTATAATGTAACTTAATTAAACAATTATATATACATATACATTATAAGTTACTATATATATATATGTGGTAAGATAGAGAATGCATAATCCGCCAATTATATATATACATATACATGGTAAGTTAGAGGCATAATTCTCCAAAAATGAACAAAAAAACACATGCATAAATGGGAATGGGAGTACATACGACAAGAGAATCACGTTTTTTGTTTGGAGAATCTATAATCATATCAATATTATGCCTCTAACTTACCATGTATATGTATATATAATTGGAGGATTATGCTTCTAACTATATATAAACAAAAAAACATGATTCTCTTGCTGTACGTACTCCCATTCCCATTTATGCATGTGTGTTTTTGTTCATTTTTGGAGAATTATGCCTCTAACCATGTATATTGAATAGATAAATTTGAAAAATGTTCATTAACATATTGTAAAGATGTTCAAATATTATTGGATTTATTAAAATCCACTATCAACATATTGTAAAGATGTTCAAATTGATTCTTTCAAATATTGGGGTTTCTCTCTTATTTCAACTGTCAAAATGCACTTAATGACTGGCCTACCCCAATTGCTTCAAAAATTAATCCAGTTCCTGAACACATAAGCATCATAATATATGATAAATCAACACAAAATATCGATTTTAAATAACCATATACAAAACATTGAATTAAATATATCTCGAATCATCAATGTTGCCCAAAATTTTAAAAAATAATTAAAAAATATGATTAATAATGAAATTGGTTGTTTAATGGTTAAAATCAATAGACTAGGGTAATTTAAATGGATTTCTAACATTAGACTGGATATTCCTTCTAGTCCAATGACTTTTACACTTATAACCTTAAATAAATATAAATATCCAAAATGTGAAGTTGTTGTTATGCAATTACAACGTCAGTCACATGAATATGACTTCCATTCTAATAATAACCAATTTTATTAAGGTGTGATTTTTTTTTCTATTTTTATCTAAAATTTGAAGGAAAAAAAAACTAAATTGTTTTTTAAATAAGATAAACTTAAAATGACTAATCTCAATGATATATATTTATTATATAACAATGCAACCCTAACTGCCCTACATATAGCCGCTAAAACATACACATGTGTCCATAGAAAGCCAAAAATAATTGAGGCCTAAAAAAATATAATGGAAGAATAATAGGATGAAAAGCCAAAAGCCAGCCTAGTGTTTCCGATCTTTTAAATATAATGGAAGAATAATAGGATAAAAAGCCAAAAGAATGAAAGTTTTTGATCCAACGGACATCTAAAACTTAGTTTGTGTTTGTTATGGAGCTTTCAATCTAGTTTGATCTTGATGTGCCGAGTTAAAAGATTATGAAGCCTAGGGTGAGTTGTTTTGAAAATATCCCTTATGAATTTGACTTAGGGTTATTGAATATATATATATTTTTTTAAGTTTTGAGTGTAAGTGATGTGGCAGCTTGGTGACATGATGTTTTGAAAATATCAAATAGGAATTTGAGTTCCACACTTAATGATGAGAGAGAATGAAATGCAATTTGAAATTCAAATTTCTTAATTCACTAAGGATAAATAGGACTTTTTGTACCATATATATAGTGTATCGTATATATCTTTACATGTTGTATTTCACATGTCATATATATATATATATATAGTGTACCATATATATACATTTATCTTTACATGTCATATATATAGTGTACCATATAGGGGCCGTTTGGTTCATATAATGTTTTATTACCTGGGTAATAAGATTACGGAAAGATAAATTACCTTGGTATGTGGGAGTGATTATGTTATATTTATATGTTTGGTTTGGAGGGTAAATTAATGGGTAAGTTATTTAAATTACCAAATTGCCCCCCTTTTAAATACTTATATAATATTATTTTTAATATTTTTATTAATAATATTATATTAGTATTTAAAATGATATTTTCTTTTTAAATATTAATATAATAATAATAATAATAATTTTATTTTTATTATTATTATAATATTATTTTTATTATTATTTAATTACTAATATAATATTATTTTA
>WYDK02000041.1:4612262-4624791 GCA_009867345.2 Toxicodendron radicans | reverse complement strand
ACATGTGAAAAACATAACTTTTTCTTTTATTAATGAATAAATATTTACAAGAAACAATGTCCTGGAACCGACAACACTATTGGTTCCTAGGGCATACACTAACAGGTAACTGCTAAACACTAGCACTTGGCTAGATTCGATACCCTGTGGAGCTCCATGAGGTCGTTGAAGATGAACAGGTGATCATGCGGATCATTGTTACCATGAAATGCCTTTATATCGGGTGTCCGGAAACCGATTGGCAACGAAGCCTCCCAAACTTTTGCGGAGAAATGAGAGGCCTCCGGGTGGGTATTTTGGTCATCGCAACGAGCTCAGAGATCGTCTATGGCTCGTTGCAACTCTTCGCTTTGGCAAACATCATTGGCCGGCTGAGATTGCAATTGGGGATCTGCACTTTGGGCCATTCAGATCCTTGTCACTCCGTTCTCCGACCTAACAAGTATTGTAGGACATCGCAAGTAGGAATGTTGCTTAATCCGCATTGCCACATTTGTTCGTCGCCCTGTGGTTATGGGCAAATTCACTTCTTCCTAGGGGGTGGCGCGAGTGAGCTGGCCATTTTTTAGTCTACGGTCGTTGGTTATCACCTTGCTCTCCCCTTACTCACCGTAGTGCGCTACCCTCAGGCTGGTGGGACTGGGTATTAACCGACCTGTTCGCTAGATTTGATCTTCGGCCCCCAATTGCAGATTGGTTCTGGGTATATTGATTACTAGATCGCGCCCTTCTGGTGTCGTTCCCGGTGCAAGGTCTCTTGGGGACCAGACCCTGCACTACACCCATCTGATCGACGATCAATGGGTCTGGTCGTTGATCAATTCTGTCCAGACGTTGAGTGATCGTCTGGAAAGTATTGTCCAATCTATCCATGTATCGCAACAGTGTCGGGTCAAGGCTCAAGATCATGGTAGTGGATACATTGAATATTGACCCCACGAGGTCGCGGCCACCATTCATTTCACTTCCTTCTACAGCTTCTGCTACCTGGGATATAAGATTCTTGTTTCTTGTTTCCTTCGCTACTTTTGGTGCCATTCGATCTGATTGAACGGGCTAAGATTACGAACTGGTGATGTAATGGTCACAATCGGGAATGAATTCAGCCCTCCTTCTAGCATCAAATTGTTAATGCCTAATATTGCACCAACGAACAAGTTACTGTCAGATCGTTGCAACCTGAGCGTGTTATATTGTTTACTGGTTGGGCGATCTTATTATTTAGTTTGTTTAATTAATGACTTGAAAAATAAATAACACAATTTATTTTATAGTGGTTCGGAGGCTGAATAGCGAACTCCTACATCCACTGTGATTTGTATTAATTCGTAGGGTTACAAATTAGATCGTTACGATCTGTTTATCCGAACATGATGACTCTAGAGAAATAAAGTTGTTTCGGAGACTCTTGTTAATTTCCTTGTGCGAGAACTGATATCAGAGCTTTTGGGATCCCCAAAACGTTGAGGAGAGACTTTTATTTATATGGAGTGGTCACAGGTCCACCGGACAGGTGTAAGCCATCTGGAGAACAGGAAATGAAAGTGGGAGACACTTGTTTGCTAAGATACAATGGAACTGAGTGATGTCATAAATGAGCACGTGGCGCGACCTGGCTGGTCGTGTGACGTGATCAATGAACACACAGGATTTTACCCCATAACAAAGGTAAATCCAGATTTAATTTTCGAGAAATATAAAAAAAATATATACATAAAAAAAAAAACTAGAATACCTAAATTACATACTAAATTCATTATAATCCTCTCAAGACGAGAAATACAGTAGTTTTAATTAATTTAAAAAGAAAAACCAATCAAGGACGTTCTAGAAACAAGAGAAAACATGGTATAAAAAAGTGTTGAAAATTTAATAAATTAAAAGTATCCATTAAAATGAATAATTATAATAGATTATATAATAAATAATCTATTTTATTTATTTTTTACATATCATAAATTGTGAATTTTATTATATTTAAAAAAAATAATTAGTTTAACAAACATCAATTTTAATTTCATTGTATGGTTGCTAAGTAGCATTCATTTTAAACCGACTACAAATTGGGATTTGCTAATTGATTACGGGATCTTTTAATTTTATATTATTATTATTATTACCTAATTTAATAATTTTTAAAATTCGTCCTTTAATAAGAAATATCGGAATATCCTAGTACTACGGGCCCCACTCTCCTAATCTACAAACTCAAAACAATTTACCGCCCAACCATTCAAACCTACACTTCAAACATCAATATCTTTTTCAATTCGATCAACGCCCATGATAAAAACCCCGAGAATACTTATCATGGGCACGACCACACAGTATCCCAACCCGTCCCTAATAACTCGTTTACCTAATTACAAATAACAATTAAAGGGTTGTGTTGTGTCACAAATTTTCCAAGAAGTTTTTTTTTTTTTTTTTTTTATAATTAATTTCTCAGGTCAGGTTTTGGCCTGTCGGGCACTCAGAAAACTTCTCCCTAAGGTACGAATTTCTTCCAAATTCAATATAAAAATTTTTAATTGAAGTTTGAATTTGTTTGTGGTGGAAATTGATAAATTTTAAATTTTTTCTGAGAATTATTAGTTTAGTTGAGTTGAGGAGAGAATTAAAAGTTTTAAGGATCTTTCAGCTACAGCTTGGCCGAGGGGATCCGGTTGGGAATGCTGAAAGATGTGTTTTTTAAGTGTTGAGAAATTAGGAATCTCTGGAGTTAATTATAATGGTTTTGTTGTGGATTTGATTGGGGAAAACTGTTTTAATTTTGATGAGATTGGTTGTGTACTAGCTGTGAGTAATGATGGGATTAACAGTTGTTTAAGAATGTGTTATGATCTTTGTGAAGACGGTTGAGTGTGTTAATTTGTGAAAATATAATAAAGAAATTACATGTTTGGAGTGTTGTTGTAAATTAACTACTTTTTTGTTGAGTTGAATTGTTGTAAATTGAGGTTTTGTGTGGGGTGGGATGGATCATAAACCGAGTGTGTTGACTGAGAGATATGAAATTGGGAGATTACTGGGGCAAGGAACTTTTGCCAAGGTTTATTATGGGAGGAGTATTAGGACGAATCAAAGCGTGGCGATTAAAGTGATAGATAAGGAAAAGATTATTAGAGTTGGGCTTATTGATCAGATCAAACGAGAAATATCCGTGATGAGAATTGTTAGACACCCTAATGTTGTGCAGTTGTATGAGGTTTTGGCCACCAAGAGTAAGATATATTTTGTGATGGAGTATGCTAAAGGCGGTGAATTGTTTAACAAGGTGGCTAAAGGGAAGTTGAGGGAGGATGTTGCGAGGAAATATTTTCAACAGCTTATCAATGCGGTTGATTTCTTTCACAGTAGAGGTGTCTATCACCGGGATATAAAGCCGGAGAATTTGTTGTTGGATGAGAATGAGAATTTAAAGATTTCTGATTTTGGGTTAAGTGCGCTTGCTGACTGCAAGCGTCTAGATGGATTACTCCACACAACATGCGGCACTCCTGCTTATGTTGCACCTGAAGTGATTAACAGGAAAGGCTATGATGGTGAAAAGGCTGATATTTGGTCTTGTGGAGTGGTTTTGTATGTCCTATTGGCAGGTTATCTACCATTTCATGACTCAAATTTGATGGAGATGTATAGGAAAATTGGCAGGGCCGATTTTAAATGCCCTCATTGGTTTCCTCAGGAAGTACGAAGGCTGCTGTGCAAAATATTAGATCCAAACCCCAGTACTAGGATCTCAATATTGAAGATTAGGGAGAATTCTTGGTTCAGAAAAGGATTGAACCCCAAACAGAACAAAAGTGAATCAGAAAGCAAGGATGTAGTTCCTCAAGATACCGGTGCTTCTGGTTCTCAAGAGATTGGTAATATGGCTGCAGAGGTAAAGCAAGAGTTGCTCCAACTTCGCAACTTGAATGCTTTTGATATTATTTCTCTTTCTGCTGGGTTTGACCTCTCTGGGTTTTTTGAAGAAAATCCTCAAAAGAGAGAAGCAAGATTTACTTCAAAACAACCCGCCTCAATTATCATTTCTAAGCTGGAAGAAATTGCTAAATTTCTGAGGCTGAAGGTGATGAAGAAGGAGGGAGGTTTGTTGAAATTGGAAGGACTAAAGGAAGGTAAGAAGGGAATCTTGTCCATTGATGCAGAGATATTTCAGATAACTCCAACTTTTCATTTGGTGGAGATGAAGAAATCTAATGGAGATACACTGGAATATCAGAAGATGATGAAAGAGGGTATTAGGCGTGGTCTCCGAGATATTGTTTGGGTTTGGCAGGGTGAGCACCAGCAGCATTTACAACAGCAGTTAGAGCAGCAACAAACACAGCAGTTAGAGCAACAGCAACAAGGACAAGAACAATAGCAGCCACAGCTGTTGCATTTTTTATTCTTCTCCTATTGCCAGATTCTCACTGTATCTTATGTTTGTATGTTTTCAGTTGATTTCTTAACTTATTGTTGCCCTTGTAAGTGTGATGTCTCCATCTCAATGAATTTAATGTTTTTGTATATGTGATCAATGATTGAGGTATATTACACCTATCTTGTAAATTTATTCTAGTTTAATACAAGTAGAGCGATTGTCCACTGATGTTAATGCCTCTTTAGCTGTCTTCTCCTTGATTTTATATATAGTTCTGTTGAATTAGTAAGAGATCTGTGGTGCCATAATACTTTGTTGTACACTTTTTCCTTGTGATACCATTTGACTTGACATTATGGCCACAGGAACAAGCTTTTTGAAGAAAATCTTTTGTTTGTGTGAAATCGACAAAAATGATGTGCA
The DNA here is from genome assembly GCA_009867345.2 of Toxicodendron radicans. Taxonomy (NCBI): domain Eukaryota; kingdom Viridiplantae; phylum Streptophyta; class Magnoliopsida; order Sapindales; family Anacardiaceae; genus Toxicodendron; species Toxicodendron radicans. Next base: position 4,619,996 of record WYDK02000041.1, on the reverse strand, counting down.
GGTCCCTCATTGATTCTTATTGTAGTAGAGTTGAAGCAACATAGCAGTACATTAATCATGTGATTGATAAGGATTGCCCCCCATGATTTGAGGCTGATAATATTGCCACCATTTTGGATTGGCTGCACTTTTCATTTCACGTGAATTCAGCGTTATTGTTTCAGGGACAAGCACTGTTGGTCATTTGGCAACTGCACAGAAATGGTTTCAAAAAGACATTTGGATGACATCTTGACATCTAATATATTACCAAAATATGTTCATTATCAATCACAAAGTTCTATGTGTACTTGGTAAAATTCAGACCAGGAATGTGTTTTGAAATATATTATCACCAATTAACAAGCAACTTCTATAATTCTTACTGTATAAAAGAAAAAAAAGGTAATTGGCTGAATCTAGTGTCGTTTCAAAAAGTAGTTGAATATTTTTAAATTTGAAAAAACATTTTTGTCTCTTCAATCAAATATCTCAAATAAAAAGAATGTCTTTTATAATTTAAAAACAATCCTAAACATACTACAGTATACTCACAAAGTCTAGAACTTCCTTGTCGTAGCTGATAGATTTTATTAGGAAATGGGTTCCCTTATCAGCAGAAAGATAACCATGAATTTTCCCTCATTATCAAGATTTTATTAGGAAATGGGTTCCCACATCAGCAGAAAGATAACCATGAATCTTTTAATAATATGAATGTTTTGTAAGAGAGAGACTTCAATTTGAAACATCTTTACATCAACAGAGAATTCGCAGATATTCTAGATCTGCTTTACCAAAAGTACCATTATGTCATAACTGTAAGAAAAACTGCGATTTACAATTCCCAAACTCAATAAAATCTTTCAAGTAAATTGCCAAAAAAATATCATTAATCCATGAATTTCATGTACAGGACTAAATTCCAGTGCGAAGCCAAAAATACTCAAAACCCTCATGAGAACATGGGGGAAGAATCAACTATTATTATGAAAAAGCATTTCTAGGTAACCAACATCCTCAGAATACAATGAATATTTTTCATTTTTGTTCTTTTCACTATTATTTGATAGTAGTATGTCCAAATTAATATTATTGGACAAAACTGGAAACCTAGACTTGAGTACAGGAGAAACACTAAAAACATTTCATAATCATTCTCTTTGCTATTTTATTCTTTTTCCTAATTATTTGACGCCACTGGGAGGTAGGCCTAAGTCAAGTCAATGATCACAGGAGAAAAACTCGAAACTCTTCTCTTCTTGTCGCATGGCCTAATTCTGCAGCTAGGAGATGGTGTCAACAAATCTATAATCTCAACTTTCGGAAAGACTTGAGAACTTTGGATTGTTTGCTGATCTTTATTAGTAACTTCAGTAGTTTTAAATTGTTTCTCCTTCAGCCATGGTGGTTGATTTTCATCTGTGCTTACTGCAGTACCAAATTGTTCACTTCTTTGTGGACTGAATTCATTTGTACTCCCATGAATAAATCCAAACGTATCTGCCTCTTTTGTTGTTGCTGTAGAATGAATGCTGGTAACCACTGAAGATGTCGTTCTAGTTAGCAAATTGATCGAACCAAAAGACTGTTGACAGTCTACCTCTAGACTTGATGAGTCTCTTGGTTGCACCTCTCCATACAGTTTAACCTTTGCTAATTGTTCACCGAAAGCCTCATCATTGCTATGTGAAAAATCTGCTGAAGCATTAATAGATTTATTAGTTAATGTTTCATCCAAACTTCCACTGTTGTTGCTAGTTTCATCACAATCCTCATCCTCATCACCCCAACCATCTTCATCCCCAAATAAAATCTCAACTCTTCTAGTATAGCAGGGAAGATCATCCATAGAACAAAATTGGACCTTCATATGATGTGGCAGGCTTGGGCAACTAGCAGCATGTTTCGAGTATTTCGTTGAAAAATAGTTTACAGTGATACTCAGGCTGATAACACATGAGGCATGTTTTGTATAAGACCAACTAATCATGAAGTTAAAACAGGCGCCAATGTGATATATGCATATAAAAATTTAATCTTACCTCTGCCAGTTCGGGAGGTTGAGCATTGTGTATGCAAGTTTAATCTTATTAGCGACTCCAGAAAAGGATTTAAAAGTTGCTGCTGCCTGCCTCACAGCCAGTGATTCTGCTGGATGCTGCCAGGCCCACTCAAACTGCAAGAGTCAACCAAATTGGCCACTTCAATAGGTTAGCATTACTCTGCAGAATTCTGATTTGACATAATATTTAGTTCTAATATGAGCTGCAAAATCATTCTGTCACTCTAAATAAGCATGAAGATATAATTCTGAATTAAGGGCTAAGTTGAAACAGAATTTTAACAAATTTGGAACTCTATTTAATTCAAAAACTCTTTGCTTTGCATTAAATTACTTATCTCAAATCAGCTACTCACACAACCTCCTCATGAACTGGAATCCTATAGAGTATAACAAATTTCATTCCGTTAATGGAAAAAAAGAAAAAAAAGAAAAAAAATATTATTGTAAATAATAATTCATCAAAATTTTGATTATGCAAGCACTAGAACTTCTCTGACATGGACCAGAGTTCACCAATAGGTTAAAAGCTATCCGACTGCCGCAAATGCAGACAAAACCATGCAACGATAATGGTCAGAGTTGTTTTTCATGCATACAAAATACAGGAAAGGGTGAACAGAAAGGATTGCGGAACATGGTTATAAATTTTCAAACTAGATGATCTAATATAGGTCAGAATAGCTTGCAACAGATACAGCCTACCAAGTTTTCACTCAAATTCTACGTGCTCAGTTACCCATGTTTAACTTTATATTGACACAGACACGAGGATCAAATAATTTGGGACGGACACTGAATACAATTCATCAAGTAGGACATGTAAAAAGAAAACAGTATCACTTGAAGACAGCTAAACATTTATCACTTTACAAGACATGGTACATTACAGAAAAACTGTATAAAAGGTAGAGAATTATAGGCATAACCTGAAGAGCAGACACATTTGTTGGGAAGCCATAAATGCATAAAACCATTTCCCAAGGGCGTCTCCTCTTCGTTCTAAAAGCGCCACACCTTATTTCACCATTATGCTGCCTTATTCGACGGCTCGGATTCACAGTGAATCTGCAATTATCCAACACTGCCATTACATAAACAGCCCAAATAATGGTTTTTGACTTGGATTGAAAACAACCAGAAAGTTTCATACACAATCAAAAAAAGCAATTAACAAATTGTAAAAATAAAATAAAAATCCAATACGCTGTAACTATCAGATCATAAAAAATGAGCTAAAATTTACCAGATAATAAATGACCCCACAATTAAAAATAAACTCTTGTTGCAAAATAAATAACTAAATCAAATTAGAAGCCACAAAATATGTTACAAGAGCACAAAATCATACAGCTGAGCATGAACAAATAGAAATAAAGTAAAATAAAAAGAAAACGGTCCAAATATTGGTTTTTATCTTGAATCGAAACAATAAAATTTTCAAGAACAAATAAAAAGAAAAAGCAATCAATATACCCGATGTAGGTGTGGCCCTTGTAACGGGGGCAGAGAGAAGTTAAAAGATAGCAAGCGAAGAACCCTTTTCCTTCTTTGCCTTTCTTTTCATCATCATCTTCTTCTTCTTCTTTAATTGGATTTGGGTTTAGGGTTTCTGGGCGGCACTCAATTCCCTTTCTCTCTTTTCTCTTCCTCATCTCCTTTCTCTCTCCACACAATTCGACCGTTGATTGTTGCCTTATAAACTGAATTTTAAATTTTAAATAAAATTTTCCAATCTAAAAATCGAATTTACAACGGTACCCTTTCTTTTTGGATTCGCTATTTGTATCTTGAGTTAAATTACCCCTGAGGTTCCCTCAAATAACATGTTCACCCTCAGGTATCATATATAACAATTTACCCCCTCTTATCATTGTTTCACTAGGATTTTCGGTAATTGACTATACATTTTACAGTAGCTCCATTCAAATAAAAACTGAAACGCTAACGGAATACTGACAACATGGATAATTTTTTATACAGATACCTGTGGAAAAATAAATTATTATTTGGAAAAACCTGAGGGGGAAAACAAGGTCTTTGCAACTTATAGTTCTATTTTTGAATAGTTTGAGTTAAAAATATTAACCTCTAAGGTTTGATGTAATAAAAAGAGTCCATTGGGGGCGTTTGGTTGGGGGTATATGTGATAACTGAGGTTAAGTGATCTTATATTACTTGCATTACCATGTTTGGTTGTCAAGTAATATAAAATTCCAGTAATCTTCTATAACTAATAGTAACATTTAAGTGGTAATCTAATTACCTTCAAAACCTATGGTATTCTGAGATTACTTGGTAATCTTATTTGAAGTTACAAATTTGTCTCTTATTAATGAAAATTTTGGACAAAAATGCCCTTATTATTTAAACAAATTACAAATAAATTTAAAGACCTTTTAACCCTTATAAACCTAACTTTTAGACTAAAATGCCCATGGACTGCAATAAAATAACTGCCAACCCAAAAAATATTTTCATAATCAAGTTTCGTAACTCACAATCCAACAGTTACTGCAACCATATCAACAACTGTAGGACTTTTTGCCCAGAAATGAAATTAACAAATATTAAACCAAAACTAATATAATTTAACTCTAATTTAAGCCAGTACAAGAAATTTTATGTGTTTGTGTAGTTCTTTAGAATTAGAGACTGATTAATCCACACAGCAGGACCAAGAGCAGGCGACGGAGAAAAATGAGGCCGAGGGGACCCATGGAGATCCCAGTGGGACATTATCATAATCTGGTGATAAAGTGATAAGAATGGTGATTGGCTGGATCTGCTTAAGGATGATGATTAAGAAATGAGAAAGCTTTACATCATTGGATGGGTATTAAACTGACTCAATGTTCAAATAAATTATCAAACAATGCATACACAATCACAACGTTCATTGCACATTGCACGTTTCTGGCTAGATCTGCTTCGATCTGGCCATTTTCGGCCATAGACCTGACAAGAAATGGCCAGATCGGCACACGGTCGGTCGTTTCCAACTGACCGTGTGTAGGAACGGTGATGGCCGTAGGCAGTGGTAACAAGCGGCCGATGGTGGTTGGGTTAGGGTGGGGGGCTTCTGTGATTTTTTAAAATTATATTATGGGGGTTTGACTATTAAGTTTCTAAACATTAGGATTAAATTAAATGTAAAATATATTATAAAATAATAAAATAATAATATTATTTAAAAATAGGGACAATTAAGTAATTTACCTAACATTCCTACATATTTATTAAACCCAACCAAACATATTAATATAATATACCCACGTCCCAAAACCTTTCAACCAAACACAATTTATCCAAGATTTCTAGTAATATTTCAAGTAATCTATTTTCTTTTTAATCTAACATTCTTTAAATCAAACGCCCCCCTCACTGTTAGGGACAGCGCCAATTCATTAAATATCGGTTCACTAGCCCACTCAAAGTTGAAAAAAAAAAATTTTATATTTTATAGAAATTAACAATTTTGACCCACTTAAATTTATATTGATCCAAAAAAATTTATATTAATTAACAATTTTTCACATTTTCTCTCTTCTTCATTTCCTCTACTCTTCTCTCATACTTTCTTCTTTCTTTGGTTGGATTAATCAAGAAAAACTACCCATTTGGAGGTCACAAGATAAGATGATAATCCTTTTTTGTTATTTTGCTTAAAAATTTCTTTCTTTGTCTTTCTTAATTGATGAAAGATCATGAGGTACGAGTTTTTGTTGAGTTTAATAAATAGGTTTGAAATTCCTAGATTTTGATGTAGGTTTTGATTTAATTTTGTTTATGTTAAGGTATGGGTTAATGTTGATGCGAAAATTCACACCAACCAGAGAGATCCGGTTGACCTTGATCAGAACCGGAACAGATGTGTACGTGGCTTAAATATCCAGCAATGAGCAGTAATCAATAGTAAGTAAGATAAGCAAGCAAAGAACAAATAAGTTTTTTAAAGTGGTTCAGCTTCTATATTGAAAGCATACGTCCACTGTAGCAAGAATGCTTTTTTATTGAATAGATTGTAAAACCTCCAACCTCTCGGAACCTCTCGGCATCCCCTTTCATATTTTCACAGGGGTTTTTATATTGTTCTCTCATACATGGTAAGTTAAATTTAAACTGGAACTTTATCTTAACAAGGAAAACAATCCCAGTACATATGGGATGAGATGAAAATATAGCATTTGAATCGAATCGTATCCCTATAACCAAGAGATAAGATTTGTCATATCGGCCTGCTATAATCTTCTTGAATATTTTCCGCTGATACGCACCTCTTGGGCGATCTCTTTTGGCAGACTTATTTGGGCGAGCTTTCTGGGTCAACAAAGGTCAGCTCGTCAACTTACCCAATCATAACTCCCCGACTGTCAGCTTTAGGCAGGCTATCCTGAAAAGCCCCGCACAACAGTTAATTAGTTGTTGTTTTAAGTTGGGTTTGATAAATTTTGGTTAGTTATTGAGTTAATTTTAAATGGGTTTAAAGAATTGATGAAACCCAAAGTTATAGAGATTTGGGGATTTGGTTTAATTTTGATATATTGGTTAATTGTTTGATATTTAGAGCTAGATTTGATGAATTTTCATAGTTTTATGCGTTGAATTTTATTAGGTTAGTAGAAATTGTTTGAAAAGCCTAAGTTATAAGATTTGAGGCTTTTGTTTATAGTTGATGTTTTGATCTAACAGCCTAAAAATCCTGGCTACGTCCCTACTTACTGTTAATAAAGGTTAAAACTAGTAATAGGGGGATTTTTGTTATTTCAAAAACCTTAAGAGTGTGTTTGGTTAAGGGAATGTTGTATTACTATGAATGTTATATTAAAATTAAGATAAATTACCTTGAAAGATTATTCGAAATGTTATATTAAATTTGTTTGGTTGAGAGGAATATATTGGTGGGTATGTTATATTGATATGTATGGTTGAGAGGAATAAATTGGTGAGTATGTTATATTGATATGTTTGGTTCGAAGGAATAAATTGGTAGGTATGTTATATAGATTCCTTCTTTTTTAATATTATTTATTTATTATTATTATTATTATTATTATTTAGATTATTAATTTTAACCCCTAACATTTAAATATTTAGCTAAAACACCCCAATAATAAAAGTTTAAAAATTCACGAAACACACATCATCTACTTTAATGATTTAATTTATCTCTACTTCAAAATCATTCAATTACATGTAAACATATCAGTTTGTATGGATGAGTTTGTGTCAAAAGTTTGTATAAGTAGTATTATTCATAAAAAGAAATTAAAAAAAATAAAAATAAAAACTTATGGGTATATTTTGATAATGTTTATATTTTTAAGTTAAATCTAATGTTTAAAATTAGAAATTTTTTTCTTGGTAACCGAGGTGTTCGGGTCAGTTTACACACACCTCAACTAATCCCCAGAGTCCATTGAAGACCCTACAAATTAGAAGTTTATTAGTTTGTATTAAACTAATTGAGTGATTTTTCTCCATGTTTTTAGAGGTTAGGTTTCAATAATTGATTCAGATTTTTTAAATTTAATAAGAAATTATAAAAAGAAAAAGATTTATATACTTTTTGGCATATGAGGTTCGACATAAGTACTTGTTTTGAAAGTAACATGATAAGTGCATAATTTGAGTGTTTTTAGGTTTGTTTTTATAGTTGGTTAGTTAATTTCTCATTTGTTTTCTTTGTT